>SJYQ01001759.1:388893-568536 GCA_006410935.1 Redunca redunca
GTTGTATTTTGTGTCACTAAACACCTCTTCAGGCAGAGCTGCAATTCTCAACTTAATTTCAAAGCCACTCTGCTCTGTGTGTAGTTAAGGCAAGGTGGTATAACACTGTACTCCAAAGCGAACCTTTATTCCTAGAAGGACGTGTTAAGACTGACTTGAACTGAACATTACACTTGATTGAAAAGCAAGACTTAAAAAAATAAATAAATCAATCAATGATTTTGTAGTCACCATTTGAAAATAGTGACCATTTCATCAGGGCTTAGGTTTTCCATAAGACACAAACAGTTCTACACTAAAATGGAGTCATGTGTATGCACATACACCCACGTGCAGACACACAGATAGATACACACACACACACACACACACACAGTCTAATTACTCAAAGTTTACATTTTGCTCAGATTTGGCTGCACATCAAGAGACATTAATTTTATGGGTTTTGCTCCACATGTTGTTTGTTTGCAAACAGAGACATGTTTTCCCCTCCCCCCTTCTTCATGGGCATGGGGAACACTTAGCAGGTTTTAAAGAAGTCTTTGAATATAGGAGACATAGCTACTAAAATGCAAGGCAGGTCCAATGTGCAGATGTTGACGCAACTTGGCTTTTTTATACGCAATGTCTTGTGAACTGATGCAAATCAAATGCCTGAGAAGTGGTTTCCCCTTACAATGCTGGAAATTACCATTTAAATGAAAACGAACCAGGAAAAATATTTCCAAAGAGCTGGGAAATCTGAAGATTAGAAAAATGCAAATTGGTACCCAGGCATATGTTTGTGCTGGGACAGGGCAGAAGAGTGAGTGGGTATTAGGGGACTGCACCTTGTTTAATGAATCAAACTTCTTTTCAAATTCGGCAAACTTAATATATGACCTAGGGACTTCCCTGGCAGTCCAGTGGTTAAGACTTTGTCTTCCAGTGCCCAGGGTCCGAGTTCTATCCCTGGTGGTTGGGGAGCGAAGATCCCACAAGCCTCTCAGCCCAAAAACCAAAACATAAAAAAGAGAAGCAATATTGTAACAAATTCAATAAAGACTCTTTTTTAAAAAGTGGTCTACATTTGAAAGAAAAAAAAACAACAAAACTTAGATGTATATGGCCTGATCATCTTTGGCTAACACAGGGAAAAAACTAAGAATTCGATTCATTCCATTACTGGTCAAACATTTGTTGAGTGCCTACTCAAACATTTGTTGAGTGCCTGAAGGTGTGCTAGACACCAAGGACACAAAGATAATTACAAGGGCACTGTTTGGGCAGACAGTTCAAATATGGCACAGTGAGTGCTCTAATGGAGGTTCAAGAGGGCTTCAAGAAAAGAAGCCACCTTTGGCTTAGCCATGTCACCTACTCAACAACTTACATACTAGGGTTGAGACACGACGTTGGTCAACTGGTATTTCTGGACATTTGCTCTTCTGGGACAGATTAACAAACTCCAGAAATGTCCAGTTTTTTTCAAGATAAAGCTCATTTAACATTGAAAAGATAGATCTCTCACTTCCAATGCGGTGATTAACTTAATAATAGGCATTCATTTCTGAAAGCTTAAAATAGAAATTGGTCATCGATTTAAAAACAGAGGGTGTTTGTCTTGCAGTGTGCCATTTGGTTCTAAAAAGTTGAAAATGGGAGAAAATACTGAAGCCTAGAAAATGATGACATTAAAATTTTTTTCTTACTCTAAAGATACTTAAGAGAACCACGCCCTGTCTAACAACTGTCAGACCTCAGACCAGTCTGGACAAGATGTCACTGAGACTGAAGGCAGTGAAGACCCTTTTGGAGTTGTCCAGATCTAAGGTATGAACCTTAGCCATACTCTTTTCTATCCGCCTCGTGTTCAGCTACTTACTAATATCTTGAAAACACACCTTTCCCCTAGATTTACCTCGAAGGTCAAATGTAGATTAAATAAGGTTTGAAAACCTTTTACATAGCACCTGGCACCTAAGCTTAGCTAATGGCAATTGTAAGAAAGCCCAAAAGGAGCAGGACAGATCCACATAGTCTATTAGCTTGATGTTCCTACCACTAAAAGATTCATGCTGTACTAATCATCACCATGGAAGCAAATATGGAGCAGACAAATGTTCCCAGAGTTTTGTCAACACACAGATTAAAAGTCATGTTCACAAACAGAGATAAATTTCTAAACTGTGATTCAGTGTTGACTGGGAGGAGACCTCATTTCTCTGTCTCTGCCTCCTAATTGGCTGCAGCACATGAATACTCTGTAATTCAAAAAGAAGCTTCTTCAAGTGTTTTTTGATTTACTGCAGAAGATGTGATAAATTCTACAAACCCAAAGTGCATAACGGCGCTACCAATTCAGCACGAACAACAGAGCTCAGAAATGACAACTCTGTAAGCAAATGATCTGGGCCCAACACCCAAGCCCACCACCCCTACTTCTCAGAGGCAGATTATAGAGAGGGTGTCCTCGTCACATCTAGAACCATATTTCTCAATGAAAACCTTGACAGTTGCTATTGTCTGAAATTAGGATCCTCTTATTAAGAAAATGGGCAGGGAGCTTGTCAAAAGAACCTGAAACGAATGCAAGGAAAAAGTGTGTGTGTGTATGTACACTGCTCTTTATACAGAGGACACATACAGACGAAAACCAGGGAGTCCCATCTCTACCCACAAGGACACATTTGGGCCAGCTCTGTAGTACACATGTTGCTCTCCTGTCCCATATTAAACACAAAAAGTATCACAAGGAAGAACCAAACTGTCCAACAGGGAAGAACTGGTTAATAAATCAGAAAATTGGCAAAAACTGTATGTGATCACAGGGACAAATATATATGAAGATACAATATCATTAAGTCTCTTAAGCCCCATGGGAGCTCGTCTTTACAGGTTAGGAACAGGAAGCTAAGAGAAGGTTAATGACTTCCCCAAGGTCACAAGAGTCAGTAAGTGAGAGAGCCCAGAAATGAAGCCAGGCAATGTGCCTTGACCCCAGAAACAGCTTCTGCTTTACCAAACCATCTCTCAGAACTGTGGTTCTGAACATGAAAAGGGATACTATGCAGCCAGTAAAACTTACTTTGTAGAGTTTAATGGCACAGGAATGTTTCCACAATGTTACAGGTACACCAAAAAAGAGGACAATTGATTTTTCCCTAAAAATTTCAGCATTCAAGCTTCCATAGAAGCAAATAGGCTGTGCCCCTATGCACAGTGGAATTATCTCACATGGTGTTGGGCACTCACACACATCGGTCAGGTGGCCAGGGGCTACAGTCCATGGAGTTGCAAAGAGTCAGACATGCCTGAGCACACACACAGAGCAGTTTAAATGGGTTCCACAAAGGACTGAGGCACTCATTTTTCATCTGGAAAACCTAGTTCTGTCTTTTTCAACAATCATTAATATCACTAGATTAATATATTTTTTAATTTACAAAATGAGTTTCAAATTGTTCTATTACACAGGCTGAATCTCAAATCATTCCTAACACAATGACAACTTACTGTATGTCTTTAAAAATATATCTTTCAACAGTTATTGACCACTGTTGACATATCTACCAATAACAACAGGATATGTTCCAAACATTAACAAAAATAGAGCAAGATTCTATTATATCCTGAGCCAACCATGATAAATCATCTTTATTTAGATAATAAAAAATCAAACTGAACAAAACCCAATAATCTGTATTAAATATTTATATTATCAGTTTTCAAGACAAACTTAAAAATGCTAGTCTGAGTGAATAACCTCAGGACAGTTCTATTCATATTAATGTTAAATAATCTTTTTTTAAAAATATATTATTGTCAATTTTCAATCAGCCAAGGCTTTCAAGTGCAATTTAGCCAAAACTTGTGCTTTCCCATCTACCGTTTCATACATGCATCAGATGGAAAGCAAACTAATTTTAATACTGTTCAAAGATGAACATTAAACATTTAACTTACCAGGGAACATAATTCATTATGTTCCAACAGCAAAGATAAAAGAGTTTGGTATTATCAGCTAATGTAAATTATTCCCAAACTGCAAGAACTCAGAGTAGTCAAGACTTGATTTCTACTGACATACACATTCGAAGGAAAATAACACAGAAACCGGCATCTGGTTTTCAAGCCATTCACTACAGTTACAAACTCAACAAGTAGCCTGGGACTAACAATATAATACTGGGACTTAGCCACCATTCAGTTTATCAGTGGAACTGTTGCGGTGCTGTTACTTTCCCTAAGATCTTTCAATTAGTCTGGTAGATTTTTGTTTGTTTTGCTTTTCTATATTCCCCATGGAGAAAACCACTCATACCAAATAAAGAAATGAGACTGAGATAGACTATAAGAGAGTTCAGGGGACATGGCAAGCATCTTCCCTCAGTTTTCTCTTAATCCTTAATTTACGAGAGTACTGATCTGCTAACTCTCTTTCTAGCCCCAATTCCCTCAGATATTTTCTTTGTAGACACAATTTATTACAACTCTGTATGATGTCTGCAGTCAGACACATGGATTGTATATGACTGACCTTTTGTGGCTAAGCCGGAATGAAAATCGTAATTGAAGAAGTGCAAACTAAAGAAACAGAGGGATTAAGCAAGTCACTGGAAACCAAAGCACCCAGAGCAAGTCACGCAGGCTGGGAGAGTTTACCTAGTTCACTGTCCAGCTCCTCCGTATGGATCCCTTCTTCTCCAAAGGAATAGCAGGAATGAGACAGAAAAGAGAGAAAGAAAAATTCAGACACCAGCACCAAGGAAAGAAACTCCCTTCAAGAAAAACAGCAAACACATCACTTTATTTTGTCCTTACCTGCATTGTGGCTATTTCATTGGCTTGGCTACTCAACTCGAGACCTCAGTGTAAATCACAAAATGGGAAGAGCTGATATTGGCAACATAATTACATGGCTCATTTCCTTGCGTGTCAAAATAAGGTTTGATTGGTTGTAAAAGATGGACAAACACCTTTGTGGTTTTTGGTGTTCTTATGTGAGATGTCACTTATTACAGACCTTATTTCAAGCAAACAAAGCTGCTAGACCTTTCAATATTAGTCCTTTTAATCCTCCTATGATCCTCTAATCTGCAAGGCAATTATACTCACAATTAAAAATTTACTTAACCTATAAGTAATACTGCTCCCTGAAAAACAGAAGGTGAGGTCAAACTGAGAACAAAGATTCTAAGATAAGCTATACTTTGTCTTTCAAAAGGAGTTAGAAAAATGAACTATGTCAGGATGATGTACATCAGGGGGTGGGGAGGTGAGGCTTGAAGGCTGCCCTGAAAGGACGATTGGGAAGCAGAGTTTACTTTGCATAAGATTTATAAGTCAAGCAGCTCAGAAATATTAGAATGAAAATGTTCTCTGTAATTTCAGTAAGCAAAACAAGTCAAGATCCTTTTCACTCCTGACTACGTCTTGCTGTCAGTAAAACATTTTGTGCTGACTGCAAAGAGGATATAGGACACCATACAAAACAAGCCACTTCATACACAGCTACGGTTGTCCCCTCCACCATAAGCTAAACAAGCACAGGGAGCAAGTCCGCTTTCACTATTGCAGCGCTCAGTGCCCGTGGGAGCTCTGGTTACGTAACAGGCACCAAATATTTCTCAAATGGATGAATAAATAAACGAATTGATTCCTGACTTTAGTCACCAACTGCCAACAATAAGGTAACAAGGTTGACACTGGCACTGCTCCCTAAGAAGGGAATCTTATTTACATAAAATCTTTCATGAAGATGCCCATTAGGATATTATTTAAAATATCTTTGGGGGCACTCATTCATTCCCTTAAAAATTCTTTAATGAGATTTACTATGTGCAAGTCCCTGAGCCGTCGTCTGAACGTTATGTACAATTCAATGGAAAGACTTAGAGTGAAAAATGGCTAGAATTCAAGCTCGGCTGGAGTGGGGCTTCTTGTTTCTTGTGTTCAGTGATACAGCTGACATTCCCAGAATGCACCTGACATACAAAAAGCATTCAACACTTATTTGTGGGATGTAAGAGCATTCTCAGAAGGGAGAACTGCACATCTGTCACAGAGCAGGAACTCAATGTGGACTGGGGGTGATGGACAGAAGGTGCGATGGAACTAGCCAGACAAGCTCAGAGGCTGAACCACAGAGAACTTGGGAAGACAAGCTTTGAACCTGGCATTCACTGAACAGACCAGAGAGCTACACTATTAAACAGGGCTTGAGGCAGTGGTGATCACGCAAACACATTTTCACAGACTGCTCTGAATACAGTGCAAGAAGGAGAGTGGGCAAGAGTGTGGGTGGGAGATCAGCATGGCCTTGACTAGGATGGTATACATGGTGAGGAAAATGGAGAATGAATTCCAGAGACATCTGGGAGGCAAGGTGGACTCCACTGGTAGTACTGACAGGGGAAACTTTCAGAAGACCAGATTTGGGTTGATGGGAATCGTTAGTTGGGTTTTCATCAAAATGAATCTAAATTCTCTTTAGGACAAAAAGCATTATTAAATAATACTGGCCCAGAGCTCACAAGCAAGGGAGAAATCTAAAGGAACTACTAAAACACAGAAATCACAACAAGGGTTATACACTGAATATCAAAATCCCAAATTAGTTTCTGCTTTTTTGAGACAGGAAAAAGAAAACAGAACATTTTCTACAAAAATGTTATACTGTTACATTCAACATGCATATGACCTACAGAGAGCAGAAAGAAACACGGTATTGTAAAAGAACAATGTAATTCTTCTCTGTGATGTGATATACACAACATAAGACAGTTTGGGGGTAATTGGCAGGAGAAAAGGCAGATATGGGAATGGATACTTGCCACTGTGGTAGAATCTGTTTGTATATGCTTAAACCATTTGTGGTTTTACAGGCACACGGACATACATACAGTTTCTACCAGAAAAAGAACATATGAATTCTAATGGTGAAGTGGCAATCACTAAGTGAACAGCATTGGATATGAATACATACTTGTTTCAAAGGGAATAATGTTCACACCAGTGACATGAACTCTAAGAATTAAAAATTATTAGAATGGCTAAAAAGAAAATTCAGTAATTGTATCAACACTTTCACTCCATTTTTCTCAGTAAAAGCTATTGGAGTCTTCTATTACCTGTCAAATTATACTAACAGGCATTTTCATACATTCCCAGTATAATTATAATAATGGATAGTGAAACTGAAGATCTGACGGTAATAAGAGGACCTAAAACAGCTTCAGAATCTCAGACATCAAATGAAGATTACATTCTGTTCCAAGAAGTTTTATGGTTGGATGTATTTTATGTACTTATCTTTGAAAACTGGTCACTTCTGTATCACATGTTAAAGAGAATATGTGAATGATCATGATAGCCCATTATCCTTAAGCACGCAAAATAATGCATTTGCCCATGCCTGTTCCTTTTCTTCTTTACGACTAAGCAATCAAAATAAAACGAGTCTCTCAGTTATGCCTCCTCAGTCAGAAGGATTTGTATTTCCACTTGAACTTACTCAGATAAACATGAACACACAATTCTATGTTCATTTCATGCAATCTTACAATCCACATATATCCTGTAGTTTAAAGCTTTCACAGGATCATACTTTACTGGCTTATATTTTCAAACAAACATCAAGTTTATGCAGACAATAATTCTGCCCCACAGAATAAATTAATAAAGTTTCACTAACTTACAGTAAAATGTATATTCAATAATTATACTACTAATTCAAATGCCAGGAATGAATAATGAGTAGTAAAGAAAGCCATTTTCCTTTTAATTTGTCCATATCAAAAAGCAATTTTGGTAAAACTTAGAACAAATCCAAAGGGACCACTTGTTCAACCTTAATTTCTTCTTCACTTTTGCAAAAGTAACTAGAAATCCCAAAGGCTTGAATTAGACTTTATTGACAGCTGAACCTCTTTGCTTTAAATTAACAGGAAGAGTGGGGCTAAGGGTTACACCTCAGCCTCTTTTGTGGAAGAATGTACTTTCTCATATTTAGGATACACTCTAAGTCACACAGCGATTCCCAGACATAATAAGATCTGCTTTCTTAACGCTAAACCTGGAGAAATACTCAAATTCGGAAGCATGAACACTTCAAGAAAAGTTTCTTTTCTTCTCTAGTGCTGTCACAACGTATGATTATGGTTCAGCAGGGTAAGTGACCAGAGCATTTTTGGTTTCTAAATTCGCAGAGACTTTCTAGAGTTTTCTCCAAGTTCCTGAAGGGCTTGGGTTGCATCCACATGTGAATCCTTCCTGACTGGGCTGCAGTTCTGTTTCTAATAGAGAGCTGAGTATGTCTTTATGTTTCAACAAACTGTTCTTCTAAAACAATTTTACAGATTTCTCTCCTGCTTTTGGAAGCCATGATGCACTTAATAGAAACTGGATTACCTTTCAAAAACTCTTTGTTAGAAACCTGGCTGACCTTGCTACAGCTCTTTAAACTTCGCATGTCGGATTTCCCTGGCAGTGAAGATTCTGCACTTACTGCAAGGGGCACAGGTTCAATCTGGCTGGTGAACTAAGATCCCGCATGCCACACAGCACACCAAAAGAAGAAAAAATAAAATAAAGTTTGCATGTGTGAACAAGCCCACTTAACCCCAGACTTTCTTGGCCCCTTACCATCATCTTCACACTCCTCCAGGGGCTTCTGCTGCTTGTTCAGGCACCGAGGGTCTAACCAAGATGTTGTTTTTGTGTTGTGGCTGAAATTCAGAAACAAGAAATACGTTTGAAAGGGTGGAGGGTGGGGGCGGGAATGTAAAAGCTCAATGACAAAAGATTTAAACAGTCTTGAATATTTACTCTTCACTAAAGCAAAGATACTGTCAACTGAGGGCAAAAGAGAGCCCTGGAATAAGGAGAAGCTTGGAGAGGCTGGACATGAAATTCTACTTCCTTCAGGAGGGTCGAGCCCAACCGGAGACGAAGTGTTTCAATAGACACTGTTGCCCTTCGATCAAGAGAGAAAGGATAGGCAAAATGACTGGGCTGATTGACCTGAAGCAGATCTGGGACAAAATTCTGCTTGAGCAACCAGTCCATTCTATGCAAACTAAATAAGAGGGTCAAAGAGCTACAAGTCCAATAGTTCAAGCTGCAAACCAAAAATGAAACACAGAAAAAAATTTTTTTTCCACAAGTGTAGGTAGAAGTCTTAAGTTTGAGTTGTACTAGTAAATATGCTGAAAAAATTGGCACAGTTTTTAATTCTAGATTCATCTTATTAATTGATGGGAAAAACTTAAGGCTTAAGGGAAAAACAGAATATGCAAAAGCCTACAAACATTGTCTAAAATGTGTTCAAATAAAATAAATGAAAGGTAATACAGTTACAAGTATCTCAACCAACAATACTTACTTGTCTATGAGTAACTATCCTAATCTAATCTATCCTAATTTTGCCAGTCATGCATGCTTTTGCAGGCACGTAACGAATTTGGGGGTTTTATCCTTAGAACAAGGAGAACTTTCTGAAGGTTTTAAGCACCAGTGTAGTTGGGGGATGGAAGGTGGGGAGTGGAGAAGAAACTGGAGGGTATATTGGGGAAGGGTATGTGGACAATATACAAGACTAGTGTTCAGAACAGTTTGGACCTGGAGATGAAGGAAGAGAAATAACTGGCCCAGAGAAACAGGGTATAACCCAGGGCCTGGCTGAGATGCCTATAGGAAAGACTGGGCAGAAGCAGAGCCCTTGTGAGATGGGGTCCAATCAGCAAAGAAAGCTGAGGGGGAAGAGACAGGGAGCTGGGGGACCATCAGGAAGTTATTATCTTTATCATGAAGCAGGACCTATAGAATAACCAAAAGCCCAATTAAAACTATCTTAACCTGCTTTGTCATTTACATATAAATTACAATTTAGTTAATCCTTACCAAGAACCCTGAGAGAGGAGTATCATTAGCATTAAAATGATGACTACCTGTTTTACACAGGAGAAAACTGAAGACAGAGATGTGAAGAACTCTGAAAAGGACTCCCTGCTGACACACAGAATCAGATCCAAGGAGTCCCACGAGAAACCATGGTCTGTGCTATTCCTACAAATAAGAGAGCACTAATGGAGAATGGTGGGAGGGGATATGAGGTGTGACATTTAAAAAAAACACTTGTATCTCAAGATAATTGTAGATTCACATGCAGTTGTAAGAATGAACAAAGAGAGATCCTACATTCACCTTACGAAGATAGCACCAAAGGTAACGTCTTGCAGAACTATAGTACAAAGTCACAACTGGGATACTGACGACCAGTCAATATGTGGAAGGCTTCCATCATCACAGGATCCCTCATGTCGCCCTTTGATAGCCTCACTTGTTTCCCTTCCAACCCTTACCTACAAAAAAACCCACTGTTAATCCCTGGCAACCGCTAATCTGTTCTCCATTTCCATACTTTGTCATATCAAAATGTTATATAAATGAAATCATATGGTATGTAATAGGGGATTTGCATTTTTCATGCAGCATGACCCTCCTCAAGCTTGTTGCAGGCATCAGTAACTGTTTTTATTGTCAATAGTATTTCATGGCATGAATGTACTACAGTTTAACCACTGAAGGACACCTGGGTGGCTCCTAGCTTTAGGTTATTGAGAAGAAAACTTATTATAAACAGGCTTCCCTGGTGGCTCAGCTGATAAGGAATCCGCCTGCAAAGTGGGAGACCTGGGTTCGACCCCTGGTTGGGAAGATCCCCTGGAGAAGGGAACGCCATCCATCCAACGTAGAAAAAGCAAGCGAATTCCAGAAAAACATCTACTTCTGCTTCACTGACTATGCTAAAACCTTTGACTGTGTGGATCACAACAAACTGCAGAAAATTCTTAAATAGATGGGAATACCAGACCATCTAACCTGCCTCCTGAGAAATCTGTATGCAGGTCAAGAAGCAACAATCAGAACTGGACATGGAACAATGGACTGGTTCCAAATTGGGAAAGGAGTAAGTCAAGGCTATATACTGTCACCCTGCTTATTTAACTTATTTGCAGAGAACATCATGTGAAATGCTGGGATGGATGAAGCAAAAACTGGAATCAAGATTGCTGGGAGAAACATCAACAACCTCAGATATGCAAATAACGCCACCCTTACGGAAGAAAGCAATGAGGAACTAAAGAGCCTCTTGATGAAGGTGAAACAAGAGAGTGAAAAAGCTGGCTTGAAGCTCAACATGCCAAAAAACAAAGATCATGGCATCAGGTCCCATCACTTCATGGCAAATAGATGCAAAAACAATGGAAACAGTGAGAGACTTTATTTTCTTGGGCTCCAAAATCACAGAAGAGAGTAACTGCAGCTTTGAAATTAAAAGACACTTGGTCCTTGAAAGAAAAGCTATGACTAACCTAGACAGTATATGAAAAAGCAGAGACATTATCAACAAAGGTTCATCTAGTCAAAGCTATTGTTTTTCCAGTAATCATGTATGGATGTGTGAGCTGGACCATAAAGAAAGCTGAGCACCAAAGAATTGATGCTTTTGAACTGTGATGTTGGAGCAGACTCTTGAACTGCAAAGAGATCAAACCAGTCAATTCTAAAGGAAATCAGTGCTGAGTATTCATTGGAAGGACTGATACTGAAGCTCCAATACTTTGGCCACCTGATGTGAAGAACTGACTCACTGGTAAAGACACTGTTGCTGGGAAAGACCGAAGGCAGGAGGAGAAGGGACGACAGAGGATAAGATGGTTGGATGGCATCACCGACTAGATGGACACGAGTTTGAGCAGGCACCTGGAGTTGGTGATGGACAGAGAAGCCTAGTGTGTTATATGTGGTTCATGGGGTTGCAAGAGTCAGACACAACTGAGTGACTGAACTGACTACTGTAAACATTTATGGACAAGCTTTTATGTGAATGTAAGTGTTCACTTGAGCTTCCTAGATGGCTCAGTGATAAAGAATCTGCCTGTTAATGTAGGAGACATCGGGTGTGATCTCTAGGTTGGAAAGATCCCCTGGAGAAGGAAATGCCAACCCACTCCAGTATTCATGTCTGGAAAATCCCACGGACAGAGGAGCCTGGCAGGCTACAGTTCATGGGGTTATAAAAGAGTCCGACACAACTTAGTGACTAAACAACCACAACAAAGTATTCTCTTCTCTGGACAAATGTGCATGGCTGGGTTCTATGGTAATTGAAATGTTTAGTTTAAAAAATGCCAAACTGCTTTTTGGAATACCACAGAATTTTACATACCCATCAGCAATGTGTTAGTGGTATAGCTTCTCTGCATCTTTACCATCATTTAGTGTTTTTTAGTTCATTCTCTGATTGGATTTTTTTTTTTTCCTTTTTACTCTTGAGTTTTGAGAGTGGCTCAGATGGTAAAAGCCATCTGCCTACAATGCGGGAGACCTGGGTTCGATCCCTGGGTCAGGAAGATCCCCTGGAGAAGGAAATGGCAACCCACTCGAGTACTCTGGCCTGGAAAATCCCATGGACAGAGAAGCCTATACAATCCATGGGGTCACAAAGAGTCGGACACAACTGAGTGACTTCACTTTTACATATTCTAGATACCAGTCCCTTTTGAGATACAAGCTTTATAAATACTTTCCCCCTGTGTATAGATTGTCCTTTCATTTACTTACCAGTCTTTGCAAAGTGAAATTTTTTTCATTTCGATAAAGCTGTGTTGACCAATTATTCCTTTTAGGATTATGCTTTTGATGTCAAGTCTGAGAACCCTTTGCCTATTACTAGGTCTCAAAGAATTTCTATTTTTTTCCCCCTAAAAATTCTATTACTTTAACATTTTATACTTTATGATGATTTGAGGTTGTTTTTTTTTTTTTTTAATAAGGCAAGAGGTTTAGTTTCAGGTTAATTTATTTGCCTTTGGCTATAGACCTGCTTAAAGTACCATCTTATTGAAAAGGTTACCTTCTGTGCATTGAATTGCTTTTGCATTCTCTACTGAAAACCAGTTGGACATATGTGTGGGTCTGTCTGTGGGTTCCTCTGATCTATGGGTCTATTTCTTCATCAGTAGCATTCAACCTTTATGACTGTAGATTTATAATAAGCCTGATATTGGGTAGACGGATTACTGTGACTTTATTCTCCTTTTCAAAACTGTTTTAACTAGTCTAGTTCCTTTGCCTTTCAATAATAAATTTTAGAATAAACTTGTCGATACTAACAAAACGCCTCACTGAGATTTTTGACAGGATTCATATTAAACCTGTACACACATTTGGGGGGAACTGACATCTTTACTATACCAATTCTGAGTCTGTCAATCCATGAATAGAGTAGATCTCTCAATTTACTTAAACTTTCATTTATTTCTTTCATCAGCATTTTATAGTTTACAGAATACAAATCCTGTACATATATCATTAGATTTATACCTAAGTGATTTTTTAAAAGTAAATGTAAATTATATTTTATTTTGAATTTTGTTATCTGCTTGTTCACTGTTAGTACATAGATATACAGTTGATATTTGTATGATTATTCTAGAACTTCTTGTATATTTCTGGTGATTTTCCAGTTAGACAATCAGTCTATGTATCTTCTATTCCCTTTCAGGAGGGTTTTGTTTTTCAGTGTTCATTTGTTGGTGTTTCTGGATGACTGGCTTCTACAGCTCTAAGTCTGGGATATATGAGGTAAAAAGAAAATTCAGGGAATTTATGACTTGTCATTTCTGTGATCCCAAGTTCCCTAGCCAATCTGCATTATTTTAATTTCAAGTCTTCTTATGTTCATTTTCTATATAATATCCAGGGTTTGCAAGTTTATGCTTAATTTTTAATGTTCCAGTATTTCTTAGATTTCCCATAAACTGTAAAGCTAACACAGACTTACATGTGTATAAATAAAACAAGGTAGATATGAATCTACAGAAATTTAACTTGCTATTCAACGAAAGACACTCTAAGATGCAGTTTTTCAGAATGCAGGATACTGGAAAACTCATCAAACCGTATATACTGTTGCTGTTTAGTTGCTCAGGTGTGTCTGACTCTTTAGTGACCCCATGGCTTGTAGCCTGTCAGGCTCCTCTGTCCATGGAATTTCCCAGGCAAGAATACTGGAGTGGGTTGCTATTTCCTTCTACAGGGGATTTTCCCAACCCAGGGGTCGAACCTACATATCCTTCATTGGCAGGTGGAGTCTGTACCACTGAGCCACGAGGGAAGCCCAAATGGTGTGCATCTAATAATTTAATGCGTGTGGAATTTGGCTGCTGCAGACCAAATCACAGAGTTGTCCTAATAAGCTATATTTTTGCATAAATTTTCTATTAAACAATAGACCAAAGATTGGCCTAGTACTGATTAAAAGCTAAACTAGGTTATAGAAAGTAAGCCAATCACCATACTCTCCTCTGAAGCATTCAAAGTCTTGGGTCTTCATTAACTATTTTTACTAACCACAGTCCTCACTAACCCTCAAGATAACCAAAGAAAAATTTTTTCTTTCCAAATTTATCAAGTCAGTCTTGAGCAAAACTATTAACACACTCTTTTCCAAAAGTTTTGAGTTTCACATATTACTCTGTATTAGGAATTCCTCTGTTATTATTTTCCTTTGCTCCATACAATTCTTCCTTACTAACAGACATAATTTAAAGGACAACTTATCACAAAAGCTAACTACAAAATTCTAAGCTTATAGATGACATCCATTTTCATAGCATTTAAGCTTCTCTGTAATAACCACATGATGAAGATAAACACAGTAACAGGAACAATAACACTCACTAATTGGCACAAGCCCAAGTTTTATATCCCTTATCTCATCTAACTCTCATGAAAATCTGACAGGTTAGGCATGATCAATAACACTCATGTCCTTCTACAGACAGGGAAAACAGATGCGGAGAGGCAAACTCAAGGTCACACAGATAATGAACTTTGGGGAGTTCTTAACCACTGTACTTTCCTAAATCCAAGGGAAAGACTTCACCGTCCACCCGTCTTCAACAAGCATTTGTTATTAACATGAAGACAAGAATGTGGACTGTCATCTCCTTCAGGCTGGAAAATAACCCAGGAGCAATAGTTCACTCATCTCTGATCTCCTAGGTTAGTTCTGAGAAAGGATGTTTTGAGACCCAAGTCTTCTCCCTTACTCCCAAATCTTTAGGAAAATTGTACTTTTTTATCCTTGCTGATTTTTCTGATTATAGAATGTATGCTGGAATATTTTTCTAAGTGGAAATATGCATTCAAACCCCACAGCTATGTATAATGTAGTTAAAATAAATTCCTTAAATTCCTTACTTAACTCAAACTCAAGTGTTAATAGATATTTCTGGAATTTTTCTTCACACAGAATTATATCTCCATTTTCACAGAAGACACATAAGTGTATATACCCATGTATTTTATAAAATAAGATATTTCATTTTGTTCAGAAATGTCCTCTGTTGTTATTGTTCCATGAACAGCAGACCTGCAACATTAATCCATTTGAGTAGAACAGATTTACCTATGTTTTGAATTATTTCATAGTTTAATTGGTCTTTTTGTTTTTATTTTTTACAGGTTCATAATAGTATGGTGAAGTTTAACAGGAAATCTCAAAAGGAGAGCCAAAAAATTTTAAAAAATGACTGTCATGGTTAAGAAATTACATTAGCTTAGATTTTCTAGAATGGTTTCAATTTTATCAATTTTTTGTTCCTTTCCAGTATAGGTTGTTAAATGTTTACCTATATAATATTTAAGTTTTTAATTTTAAAAGACTTTTCACATCTTTATATTCTCAAACTTTAACCCATTTGCCTTGCACCATGTAAAAAAATTAACTAAAAATAGATCATATATCAAAATGTAAAATGTAACCCATAGAACTTCTAAAACAAATACAGGAGAAAATGATTGAATTTTGACTTTGAGTCAAGCAACAATTTCTTAGGTTCCACAATAAAAGCACAATTCACAAAGGAAAAAAGAAAGTGATTAGAGTTGATAAAAACTAAGAACTTCTGGCTCTTTAAAAGATGCAGTTAAGACAATGAAAAATCAAATTTGGACAGAATGTTTGCAAATCACAAATGTAACTAAGGAATTGAATCAAAAATATGTGAAGAACTCTTTCACACTCAAAAGAAACTGTAACCCAATCAAGAAAAAAAAAAGAAAAGAATTTACCTAAGTGGCTAGATATATTTTTCATATTAATATATCATAACATAATTTATATATGCACCATAATTTAGTTGTTTAACTCTTTAGGGAAATAATTATTCTTATACTTCCTCCAGCTCTCAGATTCAATGGTTAGGATGTTATGCTAATTGCTTGTTTTGTACAAGGCTTGTTAAATTGTAGGAGAGAAGACCAACAGCATGTGATGAATCCTTTTAGAGTTAATTTACATCTGCAGCTGCTAGAGAATGAGAAAGGAAATAGGGGGGAAAAGGGAGAGATTCAAGTAGCAATAATGGTACTTTACTCTATAAAATAGACTTCTCCATTTTCGGTATAGGCCATCTCCCAGTTTTCAGGTAGAGGACCTAAATTATCCTCTGCAGAAAGAGGTAGGTGTTGAGGGAACTTCTGAGAAGGGTCCGTGATGGGAGCAGCGATGATGCTACTATTCACAGGTGGGAGTGTTGCTTCTTGGAGACTGTGCTCTTCTTGGTCACCAGAATCGGCTATTTATTCACGAGAAAGAGAAAGAGAGAGAGAGAAAAAAATAATTCATCAGTCACACTCCATACCAGGGTGATCATTACTGAGCACACTTATGTTTTAAAGTCCTTTCCTAACTGCAGGACATCAACTATGTTCTGTCTTACTTAGATGAAAGTTCTTTTAATAGAAAACACTGACATGAACCAAATTTATTTTACTGAAAAAGAAGAAAAGGAGAAAATATGCTCAAATAATGCATTACTCACAATCCTGGAAATGTCAAAGAAGAAACATATTCGTGACTCAAACCCTCAAGTCCTTCTAACTTTAAGAAGGTGATCAAGTCACAGAGTGAGCTGAACTCTCATTACTTAAGTATCATTTGGCTTCATGACTTAAAAGGACTTCTGGGGCAAGGAAAATGTCCATGCTGAAAACACAGAGATAGTGACATTATCATCCATTTGTAAAAATTTATCTAAAATATTTTTTGTAGATGGTGGCAAATATCAAAAGACTGACAAATCAAACTAAAAAGTCTACAAAGGTTTAGAATACAGAGACAGCTCCACCAATGAGTCAGTCTAGCTTCTTTTGGAAAAGTGAGAAGAATGTTCCTGTGAAAACCAAGACAGTTACCCTCAAAGAGTATTCTGTGGGTGGACTGATTCGACTTGGGTCTTGAAGGCTCTAAGTTTCTGAATCTCCTTGCTTTCTTATTAACTAGAAATATCCAGAGGGGATGTCATCAGAGTTTCCACAAACGGCATTGTTGACATTCTGGTTGAATTTTTATAGAGGCTGATGATATTAAATGTCAATCTCTACGGGACTTTAAAACACTAATCAGAGGATGTAGTCATTTTCTGTCTCCCACAATAATTCTCCTACAGACATTTCTGATTTACTCAAAGCCAACTGAGGAATAATAAAAGGTTGCTTTCAAATCTTTCTCCGATGAGTAGCTCCCAATGATACATGTGAGAATAAAGGCGATCCAAAAGTTGGATGGAGGACACGTCAAGCCTATTAAACAGTTACCTCCACCAAAAATCCACTGCCTTTGAGAAGGAAGCCTGGGGTCTTTCACTGCCCTCCATCTATACCCTCTACTAGTACCAACCACTCAGATCTCCATTTGGAAATCATCTCCTTCCTCGGAGGTTCCTGTGGTCCAGGTGCACTGACTTATGCCCACTCCAAGCTCATGCAGTGGGCTCAAGTCACACCCGTCTCACTCTTGCCTTTATGTCTGGATCAGGCACAGGATCCATGGCAAACTTCTGACGGCTCAGCATGCAAGTGCTTGCTGAACTGTTAGGCAAGAGGTAGCCTCCTGATGCTAAAATTAATAAGCTGGTAGATTCTCATGTTGTGAGATGAGAATGCTGATGGTGCTGGATGGCCATCTTGATGAACCTTGGCGAGGCTTATCTGAGAACTAAACCTTCATGGAGGAAAGATGAAATATGAGACAGTCACCCAATACCCCTGATGAAGCCTCTCTGATTACATGTACTCCTGGCTTCTCCAACTGCTTGATCCCCTCAACTCCCTTCCCCGCTTAAACCAATCTGAATTGCTTTTACAATTTGCACTCATGAGTGGAGATTAGTAAAATTTTAAGTTAGCAGAAAAAAAGAGGAAATTAGCCCACCATGGAAGAAACAGTCTGAAACTGGTGTGAGCGTGTGTGTTCAGTTGCGATTGACTCTTTACAACCCTAGGACTGTAGCCCAGCAGGCTCTTCTGTCCATGAGATTCTCCATGCAAGGATACTGGAGTGGGTTGCCATGCCCTACTCCAGGGGATCTTCCCTAACCAGGAACTGAACCTGTGTCTCCTCTGTCTCCCACACTGTAGGCAGATACTTGACAGATGAGCCACCAGGAAAGCCCCTGAAATTGGTAATCAATAACAAAAATTCAAAAGTTGGCAAGAATTAAAAGCATGCATGTGTGCTAAGTCTCTCAGCTATGTCTGACTCTTTGTGACCCCATGGACTGTAACCCACTAGGCTCCTCTGTTTACGGGATTCTTCAGGCAAGAATACTGCAGTGGGATGCCATCAGAGAACAGATTTGGAATTAGGTTCAAAATATATACTTTGAGAGCACCCAGGTGATTGCGATTCAAGTACAAGCATCACATTTTGAAGACTGAGATACAAAAAGTACTAAAAAAAAAAAATCACTGGGATCTTTAGTTTCTCAGATAGGTTCTGTCAGCTGGCAATGTGGCAGAGTATGGTGCAGCCACATGGTACAAATGCTAGATATCCAGAACACTGCATCCTCTCTGAAGGAAGTGGAGAACTCAGTGCCAGGCAATCAGCATCCTAAAAAAAGTGGAGTCAGGGTTTCCAGATCTCCAACTCTTTTAAGAAAAGGCGGAAATTTATATTTTGATGCAAAAATTACCAATTTACCAATCAAAATTCCTTGAAAAAATAAAGCAGTGTGTCTGGCACAAGCAAAAAAAAAATAGAAAAGCAGTGACGACAAGCACTGACTGTGAGGCCAGTCTACTTGAGTCTGAATCTTGGCTTTATGTTTACTGGGTTTACGCAACCTTTATGTGCTTGAGTTTCCTTAACTTTACAGTCAGAATAGTAACAGTACCTACCTTATAAGGTTGTAGGGAGGATTAGTTTAGCTAAAGCACTCAGTACAGTTTTTAGTATACAATAAACCTTATCTTCCTCATTAAAGTCGTTATTATTAATCTTTGTTTCCTGGTCAGAGCTCGCCCATAGGCTGCAGATTCATCACAAGTGGGCAGAAAAGGATGGATTAGACATCAAACCACAGATCTTTGAAAGAGACTTAACCTTTCTGGGTATCTGTTTCCTCATCGGTAAAATGGGCATGACACGTGCACTACAAGAATGGAACATTCTCAATACATGCAAAGCACCTGCTAAACGCGGTGCTCAGAGTGCTCAGGAAAGCTCAGGCCCAGGACTGGCCACCAGGAATACCCAGGGCCAAGGTCAGTGGTCATCTCTTAATATGACATTTAAGAGTCAGAAAAATGCTGGGACAATAGAAGACACTCAATAATTTGACTGAAAAATCTTAATTAACCCATTTTAATAGAAACTAGACATAACAGGAAAAGGATGGTAGCCATAGGTAGGTCACTACAGATGAAAAGAGAAACAATGTGATTTAATACCTAATGTATACAATTTATGCTGGGAAGAAAAGAGAGGAGGGAGAGGAAGAGTAATCTCGACTACATGAAGGGGATATTATTAGCTCACTGGAAATACATATATGTAAATTGTAACTTCCTAGAGAAAAAAGAAACTCCTCTAGCAATGAGACTTTATTTTAAATTATCCAAGTATTTATTTTATAGGTTCTCGGTGTCTTCCTGTTTTAAAACCACTTTATTTACATACAAAGTGAAAGTGAAAGGGAAGTCGCTCAGTCACGTCTGACTCTTTGCGACCCCATGCACTGTACCCTATCAGGCTCCTCCGTCCATGGGATTCTCCAGGCAAGAGTGCTGGAGTGGATTGCCATTTCCTTCTCTAGGGGATCTTCCCGACCCAGGAATCAAACCCGGGTCACCGGCATTGCAGGCAGACGCTTTACCTTCTGAGCGCTCTTGTAAGCATATACATTTACATAAAACTGACATACAAAAAGTTACAGATATTAATTTCTCAGCTTTATTGAGGTATAATTGACAAAACTGTAAGATATTTAAAATGTACCTCATGACAATTTGACATATGTTACCCAAGGATTCCTTCCATCTAGTTAATTTTTTGGGGGGGAAAAAAAGATATTAAACATGTACGACTTGATATGTTTAGTTTCCTGTTTCTTTTTTCAATAAAACCTTCAACATTCTCATTCTCTGAAAGAAAATGAGAAGTCCAAAAATGAGAGAGTGGGGGCAGATTTTTAAAAATTCATAGACCTAATCACAGCTTTGACCCTGATGCATGCTCTGATTTCAAAAACTCTTTCATTTAATTTACCAAACATTTAAGAGCACTGCTATCATGCTCTAAAGATTAGATTACTAAATTATTACTAAAGATTGCCAATGCATCCAAAGAGGACAGCTAGAATGGATTACTGGAATACTGAGACTGGCAAGTAGATAAGAAGCTACATGCTCCAACTGCCTAGTGGGATTGATAACACTATTTCTCAGGGTTTCTGTCTGAAAAATGGGGAAGATAATAGTTAGACTGCTTATTTCTCAAAATTTCCAAAAGGTTTATAAGATACATGTGAAAAAGATTCATAAACCATAAACAAACACAAAAAACATTTTCATTTGCAGACGCTTCCCAGTATTTACATCACACACACACACACACACACACACACACACACACTTGAGACATTTTGAAGGTGACTGAGAACATAAGCTCATGTCAAACACACATTCTGGAGCTGGTTTTAAATTACACATGCATTTAGATTTATGTGTATACTCACTGTGTACATAACCAGTCAAAATCTTTGATGCTGCAAAGGGCTAACAAACTTAACTTAAAACACAAAGCCATATAGATTCCGAGTCAGGGTTTTTGGGTTGAAATGACAGCTTCAACCCTCACTGGCTGAGTAATACTGGACAAGTGGTTAGAACTCCCCAGTAATATGCATGAGAGCTTACCAAAATGCCTGCCACAGAGCAATGGGGAAACATTAGCTCTTTCGGTGATATTGTTATCTCTTGACACTCCAAAGCAGCATTTTATCATTAATCACTAATGAGAAAGAAACATCAGCAGCCTAATGTTGAACAATAGGGAAGTTGTTGAGGAAACAAGCTTAGGAAGACAATTGAATAAATTTTTGGTGTCTCTTAGATATGGTTGATGGATGCATCAACTACTTTTTAGTTGTGCTGGTTTGTTATACATTTTCCAAGTTTTTCTATAATGAACAAAATCTTTTAAAAAATGTTTTCATTTACTTATTTAAATAACTGCGTGTTTTGCCCAACAATTTAAGCTTATATCTACCTTCATTAAGCACATACAGTATTCTCTCTCCAGGGCCTCCTTTAAATCTATAATTTGGGCATTATTTGTAGATGATTCTCCTTCTGCCTTGTGTTTGACAGTAAGTTCTATGGTAAGAATCTGGGATGACTGCTCAGTACTCAGCTCCTGCCTCCATCTTTGCTTGGAGAAAGGAAGACACAACCTCCCCAGGATGCTCCAGGCCTTAAGTACCCTGCTCTTCTGCCAGCAGACAGCACCAATATTATTTAGGCATGTTATTTAGATATCCTGTGTCCCTTTCAAAAGACCCAAGCAGACATGAGCTGAAATCGTACCAACAGCCCATTATTTAAAAACATGCTAGGTAAATATCATTTTAAATAGCTGTACTGTGTTTCTACATTTGAATCTGGTACGCTTCATCACAACTGGCCCAACCAGGAGCCAAGACTTCATTATGCCACTGCCACTGTGTGCTCGAAGCAGCTGGTGGATTGCTACTTACAAGTGGTTCAGAGTGCAAGATGCTTTGACACAGCTAGCGTGGCACCCAGCTCACAGACTGGGCAGTGTCAATTATTTCAAAGAACTCACATGAGTGAGAGTATGACAGCTTGTCAGCTGTCATACTTGTAGTCTGGTAAGAGAGAAGCCATTTATTCAACATATCCCTTGCGTACTGAAGATGCCCGATTGCTTGTCTATCTCAAGATCAATTCTCTCCTTGTACATCTGATTAGGTGACAATCAGTTTTCCTTCTTTGTGCATAAATGAATGTTTAGACTGCCTTTAGCAATGATGAGCTGGGGCCAGATTTTTTTTTTTTGGACACCAGGATTTCAAATAAGGGTGTTACAAGGTCAGATTTTCTGAGGCTTGGCTTCTACAACAGAGATTTATAGTGGTTAGAAATTAGGAAACATCCAGACCTACAATCAGCTCTCCCTGCTTTCTTTGTGCTCTGTACCGACAAATCTACTTAGTCAATGGAGGACACACAAAGGTACACATATATATTTTGGGGTTATATCATGATTTGCTGTTCTTACTTGTTGAAAGATCAAGAGCTTTTTTTTTTTTTGTAATGTGCTTTCATTTTGGTGACGGCTACTATATATGGATAAAATATTTGGAAGTAGATGAAATTAGCTGATTTCAATAAATGCCTAAGTAAAAACAGATAAATTTCTCCTAGATACTGTTAACAATAGGTCAGTGACTGGCCTAATGAAGAAAATGGAAATTTTCATGAACCTGAATCCTTAGAGCTGGAAGAGGGAACCTGATGTGATTGAATCCTAATCAGTAATTAGAGAAGTTAGATACTAAATTCATAACAAGACAGCTAACAAGAACGAAGCTAGGGTAGCAAACTGGGTCTCCTCCTTTCTCTAGTGCTTCCTGCAGGATGGCTGGGCTACTGTTATGATGATAAGTCACCAAAAACAGTTTTTTTAATTGTTAACTTGAAAAATTTTAGGCTTCTGAGTTCAGTGAATGAGAAAGCTTCAGAGAGGTCCATACAGGTGGTAGAAAGCACTCAACTAATAGAAATTGTTTTTCTGAAACACTCTGTTAGACTTGACAGCACAAGGAGGAAAATACTCTAAAATATCAAAGAAAATAAGTACAGGAAAAACTGAAGAAACAAGATGGTTTTCAAAGTCACCACCTTATAGACTGGAGTAACTCATGTTTTACGCAGTTGTTAAATTTTGAGTCACTCTATATATTAAACCCCCACAAAGCCAAAATATTATTGAACCATTCTGGGTCACTGTGCTAACCTATAGAGCATATATCATGGCCTCAGTGAACAGTACCTCCCAAGACTGTGCACGTCCTAATCTGTATAGCTTTATGCAGAGGGTTTGTCCTTGAAGATCCTTTCATAAAATATAGCCTACTGAGCTTGAGCATAGATAGTTCTGACTATATATTAAAAATTATACTGCAATGAGTAATATATGCTATGCAATATAAAATACATATATAAAATATAATCTTAGAATATTTATTATTTTTCCATCTTTTATTTCTTAAGGAATATAGTAAACTGCATTAATTAACTGAAAACATGATTTATTTCCACTGTATCTCTATTTACAAAGGTATGAGATAAAAGGATGCATTACATATAGCATCAAGTGATAGTAAACAAATTCTCCTATTTCTCTTTATAAACTACCAGCCACAATTATGGAGCAGTGTCAAGGCCAAGTAATAAATGAACAAAATAGTGATTCTTATAGGCATCCTTTTAAAAAGAGAGAAAGGATGCCGATTATTTTTTATTTCCTTCTACAAACACTTCCCTCCTGTCCCTTTAAGATAGCTGAGTGAAGGACTCTTGACAAGAAGCATGAGAACCAGACCAGGGAAAAGACCAGCTATTATACAGAGTGAAGTAAGTCTGAAAGAGAAACACAAATGTTGTACATTAATGCATATATATGGAATCTAGAAAGATGGTGTTGATGAGCCTATTTGCAGGGCAGCAGTGGAGACTCAGACACAGAGAGCAGACGTGTGGACACAGTGGGGGAAGGGAGGGTGGGACGAACGGAGAGCACAGCATGGTGACATACACAGGAACATATGTGAAACAGATAGCCCGTGGGAATCTGCTGTATGACTCAGGGAGCTCAAACCAGTGCTCTGACAACCTAGAGGGATGAGTGGGGTGGGCAGTGGGAGGGAGGTTCAAAAGGGAGGGGACATATGTATACCTATGGCTGATTCACATTAATGTATGGCAGTAACCCAAACCATATTGTAAAGCAATTACCCTTCAATTAAAAATAAAAATTTTAAAAATAAGAGAGATGGGAGGGAGGTTCAAGAGGAAGGGGACATACGTATACCTATGGCTGATTCACGTTGATGTTTGACAGAAAACAACAAAATTCTGTAAAGCAGTGATCCTTCAATTAAAAAAATTAATAAAATTTTAAAAAGAAAAAAAAGATTTCTGATCACAGGAAAAAAATAAAAAGATCATCTCTTCCATAAGCACTGTGTGGTCAGAGTTTGAATTTTGGTGATCCTTCCAAATTCTTCCTGAGAACATAAACCTCCTCACAACTCCTTGTAAATCCTCCCCCACCCTCCTTCCCTAAGTCCACTGAGGCAGAGCATTGTCTGGTCTTTACCTGTAAAGCTACTGTTCATTTCAGGAACATCATCCTCTTCCTCATTCTCCGCGTGGACTATGCCAGCATTTTGCATATCATTGTAGGACTTGGTTCGCTTTGGGGTCGACTGCTTGGAGCCAGAGTGAAGGTTTTGCAAGGCATCCGTCGTGATCACTTTCCCACTGACTGGCTGGCTAGGAGGTTTGGGTGTCCCATAATAGTTTCCTAGGTGATGGAGAGACACATTTGCATGTTTTAGAAAGAATACTTTGTTTTTCTCAAGTCTGCAAATCCAAATCTCTTAGTCCATTAAAAAAAATTTTTTTTTCTTTTTTTTTAATTAGAAAAACAGAACAAACTGTATTTCATTTCTGGAATGGGTAAGAAAACATGTTGGTCCTACCCAGTTAGACATGGTGATTTCAGAAGCCAGGAGGAAAGCTGCATTGTGGTGGGGAAAGAACCTACTAGGGATGAAAACAAAAGGGGCTGTGTAGAATGGAAAAGCTTCATCCTCATTACATTTGAATTTCAATTGGTCACCGTTTCACATATATGCACTAGCATAATGCAGAATCCAATTTGGAGTGAGTGGCACACAAAATAACAAATTCATTACCGCCAGCACCCTTACAAGCTGACACAGTGGAGGTCACCCTCCCTTAATAAGGAAACTCCTCAAGAGGGAACCCAAGCAATATTTTTTTTAAAAAAAGAGAGTGAACACCACGTGGCGCCTCTTTAACTGAATGGCAGGTCTGACTGGCACAGTCATGTGTGGCTGGAACAAACCCTTGCCCAGCTTTAACAGGAAACTCTGGGTCAGCAGTGGCAGAGTGGCACCCTTCACGGGTCACTTGTTTAGTCAGCACCCATCTTCATTTTTAGCCACTTGCCTCTAGAGTTTGGCTCAGCTCTGACTCTCATGTGCAAAGTGACTCTGGGCAGGACCAGGATAGGCTTTTATGTCTTAATTTTTTTAAATTTAAAATGCGTATATTTTTAGTGTGCAGTACAGAAATCTAACTAATCAAATATTTACTTTAAAAAGTTAAATGATAAAGCAATACTTTATAAAATTGACTATTTAAAATGTGAAGATTAAATTTCAAGTTTAAAAAAGCAGATATATTTAATAAGAAATTGAGTACATAATAACAATGGTAGCAATGAGGTTCCTTTTGAACACAAGTTAAAAATTAAGTTATTTTAAAGAAAGTGTCAAGCAAATAATGGACACTATAACAAGATATAGACAAAATCTTGAAGGTAATTCATGAATGGGCAAAGTTTGAAAACGACAGCTTAAAATCAATAATATACAGTGACCATATGATCAAAAGCATCAACATCAGAATGCCATCAATCCACTTATTACCATCTCATATCATCTTTTAGAGTAAGGTCAGACAGACAGCTCTTATTAAGCCCTACAAAAAAATCCTATGTAATGTCTCTAGTTATGTGCTTGGTAAAGTAGAATGTGTAAATAATAACAAATCCTATACATACTGTTTCTTCCCAAGAGTCATACCCCATTATCGAACCTCACCACATAATTAAATCATATAAAATACACATTTTAATGATACAAGCACAGAAGCAGAGGAAGACAGGAATATGCTTCTCTATATGCAACATACAGATATTACAGAATTTATGCACATTAAGCTTTATCTTTATAATTAAATTTTCTTGATGAACATTATTTCCTTAAACTACTTTTTGAATCATTGAATTTATGAACACATGCGTCCACTTTCTTTGAGAGTGGTGTAAACAGCATGTGTCAGCAGGGAAATCTTGAACCAGCAGACTAAAGGGCACCATGTTTGAACTTGAAGGAAACCACGCAGAAGCCGATGAGCACATTCTGGTAGCTGGCACTCAATTCAATCACTTCTTTCACACAAGGGGATGTCTCAACCTCTTCAAAACCTTCATTCAGCTTTCTAACTCAAAGGTACAGAGACTAAGTGGAACCAGTGTGAAGAAAAGGCATCCATGTGTGTTTCTAGGAACTAACACAAGTGCAGGGAAAAATGAACACAGGTATAAGCCAAGACTCAGCCTGCATTTCTAAACAGGTTACACCGAAGGATATCCCACGGCTTTGATGAAGTTGAAACTTGGCCGCAGTGTTGACCATTTTCACTAACTGAAGATTCTTAGTGGGGTTTAGGTAAATAAAACAGTTGACTATCTAAAAAGTAATGTTCACGGTGAACAAGAAATAAAGACAAACCTCTACTGAATTCTTTATGATCATTATTATACCAAAACATAGTGTACATTTTTGAGTTAGAGATTAAAGTAAGACCAATGTCTACAAATAAGAATCTTCCACTGAAGGATGTAATTTTTAAAATAGGACTCTAATTATAATTTTATAATACTCATGAAGCTATTGTCATTTAAAAATCAATTAAAACTTAGACATCCTTGTTTATCACAGAAATAAATGTCTGGAAAAGAGAAGTTCTACCTAAATTTGACAAATTTATGTGGATTTTCCTCAGTTTTCAAGGGAGGTCAGGGTCTTTCTTAAGTTAGTAAATGATTAGCAGATTTCTCAATGCAATTACAAATTCCCCCCAAACAACCCACTTATTCATAGTTGTTTCCTGCTTCTGGAAATTAGTTTAAGATTGATTAGAGACAGATAAAGTACATACTATTAGACTGAACCATATGCAACTGTTGATGTAGAAGACAAACTGTCAAACATCAGCAATTCATTTGGGTTAATCTAAAGTATAGATTAACGTATGCTCAACAATCACTGGATCACAGAAAAAGCAAGAAAGTTCTAGAAAAACATCTACTTCTGCTTCACTGACTATGCTAAAGCCTTTGACCGTGTGGATCACAGCAAACTGTGGAAAGTTCTTAAAGAGAGGAGAGTGCCAGATCACCTGACCTGTCTCCTGAGAAACCGGTATGTGAGTCAGAAAGCCACAGGGAGAACCTCACATAGAATGGCTTGTCCAAAACCGGGAAAGGAATATGACAAGGCTGCATACTGTCAGCCTGTTTATTCACCTTACATGCAGAGTACATCGTGCAAAAATACCAGGCTGGATGGATCACAAGTTAGAATCAAGATTGCAGGGAGGAATATCAACAACCTCAGATATGCAGATGGTACCACTATTATGGTAGGAAGTGAAGAGGAACTAAAGAGCCTCTTGATGAGGTTAAAAAAGCTGGCTTAAGACTCAACATTAAAAAAATTAAAGATCACGGCATGTGGTCCCATCACTTCATGGCAAATGGAGTAAAAGTTGAAGTAGTGACAGATTTTATTTTATTGGTCTCCAAAGTCATTATGGATGGTGACTGTAGCCATAAAATTCAAAGATGCTTGCTCCTTGGAAGGAAAGCTATGACAAACCTAGACAACATATTAAAAAGCAGACATTACTTTGCTGACAAAGGTCCATAAGCTCTGTTTTCCAGTAGTCATGTGTGAATGTGAGAGTTGGACCATAAAGAAGGCTGCGTGCTCAAGAAATGATGCTTCCGAATTGTGGTACTGGAGAAAACTCATGAGAACAAACCAGTCAATCCTAACGGAAATCAACACTGAGTATTCACTGGAAGGACTGATGCTGAAGCTGAAGCTCCAATACTTTGGCCACCTTATGTGAAGAGTGGACTCATCCTATTATGAGGATACAATGAGACAGTCCATTTAATGCTTTTAGCACTTGCAAAAGACTTCATTACAAGGCTTGATACATGCTATAATACTTAATGTTAACAGTATATGTCTCTAATCTTTAAAAGGAAGCTCTTTACACCTTACTAGAGGGATTAATGAGACAATGTGTCTGAAGTGCTTGCCACATGGTAACAGAGTACCACAACTTTACTGACATAAAGGAACAAGCAGGTAAACCTCTCAATGCCCAAATAACCTTGAGCAAATTACTTACTATCATCTCATACTTTCTCTGTGATATGATAATGACAACGTGAGCTCTAATAACATCACAGGATTACCACGACAATCAAACGATGTAACTTTCTCGAACGTACCCGATCAATTGTAAGGTGTTATAAATAGAGAGAGTGTAATTATTCAAACTTCTCTAGCATATTACCTACAACCTTTACAGAAAAACTTCTAGCAAGTGGTGTTTCCTAAGGGCAGAGGGTTCAACTTTCTATTGCAGATACATTTTGCAAAATAAAGAATTTAGTGACCCACATTTAAAAACTGAGTATCCCTGATTCAAGTCTGGATATACTGGGACATGCTGCTGGACAAACGGTAAGGTCTGTTTTCCTGAGATGATCTGTCTCTTATAGGCAATGCTGGTGACAAGTGTGTGACCAAATTCACCAGGACCACACTACACTACGGTGTTGGAGAAGACTTTTCAAAGTCCCTTGGACTGCAGGGAGATCAAACCAGTAAATCCTAAAGGAAATTAGTTCTGAATACTCATTGGAAGGATTGATGCTGAAGCTGAAAAGCTCCAATACTTAGGCTACCTGATGCGAAGAACTGACTCATTGGAAAAAGACCCTGATGCTGGGAAAGATTACAGACAGGAGGAGAAAGGGACAACAGAGGATGAGATGGTTGGATGGCATCACTGACTCAACGCACTTGAGTTTGAGCAAGCTCTGGGATTTGGTGATAGACAGGGAAACCTGGCGTGCTGCAGTCCATGGGGTTGCAAAGAATCAGACATGACTGAGCGACTGAACTGAACACTCACACAATTAAGGACTTCTGCACAGAGGTTTTGCTCCTATCTTTGGTGTGTCCCAGCCTTTGCCAGACAAACACCTTGACCTCAACCTAGAAGAGTGCCCTAAGGTCTGAGCAGATAAAGAGGCATGGACATAAGAAGGATGAAGAAAACTTGAAACTTCAAAGAATCCCTAGGAATTCCAATGGGTCTGTGAATGAATTGATTTTTGCTGAATCTGGGATTGGCCACCTTATCTTTCCACACAACCAAGGTCAAGATGACTCATGCACTCCACCGTTTACCACCATTCCCACCACCACTGCCTCACCTGCCATATATTTACTCACTCCACTCATGTTGACCTCCAGGCATTTCAATTCAAAACCCCGCCCTTCCAGGAAACTTTCTACCTCATCAATCATTGCCTCTCTGGTCAGCATCATGCCAAGCCTAGCCAGAAACACAAACCTTACATAGAATACACACAAGAGACTTCCTGTGAAGACTATATGGATCGCTTAATGGTACTAAGTAAAAATCATCAGAAGAATTATAAATGAATAAAAGATTAATTTAGGTTATCACTTGGCAGGCTGCACAGTTTCTAAGAGACACGAGCCTGACCATCCCACAGTNGGTCTCCCGCATTCCAGGCAGACGCTTTAACCTCTGAGCCACCAGGGAAGCATATGAGCATGTAATAAACCCCAGCATCAGTTGTTCCTGATAACTCTGAGCAGCTCTAAGATGTAAAATTTGGTATTGTTATCAAAGCACATATTTAAAGAACATTAACAAAAAGTTACCTTTATTGTGCCATCTACCATATGTTGTTACATACACATTCACTTATTCTAATCATTAACAATTCGACAGGAAAAAAATTAATATTCCCATTTTCAGACAAAGAAACTGACATTCACACAATGCTTAATGACAGCTGGTATTTAAACGTGGATCTGTCTCCAGTGTCTGTGCTCTCGACTCCAGGAATGGTTGGGGATCTATGAGCAGAAAATTAACCAAGGAGGCTTGGCCTCCTTGTCTTCAAAGGCAGAGGAACACACAATTGTCACACAGATTTCCTTTGGTTCTTTCATTATCAACAGAGAACACTCCACAGTGGAGTTTGCCAACAGAGCTTATCACAACAGACGGCTGCTGAGGCATGCCAAAGAACAGGACTCCAGACGGTCTCGTCTTCCTCAATGACAAACAAGAACTCTCTTCACCCCACCTTTATTACTATATCCCCCCAAAGTAGACCCTTGGCAGCTGCCTTTTTGTAGACCTTCTAAGAAGCAGAACAGTACCATTATTGAAGGCTGACACACACACTCCCTTCCTAATTAACATGAAGAGATAGGCAACCCATAACTCCAATTGGAAATGTCACATTGAGACCGCACTTCCATGCTGAGGGAAAACCTTTGCAAGCTCAAAGTGTATAATCAGCCTCTTCTACCCAGAGGCATTTGTAAAACAGGCATGTTTGGAACCACCCCTATTGAATAGTTCCACCCTTACAAACTCTCTCCCAGAGAAGTCCCAAGGGCTGGCTGAGGAAGCAACCTGTCTTATTGAGCAAAAATGTCAACAGGAGGGAAAAAAAAAAAGGCAAGGTAAAAAGGAGATGGTGCTTCTGATTTATTTCAAGAATGCTATCCAATAAATGAGCTCAGTGTCACAATCACGAAGCTGGGCCAAGGAGGACACGCTTAGTCTTGTCTTCTGTGTCTTGCCTTGATGTTGATGGCAACCAGTGACAGAATGAGGAGCTGGCTCAAACTGCAGAGCTGAGACCAATTATGAACTCTTCTCATAACTCGTGTGTCTTTGTGAGGGGCAATACCTAGGTTCCCTAAACAGTCATGAAGGGCATCTACTCTGTTGGAGGATACACGTAATATGCTAGCATTACAGCTGTTGGGGGTGGAAAATTCCATCACAGAGCCCCTGACACCCACCCCCGCAACACACACACCAATCCTGGCTTTTTCCAGGGTTCCAACATCTTTCCAGTTTTCTAAGACAGAAGTAGGAGTCATCCTAGGCGGAATATCATCACCTGAATCTTTTACCTCTTCTTCCAATAATAACTAATACATTAGCAAGTCCACATAAACATTTCATACTGTTGATATAATGATGTGACACTCCCTTAAAAACGGTGGCTCAGATGGTAAAGAATCTGCCTGTGGGAGATCCAGGTTCGATCCCTGGGTTGGGAAGATCCCCTGGAGAAGGGAATGGCAACCCTCTCTAGTATTCTTGCCTGAAGAAGCCCATGGACAGAGGTGCCTGGCAGGCTCCATTCTACTAGTAGCTACAGACTATTGTTAGACCTCTAAGAACAACAATCATGTCTGGTTTTGCTAAACATTTTATCATTAATGGTGAAATGAATGAACACACAAAGTAGTAAGAGAGTCTACAGGAAGAGTATCCATTTCCAAGCCGCAGACTCGGGCAAGATGAGCATTTCAGTCCTGCCTGGGACATGACCTTAGAGAAAGGCATTTAGCCACATTTGGTCCCCAGTTCCCTTTAGTGCCTTAGACATTCTCTTTCTGGACCTCGGTTTTGTTTTCTGAAGAGATGAGCTCTACTGCCTTTCAGTTTAAACTTTTACAAGCCTGAAATTCTAAACCCCAAACAAATACTGGACCTGAAAGAATATTCAGAAGGTTATCAGGCCTTGAGGTTTTATTGGGTCACTCTATTGTCTACCCTATATATATGTCACAGAATGTACATAAAGATCACCTCTCCTCTGTAGTGATATCCTCTTTGGGAGGATTCAAAACTATGTTTTCCAAAAGGCGATTAGCTCTTAAAGATGAACTTAGCTCTCTGAAGCCGGATGACTAAGAAGAGAAAGATCTTCTTGAGTGGGTCCTCAACCATCCTTGCAGAAGCTTTCATTCTAGAACTGCCCTAGAAAATTTGGCAATCATCAGACACATGGGACTATTTAAGGCTAAATTAGTTTAAACTAAATTAATTTTAAAATGCAGCTTCTCAGCCACAAAAATCACATATGGTCCGTGACTGTTGTGCTGGACAGCTCGGAATATTGAACATTTTCATCACTGAAGAAAGTCCTGTTGGATGGCATTGGTTGTACAGGAAGCAAGAAATGATTCCCTGCTCCTCCATCTTTAGCACCAACGTTCCGACCTTTTCTTGGTTCACACTGCATTTGCTGTCTCGGGATTCAGGCTTTAGGGTCGTTGCTGACACACCTGAACTCATGAGATCCTCTGACAAGCTTCAGATCAAAGTCCATTTCTTCAAGGGGACTGACCCTAATGTTAAGAGTCAATGGAGCACTCTTGTAGTTCTCTTCTCTGAGCACTCATCACTTCTCTAGAAGCTGTTTAAATTATTTTGCCTCCCAAGATTGAGGAGCTGTAGAGTGGAGACCCTAGAGCCAGATAAGCCTGGGTTTGAATGCCAGCTCTGTCTTGGGTTCACCATGTGGAGTTAAAAAAAGACAATGGGCATCTCTGGGTGTCATACTCTTCTTCTGTAAAATGGGGACAAACTGTACTCAGCTCATAGGATTACTGGATAATTAAGTGAGTTGTTACACATAAGGCACTTTGAAAAGCCCTCATCACATATATACTAGACAAACACTGTCAGAAATAAATCACTGTGAAGCATAAGCACCTTCAAAGGCAGAGCTACTTTGATCTTCTGCCCCATACATCACACCCTATGCCATGGAAAATGTTGAAATGAACCATGTAGGCACAGAAGGGCTGCCTTTAAAAGTGCACTGCCAGGAATTTCCTCTATACATCCATTCAAAACAGTACAGTGAGACATTTGTACAGAGGTGGTTGCAGCAGCATTGTTTACAAAACATTAAAAAAGCTGGGGAGAGGAGGCATCTTGGACGTCTGCCTGCATCTAGTCCGTCTAGGAGGCATCTTAACTAGTCCGCCTGGGGGCTAGTTAAATAAACTGTATAAATTCATACAATGGGATATTTTGCAGCATTTATAAAGAATGAGGTGGATCTGTGTGGGGTAACTGGAAAGATCTCCAGGATGTGTTAAGTTGATGGACAACAATACTTAGGTTTCTGCTGTTTATGTCTACGTTTTCTAAATCTTTGCACCCACCAGACCCTTTAACAGAGGTTTCCTGTGAGGAGCAGGAGAATCAACTTAAGACTTAAAAGATGTTTTAAGTTCTTTACTCTAGAAAGAATTCTATCGTGTATATTCATTACTTTTACTTCAAGCTCTTTAAAAGTCTTGCTTTGAAGAGTGATTTGCATTGCGGTGTTGAGGAAACTCTTTGGAGCCAGGTCAAGACAAGAGGAAACAAATGTGAGCAAGGGAAATAGACAGTGAGTACCTAGGGAAGTAAATAAAGATATTTTACTGGTAAATCCACTAGTTTACGGACTAGAGGAAGGAGAAGAGAATCCATCCAACAGGGTGGCAATTTGGGGCTAGTCGTGTGTGTAAATATAAGAGCTAACGCTGACAGAGAGCTTACGGGTGTCAGACGCTGTCCTCAGCCCTTTCCAATTATTGTCTCATTTAATCCTACCTATGAGAAAGCACTATTATTATCCTCATTTTACCGAAGGGAAAATGGAGACATGGAGCATTAAGTAACTTGCCGGAGGGCACACAGCTCAGCAGCAAAGGGGCTGAGACTTAAACTCTGGCAGGGCCACAGCCCAGCCTGCAGGCTTGTTAGTGTCCAATTGACAGACTCAGCATTAAGGGGGCCCAGAGGGGCTCACAAAGATCTCTCCAGCCCTATTCCTGTAACACTATCTGGCATATCATAAAAATTCCATTTTGCTTTCACCTTCTGAAAGTCAATACAATACATTCCAATTGCTGCCAAAAAATTAGGAGCCATCTCGTACAGCAGGGAAATCATACAGCCAAAAGGTCAAAAGGCTGAAAGACACTGGGCCCATATGCAGCATGAGAATTTCAACTCTAAAAACCTGAATGACATTCACAGAAAGACGGATGACTAGACATTTTCTGAAAAACTTTTCCCTGTTGCTACCCAGCAAGAAGTTGGGTGAAAGTCCTAATGGTCTATTATCACAACTTTTTAGTTACATCAGTATCATCTTGGCGTTTCCAGGAAAGGGCATGGGATCTAAAAATCCAACAGCTGGGTCTGTTTCCTGGCTCTCGCCTTCTGGAACCAGCTGCGCAACCTTAAGAAAGTCCCTAAGTGCTCCCTGGTCTAAGCATCCTCATCTAAAAAGCTGGGGACAATAGCTACCTCTGTCAAAGCGATAAAATTAATAGGGAAAAAAGTGACTCCACCTATATTTCACTTGTAACATAAACACCTCAATAAAATGAGCTGATTTTCTTTTTTGTCCCATATATGCTGTTGCCTAACCACATGCTTTTCTTTTTCAACAAAGTACTCTTTGGCTTTGCACAGCCACTCCCACCCTTAACCTCTCCAAACATGCAAATGACTATTTTTTATATTCCGGATTAAAGCTCCTCTGATGGTCATAATAAGTGATTTCAGACAGGACAACTCACTTTCTTACAGCAAAGAGGATTCACATTTGCTCTCTTCTCAGCCACGTAAATTTATAACCATATTCACATTTACAAAACAGCACACTGAAGAAGCTCCTGGTATATCCACTGAGCCCCCATCCCTTTTCTAACCTCACAACTAGGTCAATGCTTTTTTATTGGAGGATAAATACTTTACAATATAGTGATGGCTCCTGCCATACATCAACATGAATCAGCCATAGGTATACATAGGTCCCCTCCCTCTTAAATCTCCTTCCCATCTCCCTTCCCATCCCACCCCTCTAGGTTGTCACAGAGCACCAGCTTTGGGTTCCCTGTGTCAAACCACCGGCTATCTATTTTCCATATGATAATATATATGTTTCAATGCTACTTTCTCAAATCATCCCACCCTCTCCTTCCCTCACTTTGTCCAAAAGTCTGTCCTTTATGTCTGCATCTCCTTTGCTACCCTGCAAATAGGATCAGAGGTATCATCTGTCTAGATTCCATATATATGTATTAACATACAATATTTGTCTCACTCTTTCTGACTTACTTCACTCTTACTTCACTCTTCATCCATCTCATTACTTCTCTCTTCATCCATTTCATTAGAAGTGACTCAAAATGCATTTCTTTTTATTGCTGAGTAATATTCCATTGTATATATGTACCAGTCTTAACAAATCATTCTTCCTTGGCGCACTCTCAGATCTCCCAGCCCACCAACCCCAAGTCAAATCCCAATACTTCAAGCAAACTACAACAATGGATAACCAGCAATACTGGCTCAGACAATAAAGAATCTGCCTGCAATGCAGGAGACCTGGGTTCGATCCATGAGGTGGGCAGACCCCCTGGAGAAGGGAATGGCTACCCACTCCAGTATTCTGGCCTGGAGAATTCCATGGACAGAGGAGCCTGGCAGGCTACAGTCCGTGGAGTTGCAAAGAGTTGGACACAACTGAGCGACTTTCACAACAATGGATAACCAGCAATACTCAAAGCAAATCTTCTTGTGTTCACAATCAGGAATCTCATTAATATCTACCTAATGTAAAATGTATATTCAAAATTTGGACATGAACAGTAGGCACAAAGTTAGTATTCTTCCCTGTACCCACTGCAAAATATGCCCCTGAAACAGGCAATTATCATGTCAAAGTTACAATGCCCCTAATAAAATAAGTCTATTTTGTATTCATCCTTTGTTTTTAAGTCTCATCTGGAAAATGCTACTGTGTTTGTCCCATAAATCCAGATTTTGAGAGTTTCTAAAAAGTAAACAAAACTTAATAACTTGATCCAGTTATTAACAGTATCATAGTATGTCCTTCTGTCTCAAATAATGACACTCAACAAAGCAATCAAGCTATAATACTGTCTTCAGAAGATGTAGGTTTAATTTTCTCCCCACATTAGGCTTTGATCTCATCCTACAGATTTACTTTCACCTATGTGAAATGATTTATACTCATGTTATTCAACACAGTCATGTTTTGAAATATTAAAAAAATGTTTATTCAAAAAGACCTAGTTAAATAAATTATGGTCCACGTATTCAGTCGCTTAAAAAAGAAAAGAAAAAGCACTCTAGTACTGAACCTCAAAGACTCAGAAGACATAGTTTCATGATATAAAAGTAAGATGCCAAATAGCATATATACCTTCTATAAGGGAAGATATGAGAACACACATATGAAACTAATACATGTATGTGTACACTTGCATATATGTGTTTGTATTAACATTAAAAAAAAAAAACTTCAGAAGAGTAATCAGAAATGAATAACACCAGTTTTAATATCTGGGGAAAAGAGAAATGGAAATTAGGCAGGTGGAAGATAGATCTAGGAAAGAGCTTACTTACTGAATACTTCTGAAATATTCTGCTTTGAAATATTCCATGAAAATGTATCACCTACTCAAAAATATATTAAACATCAATTGATAGTACAAATGACATTCCAGTCCTTTTGAGACTAAAACACCACCACCTATAAGGTCACATTTTATGCTATGAGTCTTCTTCCTCTTCTTTCTAATACCATACATACCCATATTAAACACACACACACACACACACACACACACCCACCCACACTCACATGTGCCTGGATTTAAATCAACAAATTAAAGGAGAAAAAAATCCCCAAATTATTTTTAAAGAGCTCCACAAAGCCTTATTCTATATATTTTATTATTATTAATCCCATTAAGGTGAACTGCCATCTCCTACAGATGTTTAGACTTCACTAGTCCACAGAACATCTCTGCCTCAATGGCCCAGGATCCTCTGTTGTGCCCAGCAGAGAGGCATGCTCACTGCTGCCATACAGACCAGCTCACCTTCATAGGTGCCGACTTCCAGAAGAGTCCCACTCTGCTCGAGGTCCAAGAACTCCTTCACAGTCAGAAAGTTATAGTCCACGCCAGGCACCTCTCCTTCTCTGGGAGACCGGGTTGTGCCTGTGGTAGACAAGACAAAAGGCACAAGAAAACATCAGTCCACTGTAAGAGGAAGCGTCCCATCCAGGTGTAATTAAAATAACCAGTTCAGTAAGTACCTAAGCTGACAGACCCACCTACTGAGACAGCGAGCTGGCAAAGGTAATGTCTTTCTAGCTGAAAAGCATCCTGACTTCCATCCTCTCGTGCCTGGGCCCCTCAAATACCAGAAAGACAAAACCAAACACAGCAAGGCAGCCCAGGGAGATTTTTATCACTGAAAAAAATGATGAATGAAAAAAAATGAAAAGGGTGAACTGTATTTTACACAGACAACATTCACAATCAGCAGCTTTTAGGGCTCCAGTAAATTCTAAAAACATTATCCACCTTAAGCTCAGAGCCTAAGGGATTTATATTTTTATCACAGGCCTCGAAATTCTTGTGTTCCTCAATATATCCAGCAACTTCCAATGTAATAAGCTCTTTGAAGAAAATGACACCCACTGCATAAACACATCACTAGAGAAATTCAATTGCCCAAGATCTGTGGCTGGATACCTCCCAGGGATCAAAATGTTGCTGTGTCTCCATGTAATTAATATGTTTGGCAAAAAGAGGCCACCCGTAAGTTCTGACAGGAGAAAAAGGACACTGCATTTGATAGAAAATTCTCCCCCTGAATTAATCTCATCATGCAATCAAAGACTCATAAATATAACAATTCTTCTTATGAAATAACACAGACTCTCTAGAATATTTAAGTCATCCATCTGAGGTGCTGGGTGAAAGACCTATCATTTTAGCCCAGTCAACCTCAATCAAAAGTGTGGAAGGAGTGTGGTTTACACTCAAACTAAAAAAAGAAAATAAACCATAAGCAATTTCGCAGTATATACTAGGAATCTATATTAAATGGTAGGGGAGATTAAAAAAAATTTTTAAAGCAAAATTCATGATTTCTGCTCCAACAGTCAAGTTAGGTAGGGCATACAACCAACATGCGTTCATTCTGCAAGGCACAATTACCCACAGTGCTTTTAAGTCATTTTTTAAAAATATAATAAGCAAGACTTTTCCCCTAGTCCTAATTCTAAGTCTCCCTAAAAAGCAATTAAATAACCAACTGTATGTTGTCTCCAGTGTCCACGGCAGAACACAGTCTCTGACTGCCTAACCATGTGAATTTCCATGCATCTACAATGGATATCCAGAGCTCTCTTACATCAAAAACTCAACACTTCTTACATATTTTACTCAAACAAAACATTTTTAAACAAGCCCAATTTTTCTAATATCCGAAATCTGAGTGTTACAAAGAGCTGCACATTATCCATAGTACCAATTATGTTACAAATGTTTGCTTGTCATGCTCAGCACACCCGGACTTTCTGGTACAGAAGCCTGCTTGTGTAGTGTCCAAAAGTCTATTCTTAAACTGTTTCCTAAGTTGTTTCCATTTCTGGCTTCCTTGGCAGACTATGACACCCTTGAGGTACTTTACAATGTTTAAATTTACTTCTCGGGTGTCAGGCATACAGTGGGTACTCCAGAAGCATAAAGAGTACCATATACTGCTGCTGAGGAGGTACACTTAGAAAGGGACTGATGAATTCATGGTGTGTCTGGTTCCTGAGCTTCTGCTGGTTTCTCAGTTTCCTAATCTGTGAAATAAGGACAATAAGCTACCTATACGTTTGCTGTGTGTATTGAGTAAGACAAGGCTTTTCAAAGGCCTAGCTCAGTACCTGCTCCCAGATACATAGTTTATGCTATCATAGAATGAAATGAGTGGGTACTATAGTCCAAACTATATACATAATTGAGCTTCCCTGGTGGCTCAGATGGTAAAGAATCTGCATACAGTGCAGAAGACCCTGCTTTGATGCCTGGTTGGGAAAGATCCCCTGAAGAAGGGAATGGCAATACACTCCAGTATTATTGCCTAGAAAACTCGCCATGAACGAGAAGCTTGGCGAGCTCTAGTCCATGGGGTTGTAAAGAGTCAGACGTGACTGAGAGACTAACACTTTCACTCTTTCCAGTGTCCAGTTGGGAAAAAAAATCAAGGCATGGACAAGAACAAGAGGACGGAGGTGATAAGAAGCAATGAGGTTTCTATTATGAATTGTGGACACTTTAAACAGCTGTAAGAGAGTAGACAGGATAGATGTGTTCAAAGTACATCAACTCCTCGGGCCATGCTAGGTTTAGATGTTAAAGACAGAAACCTCTGATGGAGTGTGTAAGAAATACAGAAGAATATGACGTGGGCAAACGGGATGTGCTACTTACAGACATCTAGAAATGGGGGAATGGTGTATGCCGCTGCTGCTGCTAAGTCACTTCAGGCGTGTCCGACTCTGTGCGACCCCATAGACGGCAGCCCGCCAGGCTCCGCCGCCCCTGGGATTCTCCAGGCAAGAACACTGGAGAGGGTTGCCATTTCCTTCTCCAATGATGTATAAGGGAAAAGAAATTAAGAGTTCACTTCTGAATATATGAAAACTTGAGATGCCTATCAGACACCTTGGGTGTAGAGAGCTCTGGACAGCTGAATATGTAAATCTAAAACTCAGATGGGTGCTTGGGCCCTAAATTTGAGAGTTATCAGTAAACCACTGGCATTTGAAGACAAGAGAAAGAATCTAGGGGGAGAGACAGTATAGAAAAAGCAGTCAAGAAGTCTGACTTAAACACAAAATCTTTACAATTTTGGAAACTGAGAAGAGGAAGAGATTTTCAGAGAAGATGAAGAGGCAGCTGTCAACAAAGCAGGAGCAGAGAAGGAGGGTGTGATGTCTCGGAGCCAAGTGCAAAAGCTGTTCAGCTGGCTATTTGGAAAACACGAACAGTCTGCATCATACTGGGAAATTCCAGTGTAGGGCAAGAACAGAATCTCTTTGAAACTTGCTGTGAAAGAATCTGTCCTAAATATGTTTTATATGGCAACTCTCACACTCAAGTCTCCATACCAAAATTCTATTAACTAAATCCATCCCTCCCTTCCCAGCGCCCCCAAATGCAGATAAATAAGTAACACCAAAGAGAAGATTTGTTTGTTTTTTTAAAGTCTTCCACACCAGACAACATTTTGTTTTTTCTCCCCTTCTTATAATCATCTTATCGTTGACATTTCTTCCAGTCATGTTTTCTGAACCAATTTTTCAGAGTAACTGTTGAGACAACACTAACCTCTGGGACTTAATTTCCTGAAAGGATTGAAATTAATCAAGAACTTGGGGGAAAATGGTACATTTTAGAGGAAAAATGAAAACATGCAGATACCATTTTCCCTTGGAAATAAATACGCTGAGAATGGTCTTTAAGCAGCGGGGGAAGCGGGTGGGGGAGGATTCATCTCCACCCACAAAACCTTCAGGGTTTACTACCCAGACAAAACCTTTCCTCTCTGCAGGCCAGCAGGAGCTTACTGGAGTTATCCTCTTCTGAGCAACCGGCCCTGGGCCTGGTCCACATGACCAGGCTCCCATTCAGAGATGCTAGGGAGAAAGGGCCTGGGAGGGGACCCCGCCCTCTGGACCCCGCCCTCTCTTTTCTTTCAGCAGAATGACAGGCTGCCTGCTGGACACACGCCTGGCAGATGGCATTTCAAAGGTTTTTCAGGAGCCATCTGGGGTGGGTACAATTATTACAAACCACACTTCTAACAAAGCCAGAAGGGTTACTTCCTGGCAGAAGAGAAGTAAAACAAATTCTACCATGTTTCTCAGGGACAACGTATTAAAAAAAAAAAAACAAAAAAAACCCCACCAGGCTGACAAATGGAGGTTGCTTACAGCTTACTATACCGTCTTTTGTTGGTCCAGCTAGAAATCAGGGCAACAATATCTTGCAGCTACTATGTTTGAACAAACAAATACAGAGCTCACCCCCTGGCCTTCCAAAAGAAAAAAGAGAGAATTAAACACTAGGAAAAAAAGAACAGCTTCCACTTATTTGATGCTTACCTATATCTTAGGTAAAGTGTTCAACAGTTAATCAACAGTGCTATAGCTAATCTTTCTCAGATACACAGAAGGATTGCTGTTATGCTCACTTTATTGATGAGGAAGCTGATACCCAGAGAAGCAAAGTAACCTTCCCAAGGTCACATACAACTCAGCTGGGCAGAGCTATGATTGGAAAGTAGGCAATCTGACTTTAGTCATTTGAAATCATTGTTGTCCAAAAGAACTTTCTGGCTTATGGGAAATGTTTCATAGATGTAGACGTGAGTCTAAGATGGTAGCCACGAGCCACATCTGGTTATTATTATTTTTATTAAATACATTTCAGGTGCACAGCATTAAAGTTCAACATGTGTACACATGTAGCTATTGATATGTGGCTAACGTGACAGAGGAACTGAATTACAATTTTATCTAATGTTAATTACTGTAGATTTAAAGAGGCACACGTGGCTAGCGGCAACTGGACTGGCCAGTGCATTTCCAAACCAGGAGGTCATTTCCAGTATTACGTTCACTACCATGCCCCCAAAGCACTTTTAGTGTCTGAAATAAAAATAAGAAACATATCAAATTGCTTGAGAAGGAAATGGCAACCCACTCCAGTATTCTTGTCTGGGAAATGCCATGGACACAGGAGCCTGGCAAACAACAGTCCACAGGGTCACAGAGAGTCAGACATGACTTACTGACTTAACAACAACAACCAAACTGCAGAATCTTGTACTCCAACAGGAAACGCATCCTTTAAAAACCTCTTATCTGCTTTGAAAAATGACAGTCAAGCTCTATGTTTTGTATTAAAAATTCTGTTTGGTTTCCTTTGGATATGGTATCTTGGGAAAAAAGTCTTCTTAGATATTTATGCCATCACTTTTGGCAGCCAAAACAAAAACCGAAAACAACAAGATCAAAACAAAAGCAGTCCTCCAAAATACACACACACAAAAAGTGAGTTCCTGTGAATATAGGAATGAGTAAATGAAATATGGTAGATTTGCCCTTAGGATTTTTTTTTTTTTCTCTGTAAAGAAGTACTAGTTACATACCCAAGCAGTTATGAGAAAGAATATCTATAATATACAGTTAAGTAACAAAAAGCACAAAAATAACCACTGCATTTTACTGAAAAAGAGAAAAGAAAGCCCTATGGGTGCTACATGTTTTCTGAGTTAATAAATAGTTAAATGGATGGAATAAATCCTTAACAGTGGTAACCAGAAGAGGGTGGGTGCAGAAATAGGAGGAGAAAAAAAAAATTGTTTCTTTACATCCCTCTGAATTGTACCACTGTGTTGTAGTTAGTTGCTTTGGTATTTTATAAATCAAATAAAATAATTAAAATAATAAAATAATCCTGAAAGTCCTGATTCTTAGGCATCCTACTCAAACAACTTCAATATTAGCTTAATCCTTGCAAGAACATGCCAAAGAACAGAGACTCCAACTGAATCAACACACAACACGTCCCAAGGTTTCCCGCTTCATGGAAAGCTAGTATCAAGGTCCTCAATACTTGGTTGTTCAGTCGCTCAGTCGTATCCGACACTTTGTGACCTAAAGTTAGGAGAAGGTGGCAATATTTTTCTGCCTGATTTTGGTTTTTAAATCTCAAACCATTCATCACTTACACAGAGTTTTTTTTTAAGTGTTAAAATTTAATAAGATTTGCACCAGAGAAGTGAATACTATCAGCCTTTTATGCACCAGATAAATGAATTTGAGCCATGCCCTGCTGACTGTCTCAGTATGAATTAGCAGTACCCATAAAAGTTTGCCTCCAAAGCTTGAGTGGCTGCTTGCTTCTTGGGCACATTGTATGGTTCATAAACTTTCCGTGTACCTGGCACAAGGGAATCTTGACAAGGAAATCAGAAAACTACCTTCCTTATCATCAAACTCCACAGACTACGGCTACAGAGAATGAGATGGTTGGATAGCATCACTGAATCAATGGATATGAGTTTAAGCAAACTGAGAGATAGTGAAGGACAGGGAAGCCTGGTGTGCTGCAGTCCATGGGGTCGCAGAATCTCATACGAATGAGTTAAACAAACGGCTACAGAAACAAAACCAGATTTGGAGCTCATCTGCATTCTCTCCTTATTTCTAGAAATATCCAGTTCAAGCAGGAAAAAGTTTTTAGAAATGAAACACTAATATGCTATTTCCTACTGCTAAGTGTTCCCAATATCAATAAGTTTCAAGGCAAGTCATCACTCCAATGGGCCTCAAGGCAAGACTGCTAGTAGAGGGATCATTACTAAGAGTAAATTGTTCCTACTCAATGGGATCATCTGATGTTAACTTCATCTGGGTTTTGCTTATCCAAATGTAACGAGACTTTCAAAAATCATAGTCACTCCATCTGCTTACGGGTTAAGGAAACAAGTGTTTACGTTGCTTGAAGTTCATTAGATATCCAAGATAGCCTCATAGTCTTCATTCTTTAGTTGCCAGAGATAAAGCAGAGCAGAACATGTTTTTTCCCCAAATTCACTCAGTTACCTACCTACCACTCACACAATTTCCCCCCCGTGGCTCAGTGGAAAAAATCTGCCTGCAATGCACGAGCCACAGGTTCGATCCCTAGGTCGGAAAGATCCCCTCAGGGAGGGCATGGCTACCCACTCCAGCATTCTTGCCTAGAGAATCCCATGGACAGAGGAACCTTGCAGGCTGCAGTCCCTGGGGTCACTAAGAGTTGAAAACGGCTGAAGTGACTTGGCATGCACGCACATGGTTTTTGCCATATCTTGATATCAAAAGAAATGCTTAACTGCTATATACCTATTAGAATGGGCTTAAAAAAAAATCTTACTGTACCAGATGCTAGTGAAAACATGGAGCAACTGGAACTTTTTCATACATTGTTGGTAAGGATGCAAAATGGTACAGCCACTTGAAAAGGAGTTTGGCAGCTTGTTAAAAAGTTAAACACACATCTACATAGGACCCCCAAATCACACTCCTATTTATCCTCAATAAATGAAAACTCACATTTACACAAAAACCTATATACAAATGTTTATAGCAGCTCTACATATAATCAGCCCCAAACAGATAAACAACCTGAATGTGCTTCAATTGACAACTGGATACACAGTGTTAAGTCCTTACAATGATCTCAACAACAGTTTAAAGGTACACAACAACATGGATTAATCCCAAATACATTTCAATCAGTGTTAAGAAAAAAAAGCCAGACTCAAAAGGCTAGATACTGCATATTTCATATCAGTGACAGTCTGTAAAAGGCAAAACTACAATAGAGATGGAAAATAAACCAGCTGTTGCCAGGTGTATGGTTGACGTTGACTGCAAGGGGGCAGCACCAGGGAATGGGAGGAGTGGAGAGGGTTTGAGGAGGCAGAACAGTTCTGTATCCTGACTGCGGTGGAAGGTGAAGGACAATGTACTTCTCAAAGCCTACAGAACTGTACACGACAAAGAGCAGGTTTCACTGTTATAAAACTTCAAAAAGGAAACACTTAGCATTACCAACAATGAACCATCAGTTCCAGCCTGTCATAAACAACAACTAAAAATAAATACAGCAAAAATAAAATTGGTTCATTGTATCTCGAGTCGAAGGCTCTGAGCCTGAAGTCCACATTCTCTCATTACAAAGGGAGATTAACAAACATTAGAGACTTATTAGTACCTAACTGAGACTTTCTCCTTAACACAATTACAAGCATTTTATTTTTAATTACAGAGAGTCATATGCTCAGTATTAGATTAGGTCTTTAAGTAGCATCAAGAACACTGCTTAAAATCACCTCACTTCATCACTAAAGTCATGTTGGGAACCACCAGGACTAGGTCTCTACCAACTAGGAAAACCCAGGACAGACATTAGAGCCTCTAGTCTTTAGGTGGAAAATGGTAGTTTCAGAGTCCTACCCCATCACCTTACTCTCTAAAGAATGTAGGTTGCTCCATCTAAGTCTCAGTTTTCTCACCTACAATGAGGGTGGAAAAAAATAAAACCATCAACATTTAAAATAACAATTTTTAAGTACTAAAAACACCTATACCTCTGGGGTTTGTGCAAGTTCAAAGGGAAACAGGTATGTGCCGAGCCCATCACAGTGCCCAGCGGGGACAGAGTATCCGAAACAAGCAAGCAGGTGATGAACAGCTGACTTGGATTTGGCTAGCTTGGAAACTCGGAGGTGAGTTTCATCAACACTCTTGGAAATATGTTCAAGGAGAAAAACCTCTCTGCATATGATTTAAATACATTACATGTTATTTTGTTTTCCGGCTAGATATTCTCACACTGAAACCTATGTCATTTCTGGCCCTCAGTTAATGCAACCTTCGTTACCCTGGCTAGGAGATCATCTGCCTATTTACCATGTCAACCCCACCTATTTCATTTCAACATAGAAATGAAAGGAAGGTATGTCCTACAACTAAGCGATCTTTCTGTTTTTAAAAAATGGAAGGAAGGTATGTCCTACAATTAAGCCATCTTTATGTTGTTTTAAAAATGGAAGGAAGGTATGTCCTACAATTAAGCCATCTTTATGTTTTTACCCTGTAGGGATAAGTCCTAACTCTTTGGCTCCAGTTCATGAATGCTCATGTCCTCTTGTCACCATCCCAGAAATACAAATCTTGTAGCATGTGCCATAACAACATTTTTCTGTGAGTACATGCCCTTTTCTAGGGAGCCTGACCAACCACAAGGGGGTAAATCCTCTTCCTCCCCAAACAGAGATTTAGAAACAATGTATCTACTAATACTGACCACAAAGCCTCCAATGTCTAATAGACTTAAAACACTAGTGACTCTTCTATGGGCCTTAATCATGGCTTTAGGCACCCAAATGTGAGGCCCCTTGAAGAGCTAGTGTGTGTTTCTTCCTGGATAAAAAGCACTTGCTTTTTTACTGAAGCTTTTGTATTACCAGGGCTGTAAGTGAACAGGAGGCAGGAACAGAGAACGGAGGACAGAAGACCAACGGGCCTTTTCTCCTAAGAGAACATGTTTATGTTTAAAATCAGGCCATCAACAGATGAATGGTTAAAGAAAATGTGGTATATACACACATAAAACGGAATACTACTCAGCCATAAAAAGGAATGAAGTAATGCCATTTGCAGGAACAAGCATGGGCCTAGACATTCTCCAGTGGAGTAAATCAGACAGAGAAAGACAAATATCACACGAACTCTCTCACATGTGGAACCTAAAAACATTATACAAATAAATTTATTTATAAATTAATTCAGCGACATAGAAAACAAACTTATGGTTACCAAAGGGGAATTGGGGTGGGGGTGGGGAGATAAATTAGGAATTTGAGATTAACATTTACATATTACTATATATAAAGCAGATAAACAACAAAGATCTACTGTGTAGCACAGGGAAGAAGCTGAGAAAGAATACATACATACATTACATACTCACAGATATATATATGTATAGTGAAATCACTTTGCTGTATACCTCAACACTGTAAATCAACTATACCTCAATTTTTAATACTTAGGAAAAGAACAAAATGTTTAAAACTAGTCCCCTGCTTGTGTCCTTGTGTCCTTTTAAATCCACTAGATAGTCAAACATAAATAACCCTATAGTTATTATTATTGTCCCCACTTCACAGTGACAAATTGGGCACACAGAGATGAGATGACTTGCCAAAAATTACACAGCTGGTAAGTGGGAGAGCCACGATTTGAACCCAAGACTTTATTTCCACACGGCAGCAAAAGCCCCTGTATATGAAGAAAGCATTGGGTACAGGAACAAACTAGTGTGGGGAGGGGGACAGCTTAATTTTCATAGCTCTTCATCTCTGTCCTCATCAAACAAAACCAAGGGGTGCTGATGGAGTTAAGCCTGGGGGAGAATGCTCAGCCCCACCCGCTATGACTTCCTTAATCCAAAACCTGAGCTCCCAGGAAATATGTTTTACTACTTCTTAATCAGAATAATGAAGTAATTCAGGCCAGAATCACTGAACAGGCAAGTCAAGCAATGACTTGAACATGCATATTAACCATTCTTCCTCTTTGATGCGGGGGGAGAGGCAAATACAGTCATGGAAATCCTGCCTTCATTAAAAACAGGAAAGGGGAAATTTTCAAGCTGTCACAGATTCACTGCAAACATTCAGCATTCAGGCAACGAACGAAAAGAATTTCCAACACTCCATACATGCTTATCAAAAATCAACTTTGGGGGGGATTATCTTGAGGCATGTTTTTGTTCAGAAAGGAATTCTGAAAATCAGTAATGCCATAGTTTAGTACTAAAGGCTGTCTACGATAAGAAGGGATTAGATCAGACAGACTTTCAGTATCATGACAGTTTATACATTTTACTTTCTCTGAATTAATGACAGCAATTGTTTGTATAAAATGGAATGAACTAATGCCAACGATTTCAACCAGGTAATTTCAAAAGCATGTGAAAGAAAACGGTTATTTTGGTGAAAAGCTATAATTAACGGAGAAGAATTTCAAGTTTTCACAAATTAGGTGACTGCAAGCCAATGCTAAATGCTGCTAATCTCTGGCAGCTTTCTTTCTTTAGTTTAAAAAAAAAAAATAATCAAGATTGACTGCCAATGGGTAGATGGTTTCTTTCAGGGGTGAAAAGAATGTCCTGAAATTAGCTGGTTTCACAGTTTTAGGAATATAATAAAAATGCTGACTTTTATGGAGTAAACACTATCAATAACACTATTAAAAATACTACACTACAGATATGCAGAGATAAACAGAAGGTAGTCTCTGTCTCCAAGGATATGACTATTCAGTAGAGGAGTTGTTAACATTTCTGTGAATAATATGTGCATGGCATAAATTTCTTCAACAGTAACCTGCTTTCATTAGTTCTAATATATGAATCAAGTGTAAGCATGAGATCAGAAATCAGAAATTATTGACCATGTTATGTTATATCTTCCTAAAAACGGCAGGGGTCTGGAATTCTCCCAGAACAGCCATATAGAGACAGAAACTGTTACAAAATCTAAAATCAGACTTGGTGAGTTCAAATTCCAGCTCTGATATTGACAAACTGTGTAACCAAAGCCAAGTTAATAAACATTTTGGGCCATGGTTTCCTCATCTCCAAAATGGGAATAATAATACCTGCCTCATAAACTTGTGTAAGGATTAAGACAATACATACAACCTGCTAGGTCTGGTCATAATCTGCACTCAGTGAACATTGACTATAACAACAAAAGCATCATCACTATCCCCACAACTCCCTCTTTGCTCTTTCCAACCATTTCCCTTTAAAAGTAAAGAAAGTAACTACTGCCCCTTCATTATATTGCTATTGTGGAACACAGGTTTTCTGTACATAATGCCTAATTTAATTATCCCAAGAGTGGCATTCTTTTCCTACAAGTTTCACATCATACAACATTTTCTATTTTTAATTATCATTTCTCAAAAGCTCTCACACAAAAGCACACAACTCCCAGTCACAACTTTGTGGACTGTGTTTTGCTAAGAAATCATAAAGTCAACTTGTTCTGTAAATACCATAATTTTAAATGATCATTGTCATTAAACACTAGCATGTATATACAAGGATAGATAGATGCCTATTTGCTAGAATACAGTGTGTCTGAATGTGAGGCCCTCAAGTCCCATAATTTCATGTTATCATGCTATTCTTCACACAATTAACTCCCTCCCATGCAAAGGGTAAATATAGACTTACTGAAGAAATACCATGAACCTGGATATAAAGAGAGAAGACAATTTATACCTAACACTGAGAGAACAGTTACAAGAGCAAGTCAAGATGGACATAAGAAAAAAAGAGCTTGCATTGATTTAATTAATACACTCGTTCTCGGTTGACCTAGGCATGATAATTCTTAAAGCCTTCTCAAGTATTCAGAGTAACAGTCATCACCGTGTAAATTTTACCTTGGCTCTTGTCAAGTGTATAACTGCTATGTCAAAGAAAACAAAAGGAAACAGTGTGAGACGCACAATATGAGATGCTAAAAGAATAAAGCAGTTTGGTACATTAAGCATACACCAAAGACACACATGTTATGGTACTGTTTATGTGTTTCCTTACTTAAACAACAGAGTATGGCCTTTATAATAAAGGAAAACATGATGTGAACAGTAAAATTCCTAGGATTATGCTTCCAAAGTGTTAAAACTGAGCAAAAAGCATAAAAACTGAGTAATTCTATTTTTTGGCATGTGTCCTTCTCTGCCTTTTAAATTTCCCTTAATACCACCCTTCACCTAGAGAAGACTATATTAGCACTCAAAACTCTAATATTCAAAAAGTATCTTACGAGCCAAGTCCGAGAAATATGAACACGTGAACATCACATAAGGATGCAATCCCAGGCAGCTGAATTCACTCCTGGGACTCTGCTATTGTTCATAAGCTACTTATGCTTTTCCCCATAAGTGATGACATCAGCAGATTCCCAGAAAACTGAATTACCGCCTTGACTTCCCCCAGCCTGGGACCATACATTACCTTATCTAATTCTTGCCAACTGCCTCTCCAACTCTAAGTCACATTCCAAAAAAATATGGACTGGGAACAACTGCAAAATGATGTAGATCCAGCTGATGAACTGTTATTGCCCTTCTTTTGCTTAATTCATTTCCCAATGAGCAATTACAGTCTCACATTAGGCAGTACTTCTCTTGTCACAGCACTGGGTCGTTTTATGTTATAGGCTACACTTCCTAGATAGATGACTCATATAAATTATTATTTTTCACTCTGCTTGGTAAGCCAAATGAAGTATCTTTCAGAGTTGAAATTAAACACAAATTATTAATGCTTCTAAACACTTGCTAGGAAAAATGCAGACAGTAATGAACAGAAGCCTGAGTTCATACGATATCACCTACACTGACTTTTAAAGGAATGAGTTCATTAGAATAATGTATGACATAGCAAAGGTATTATTAGGAAGTGAGTGGCCAGTTTTGAATAAGTAAAAATCAAGTAGAAATGTTATTGTGAGTTACTTATAATAATTACTACATAAAACTCTAAATTATTCTACACGTTCTAATAGAAATTGGCCCTTTTCAAAGAAACCTTATTTCAGAGATGTCAGGTGAGTGAAAGAGCTGCCTTCAAAAACAGCCACATCATTTTCACTCCACAGGCTTCTCCTTAACCCAAGAAAGCAACTTATGCCCGTGTCCTTAAGACAAACTAGACCTAATATGTGTCCAGATAAAATCAGGTCAAGGATCAAATCAATGACTATTAAAGACAGAATTTTATAAACCAATTCATTAAAAGGCAATGACATCTTAGCTCTGACATATGAACAATCTATCTTTAGAAAAAAATCGAGTGGTTCCACTTGTTTTTGGTTTATTTCAAAACTAGTAATTAAATGTCATATTGCACAATGCTTCCTGGTCCTCACTCTTGAGTTTCACCTAATTCATCAGCCCTATTGACAGCGCCTGCTGATCAAGGGCAAGGAGAAGGGAGCGGCAATCTTTATTTCCTTGGTCTGGCAGCATGGGTACCACTGGCTTTAGCTCCTGTCAGCAGGTGAAGACCTGAGGACCTGACAGATGATCCCGGAGCTGTTACAAGGAGTTTTCACCAGATACCTGCCTCTTAACCTATTTACCCACAACTTACACTTTCATTTTCTAGGAAACCCACATTTATGCCCAGAGGGAGCAAAGAGGCAACATCTTCAATAAATCCAAAAAGCATAAAAACTGAGTTTTATCCAAAAGCTACAACCATGGCCTTCCACAGATTTGGTTTTACACAACAAAACAAACAAACAAAAAAAAGGGTATAGGTGTTTGACTGAGCCAGCTGGGAAATCCAGAAAGCTTATTTTACTTTCAACATGTCATACATGTTACATCTGAAGAGAGTAATAAGAGACTAAAGAGATTCATTTTTAAAGTTAGGGACTTTTCACCAATCCGTACAGAAGATTTTTGCTTTACATATGTAAAACAGGAAATGAGACATTTAAAAAGGAAGAATGCTTTCCTAAACCTTTAAATGAGCAACAACTAAGGTCAATGAATGACATTTACAACAAAATAAATGTGATATAGGACATTCACAAAATAGGGCCTGATCAAAATTGAGGTAGAAGTGGCTAGCTTAAAAATTAATAACTTTGACTCTCTTATTTCTCTCTTCAGAGATAAGATTTTTCATCTCTTCCGAGATAAAAAGTACATGCTCTAGAATATGTCAAACCCATAAAAAAACATAAAGAAAACAAGCCTCGGCACCGTCCGGAAAGGAACATGTCAATGTATCAATATTCAAGGACCTTCAGGCCCCAGTCCCGACTGAGTCCTGGCATTTTGAGGTAAACTCTCAGTCATCAGAATCATCCCTAACTACTGCAGCCTCCATTACAATCAGCGTAACGACCGTGGCCAATATGGACAAAGAGAAAGAACTGGTTTTTGTTTTTCCAACCACACCAGCACACCTGCCACTGTCATGCTTCAATGTCACACATTCTAAACTGAGAGGGAGGACACATCGCAAGGCTTCCTGCAGGAAGCAGCACTGACTGAGGCACGACGCAGAAACCTTTCCAGGGAGTGTAAAGCGAAAGTGAAGCCGCTCAGTCGTGTCCGACTCTTTCGACCCGTGGACTGTAGCCCACCAAGCTCCTCCGCCCATGGGATTCTCCAGGCAAGAATCCTGGAGTGGGCTGCCATTATGGAGTACAGGGGTCGGAATTCTAAACATTCCAAAATTGACCAACAGCAACTTCTTGTCCTGGGCTCCAGGCTCTGCGTCATGAAGTTTCACAGCAGTAGCAGTCACGGTCAAGAACGAAAGGAACAGAAGCAGCAGCACAGGTGACAGCAGATAATAAAATAATCACTTCAGTTCAGCTGCCCCGTCCTGTCCAACTCTTTGGGACCCCATGGACAGCAGCACACCAGTCTTCCCTTTCCTTCACTATCGCCGGGAGTTTGCTCAAACTCATGTCCACTGAGTCGGTGATGCCATCCAACCAGCTCATCCTGTGTCGTCCCCTTCTCCTCCTGCCTTCAATCCCTCCCAGCATCAGGGTCTTTTCCTATAAGTCACTTCTTCACATCAGGTGGCCAAAGTACTGGAGCTTCAGGTTCACCATCAGTCCTTCCAACCTTTAGGGTTCACTGGTTTGATTTCCTTGCAGCCCAATGGGCTCTCAAGAGTCTTCTCCAACACCACAGTATTGGAGAAGCATCAATTATTTGGCCCTCTTTACGGCCCAACTCTCACATCCAGACATGACTACTGGGAAAACCAAAGCTTTGACTAGATGGAACCAGTCTGTTGTTCCATGTAAAGTTCTAACTGTTGCTTCCTGACCTGCATATAGGTTTCTCAAGAGGCAGGTCAGGTGGTCTGGTATTCCCATCTCTTTCAGAATTTTCCACAGTTTATTGTGATCCACACAGTCAAAGGCTTTGGCATAATCAACAAAGCAGAAATAGATGTTTTTCTGGAACTCTCTTGCTTTTTTGATGACCCAACGGATGTTGGCAATTTGATCTCTGGTTCCTCTGCCTTTTCTAAATCCCTTTAAAATAGTCCCTTTTTATCCCAGGAGGATACCTTTCAACAACCCTGGTGGACAGTTAAAACTACAGATAATGCAGAATCCATATATATATACTACATTTTTTTCTTACATATATACAGTCAAAGGCTTTAGTGCAGTCAATGAAGCAGAAAGAGGTGTTTTTCTGGAATTTTCTGTAGTCGTAGACCTGTATAAAATAGTAATAGACCTGTATAAAATAATAATACAGGTCTACTATTATCACCACCACAACCAACCACAATTAAGCACTTACAATGTGTCAGCCCCTGTGTAAAGTATATGTTTTTCCCTTGAAACATCATCATAACAGGACATAGTGTTTGTATCCCTGTTTCCCAAATGGGCAAACTGAGCATTGGAAAGCATGTATTACTTGCTTCTGATGGTCAGTTAAAGAGGGAGCTGAACTGGTATTAAAATTTGGGGTTTCCTGACTCTGGAGCATTAAGTCTGATATCAAATATCTTGATGTCTCCCTCTGTGTCAGCCACGTTGATCTCCTTGTTCCTAGAACACTCCAGGAGGTTTCCTGCCTAAAGGCCTTTGCACTTTCTCCAAGCCATCAGAGAGGTACCTATACCCCAGGCCAGTGCTGCCTCTTTAGAGGTCTGAGCTCTCAGCTATTAAGTCCCTCCTCTAACATTCCCCTCTTCCATTGGACTCTCCCTCCCTAACAGTGTGAGCCACTTCATGACCTTATTGTTTACTCTTTGCATAACACTGAGCTCTCCTTTAGCTTTTTCAGACTTTTTACATTACTAGATTCTCTCTGCTGAAATACCTAGTATTGCTTCTGTCTTCCTGACTTGACCCTGCTGAATATATTGTAAAATATTGCAATAATTTTAATTTTAGATTACAAAGAAAATTTTAAAATATCTTCTCACAGTGGAATGTAAAATCCATGAGAATAGAGGGGTTTTCTGTCCGGTTAAAGCTGAATTCCTAATGCCTGGAAAAACATCTGGCACATCAGTCAATTCAGTCGCTCAGTCGTGTCCAACTCTTTGCAACCCCATGAATCGCAGCACACCAGGCCTCTGTCCATCACCAATACCCGGAGTTCACTCAAACTCATGTCCATCGAGTCGGTGACGTCACCCAGCCATCTCATCCTCTGTTGTCCCCTTCTCCTCCTGCCCCCAATCCCTCCCAGCATCAGAGTCTTTTCCAATGAGTCAACTCTTCGCATGAGGTGGCCAAAGTATTGGAGTTTCAGCTTTAGCATCAATCTTTCCAAAGAACACCTAGGACTGATCTCCTTTAGGATGGACTGGTTGGGGGCCAAGGGACTCTCAAGAGTCTTCTCCAACACCACAGTTCAAAAGCATCAATTCTTCAGCGCTCAGCTTTCTTCACAGTTCAGCTCTCACATCCATACATGGCTAATGGAAAAATCACAGCCTTGACTAGACGGACCTTTGTTGGCAAAGTAATGTCTCTGCTTTTCAATAAGCTATCTAAGTTGGTCATAACTTTCCTTCCAAGGAATAAGTGTCTTTTAATTTCATGGCTGCAATCACCATCTGCAGTGATTTTGGAGCCCCCAAAAATAAAGTCTGACACTGTTGCCACTGTTTCCCCATCTATTTCCCATGAGGTGATGAGACCAGATGCCATGATCTTCGTTTTCTGAAGGTTGAGCTTTAAGCCAACTTTTTCACTCTCCTCTTTCACTTTCATCAGGAGGCTTTTTAGTTCTTCTTCACTTTCTGCCATAAGGGTGGTGTCATCTGCATATCTGATGTTACTGATATTTCTCCTGGCAATCTTGATTCCAGCTTGTGCCTCATCTAGCCCAGCATTTCTCACGATGTACTATGCATAGAAGTTAAATAAGCAGGGTGACAATATACAGCCTTGACGTACTCCTTTTCCTATTTGGAACCAGTCTGTTGTTCCATGTCCAGTTCTAACTGTTGCTTCCTGACCTGCATATAGGTTTCCCAAGAGGCAGGTCAGGTGGTCTGGTATTCCCATCTCTTTCAGAATTTTCCACAGTTTGTTGTGATCCACACAGTCAAAGGCTTTGGCATACTCAAAGTTCTTGCCTTGAGAACCCCATGAACAGAATGAAAAGGCAAAATGATCGGATACTGAAAGAGGAACTCCCCAGGTCGGTAGGTGCCCAATATGCTCCTGGAGATCAGTGGAGAAATAACTCCAGAAAGAATGAAGGGATGGAACCAAAGCAAAAACAATACCCAGTTGTGGATGTGACTGGTGATAGAAGCAAGGTCCAATGCTGTAAAGAGCAATATTGCATAGGAACCTGGAATGTTAGGTCCATGAATCAAGGCAAATTGGAAGTGGTCAAACAGATGGCAAGAGTGAACGTCGACTTTCTAGAAATTAGCGAACTAAAATGGACTTGAATGGGTGAATTTAACTCAGATGACCATTATATCTACTACTGCAGGCAGGAATCCCTTAGAAGAAATGGAGTAGCCATCATGGTCAACAGAAGAGTCTGAAATGCAGTACTTGGATGCAATCTCAAAAACGACAGAATGATCTCTGTTCATTTCCAAGGCAAACCATTCAATATCACAGTAATCCAAGTCTATGCCCCAACCAGTAATGCTGAAGAAGCTGAAGTTGAACGGTTCTATGAAGACCTACAAGATCTTTTAGAATTAACACCCAAAAAAGATGTCCTTTTCATTATAGGGGACTGGAATGCAAAAGTAGGAAGTCAAGAAACACCTGGAGTAACAGGCAAATTTGGCCTTGGAATACGGAATGAAGCAGGGCAAGGCTAATAGAGTTTTGCCAAGAAAACGCACTGGTCATAGCAAACACCCTCTTCCAACAACACAAGAGAAGACTCTCCACATGGATATCACCAGATGGTCAACACCGAAATCAGATTGATTATATTCTTTGCAGCCAAAGATGGAGAAGCTCTGTACAGTCAGCAAAAACAAGACCAGGAGCTGACTGTGGCTCAGATCATGAACTCCTGACCACTGCATAGCTTTCACAGTGCTTTTTAGAATCTGTAATGACTGTGTATATGTACAATTATTTGCTGTCTTTCTCTTTCATCATGATGTTAACACTGTAAGGATAGGGCTATGCCTGTCCCACTATATCCTCAGTGACAGACTGGGCATGCACAGACTGGGCATGCAGCAGTTGTACAAGTATTTATTGAAAGAAAGGTACATTGGGGCTTAGAAAACTTCACAAGATGATAATCTCCATGAATGTTTACAAAAAGAAAAAGTAGGAGGAGATTGGAATAAGCAGAGATTTCACTGTGGATCTTCTCTATAAGACCTGAAATTCCAAATGGCTGTTGTTAAACCAGATTTAATCCCACAGCATTGAGACACAAAGTTATACTCATAAATTAAAATACTTCATAAACATTAATGCCATGAAAAATGTAAATCTGTGTTGAAATCAAGTTCCTCTGTGCATCTGAAAAATATTCACTGAACACCTACTACATGCCAGGTATTGTATTGTGCAAATTACTGGGATCCAGCAACAAAATAAACCAAAGTCTGTGTCCTCATGGAGATCATATTCTAATGGATGGAGATAACACAATACATAAGTTAATAAATATGCCATGTGACAGTGTAAGGGAGAAAAAGTAGAATAAGAGTGAAAGGAAATTCTGGATGGTAAAGTGGAATTCAATCTTCTCTGGTCAGCAGATGCCTCACCGAGAAGGTAAAATGCACAGAGGTCTAGAGGAAAGGAAGATGGGAGTGATATAAAAAACTCGAAAGAGTATTCTAGGCATACACAGTATGCAACAACAAATACAAATGCCCTGAGGCAGGAACAGGCTTGGTGTTTGAATGAAAACATCGAACAGAGACACTCAAATGTTAGAGCAGAGAGGATAAAGATTTGATAACACAGGGAGATGCAGGCCCCCACGAGGACTTTGTTTATTACTTCAAATAAGAAGGGAAGCAGTTAGAGGGTTTTCACCAGAGCAGGGTCAAGAGGTTTTACAGACTGATTTTAAGTAGGTCACTCTGTCTACTGGGTTGAGAACAAACTCCATGCTGGACTAGAATAGGGAGAGGAACAATAGTTAAGAGGATATTACAGAAACTGAAGCAACAGATTGTGAGAATGGAAAAGAGCTACTAATCCTGCCCCTTAAAACACGGTGTCCAACTCGACTCCTCTTGAACTGGAATCTGCTTATTAACTTGCCTGGGCTTCCCTGGTGGCTCAGCTGGTAAAGAATCTGCCTGCAATGCAGGGGACCCAGCTTTGATCCCTGTGTCAGGAAAATCCCCTGGCGAAAGAAAACGGCAACCCACTCCAGTATTCTTGCCTGGGAAATCCCATGGACAGAGGAGCCTGACGGGCTACAGTCCATGGGGTCACAAAGAGTCAGAGATGACTGAGCGACTAAACCACTGCCAATAACTTGCTTGGCCAAGAGAATACAGAGAAAGTGATGCTATGCTACTACTGAGCCCAGTCAAAAGAACTCTTATAGCTTCTGATATGGCCACTTGCTAATAGGCTTTTGTAACACAGCAGCCGTGCTAGGAAGGAGCTAGACAGACCAACAGAGAGGAACCAAAGTTCCCATCCAACAGTCCCGGCTAGGCTCCCAATCAACAGCCCGCACACCTCTGCAGCTAACCCTCTAACTCCACTTGAACCACCCAGCCTACCCTTAGTGAAGACACTCCACTGAGACTGAGCCTAACTGCAGATTCATGAACAAGATAAATGCTTGCTATTGTTTTTAAGCCGCTAAATTTTGGAGTGATGGAGTGACTTGTGACACAGCGGTGGTTAACAAACAATTCACTGGGCACTGGATCAGCCATAAGGGTGGAAAAAAAAGTTCCAAAGCACTTATTTGGGAGATATTACATTAATACAGTTAAGAACTTGAGTTTCGGAGTCAGAAAGATTTGTATTTAAACTCAGGTAAGCGGCTTAACAGGTGACCCAAGGCAAATTCATTGATTTTTCTGAACTTCAGCTTCCGTGTCTGTAAATGAGATTAATAATAGGGCCTAGTTTCTAAAAATATGGTGAGGTTACATTGAGATAATGTACATAAAATACTCAGCCAGTGCCTGACACATGAGGAGTGTTCTTTCCAAAAAAAAAAAAAAAAGTATACTAGCAAAAGAATTGATTTTCACCTTTTTAAAAAATGGCATTATCATGGAACATTTTCAAAATGCAAACTTGTGTGGCATGACTCCCTGATTTCCATTACATTAAGAGCTGAACTACAAAAAGAATTAGTCCCAGGGGAATCAGCAACCACAGTTGACTACCCATCTTCTAAGTGTGAACAGTGTTTATTAAGATGTCTTATTTGTCTTATTACGATCTGTCAAACTTCCTTTCAGAAGCCTCTTGTGACTGATGAAGCATGGTGGTAACAGAAGATAACTAAATACCTCAGCATAATAACCCTTACCAAAATTTAAGACCACCAAATCTATTCTGGCAAAGTTTCAGCCAACCCAGGGGAGGGCAAACCATCACGACACCAACTTATGAGATTCTGTAAGTTCATTAAAGAAAGAGAATATTTTATCATTCTATCTAGAATCTCGCTGCTGATAATTAATGCAAACTCCATCATAAAACCCAAGACATGCGCTATAACATTCACCACAGTGGAAGAGACTTCAAACAGAAGCATCACTTTATCCCTTTATTAACCTGGGCTTGATAACAGATCACTATTTGAGACTCACATTCCATTTTCACTTTATCACAGAGATTACACTGAAGAGAGAGTTGCTTTTAACAGTAAAAGTCTTTCCGTGGCATTTAGCCATGAGCAATAAGATTCTGACCTAACAACTATAACAAAACAGAAAAACTTATTGTCATGTATCTCTACATTAAATAATCAGCCTTCAAGATACATCACTGGAAGGACATTAGAAACGAATATTCCTTAAAAAACATCAGCAGCCCATGATTTAGGAGCAAGGATGACAGACATTTAGAACTAGTTTAATAAATATTTAAATATGCATGCTGATGTGCCATGAGTTTGTGAAATATAAACTTCAGAAAATATTGACATGAGGCCTGTACTACTTACCGAGTAAATACAAAGCACAATGAATATTCATGAATGACGAAAATTCACTGTTTTAATGTAAATATGCATACCTGAGTTCCTGAGTGATTTAGTTTCTTATTTGGTGGTTGTTAAGATTATGATAAACATTATACCTCTTACCATATGTTAAAGAGTAATTCAAGGCATAAGAGCTTTATGAAGACTCAAGTTATCATTTTAAACTGCCAAATGGTGAAATGCATTAGAAAGTCATTACAAACTAACAGTTCTAAAACTTTTCATTTTTACAGAGAAGTCACCATTTATCTGCTAAAGCACAAACCAAAGGTTTGTTGTTTAAAAAAGACTTTCGGGGAATTCTCTGGTGGTCCAGTGGTTAGGACTCTGCTTTCATTGCTGAGAATCCAGGTTCAAGCCTTGACTGGGGAACTAAGATCCCATAAATGGTGGGGTGTGGACAAAGCAAAAAGAAACAAAAAACTTGCAATGGCTATTAACCTTATGCTTTAGTTCAACAGGATTCAATTTATTGGGGATGTGTTTCTCTACAATTTCCAGTGTTCTTCTTTACAACTACACTAGCTTTAAGTTAGCAATGGGTTCCTGACTCCCTTAACTGATATAGAGAGGTAGCAATCAAGAGAACATACTATCACAGAGAAAGGAAAAACCAGTTTCATTCCTCACTGAATATTGAATATTTCATTCAATATCCTCCATTAAGAACAATGCTTTCTCCCACAGCATAGCCTAATGGTAACAGATTTTCAGCCATAAAGAAATCTACGTCAAACCTGGAAAGCACCAGTTTAATCCAATTCAACAGAATTCTTTACTGCAAGACTTCTTTCTCTTTACCCAACTCTTTCTTCAGTGGGCATTTCACAGGACTAGTATTCACTGACACACACTTTGGGAAATACTAAAAGAAGCAGGCAACATTTGAGTACCACTATCCTCAACTTCCTATGAAGCTTACTCATGGTTTTAGAAGATCTCAGTATGAAGAAATGACTCCTCTTCTACCACGGAAAGCTAAGTTTAAGATAAAAATCTGACAACAATTAATTATACAGATTATAGCTTCTAGACTCAGGAGACAAGAACAGCAAATTCAAATGTAATTACATCATTCACCTGTTTGAAGCTTCCCAAAGTCTACAAACATAAAACTCAATGTCTGTAGAGTTCCTGGAAGCTTCCCATGACCGGCTCAAGCTCTCTCCTCTGGTCATATCCATCGGCGCTGAGCACTCAGGATCGCAATTTTGTCACTTCTGGTGCCCTGTAACCCTTCCCCCCTGCCAAGCAATTGCTCCAAAGGCAGAGCAGTCTTGGCTAATTTTTGAATGTGGCACCTACTGTAACTGTCTACACTTGGAAACCCCAATCCCTCTCACACAACACTTGCTCTACCAATCCCTACTGTACCCCCACATGTTCCTCCAGTGTACTTCTCAGTGCAGATGTCAATTCTTCCAGGAAACCTAGCCTGATACACAAAGACTGGGCTGGGTATCATTACTGTGGATTCTCATGGTATCTGGTCCTTGGCCACACCACAGCCACTTACCACTCTCCAAAGAACTCGGCTGTTTCCTCAACCCGCATGTCCATCCCCTGGATGCTATTAGTAACTCTAGTGTTTGGGCACACATGTCGTGTGTACTAAGGAGTCTTTTACACCGCAATCAATCAATAAAGCACAGGCAGTTGCTCAGAAGGTATGCTAGCCCGTAAGAATCACTAAACCAGTTGTTTTTGAACCACTGTATCCCTGCCATTTAATCTCAAGAGGAGAAAATTATACTTCAGATGCTAGGAATGCTGAATGAGACAATGTTCTAGACTATACACTATAAAGGTCCAAGAGAGCATTACAGGGCAATCATTATAAATGTCACCTGATGTGAGCAAACTTCACAAGTGACATCAGAAAAAAAGAGAGACGGAGGGGAAAAAAAGAAATACACAAGAGAGACAAGCAAGGGAGAGCGCTCCTGTTACTCCATTTCCATGACCTTCTGTCTCTGAGTAACCAGGAAATGAAAGGCTGCTCTCCCAGGGGGCGTTCTCTGCTTCCTGTGCATCTCAAAGCAAGCATCTTGCTCCATGGTGAAGTTAGACACTTCACCAAATACAAAAATTTCAATGGAAAGTTAGACCTTAAAGCTATTTCATTTGCCATCATGTGCTTGAAAATGAACTTGTTCTAAGTTAAAACTCAACTGCCTAAGCATTCTAAGAAAGGACTCTTTTCAGTGGCAGCAAGAATTAGAAATAGTGGTGAGAACTGAGAAGAAGACACAAATTAGCCACCAAGCTGAAAAAATCCTTTTCTTAATTTTGTGTCATTTGCTGCTGCCAAGTCGCCTCAGTTGTGTCTGACTCTGTGCGACCCCATAGACGGCCTCCCACCAGGCTCATCTGTCCCTGGGATTCTCCAGGCAAGAACCCTGGAGTGGCTTGCCATTTCCTTCTCCAATGCATGAAAGTGAAAAGTGAAAGTGAAGTCGCTCAGTCGTGTCTGACTCTTAGCGACCCCACGGACTGCGGCCTACCAGGCTCCTCTGTCCATGGGATTTTCCAGGCAAGAGTACTGGAGTGGGGTGTCATTTGGACAACCATAAATATTTCCAGAGTCCACATCCTGGGAGATCTCACTACAGAAGAGTCAATGAAGTTCCTGACAGCAACAGAAACTCAAATTTAGATATCTCAGAAAACACTGCCCTCAAGTTACTCCAGAGGCTGTTACAAAGCAAATGTTCAGTAAAATTTTGAGAAAGGGTGGGAAGAAAAGAAAGGAGGATAAAGAGGAGAGAAGGAAGGAAAAGAGGAATAACAGAAAGAATGAGGAAGAAAAGTAAAGAGGGAGGGAAAGAAGCAAGGCAAGTTGGTTTTGGCCTTTAGGAAAATTCTGTAATTCCACAGCAATGTGGGACAACTAAAACTGTAACCGATACTCTCAAACCACGAGCCTTGGTATACAATGAAAACGGATGCTACCCATTGGAAAAATTCCGACATGTTCTATCTAGAAACAATGGAGTCTCTGATAGACCCCATAAGAAGACAAAGAACCGCAATAAAGCAATAGTGCTCATTTCTCATCACAGCTCACTGCACTATTCTGAAAATTCTGAGATAACTGGCAGAACTCTTCGTATATACGAGGCTTGGATCTTCACAGAATTTAATGAATGTGAGCCCCTAGGTCTTCTCTCATTCTCTTCTTGCTTACAGAAAAGAGAGAGGCATTTAGTTGTTTTTTGACCGATTTCCAGAGCAACTGCTCAGGTGTTTCAGGGCATCACTCAGTTCCAGACTGATCACGCTGGAATGGAGTAGGGTTGGGCAACACAGGGAACAAAGGAAAACTAAGCAAATGCAGCACACCCTCCAGGGTGTGAGAGTGGGAAGACAAGTGAGCAGTAAGCAAGTAAGTGCAGTGCAAGTAATGTAGTGTGCAGTCCTCACTGCAGAACCGGGATGAGCCACACAATGGATGACACCAGGGGGATATCTGACCAGTTAGGGCAGGCAGAGTTCCTTGCAGTCACTCCCATTCCAGCTCTCTCAGCTCCACGGGGCTCCCTCTGGAGGTCGAAGCTCATCCACAAGGTTCTGGCTGTGATCCAGAAAAATGTAATAGGAAAACTGGCAAAGCTCCCAGGCCAGCCCATTAATAATTGGCAGACTGTGCCCCTCAGATCAAGCACTGAAGACCACGGAGCTTGGAGGTACAGCCTCACATATGTCTTCCAGAAACAATTACCTTAAAACAGAGGTTCATTTGTGTAGTTCACTAGATTACATTCTCCACTCCCGTCTGCTCCACTTACCTCAGCCAGAATTTTAATACCTACTTAGCTGCATTTCTAGACTCAAATGGTAAACATTCTCATTTCCCTAGAATGAGTCTGTGGTCCCCCCTTTCAGCTCACAATGATCAACCAGCATGTTCCCCAGATGCAGCCTTCCCTCTGCATGTCAAGGCTGCCTCACTTCTAGACAGGCTTCCTGGGAAAATTCCAACAAGCACTGAACAGAACACATTCCTCAAATCAACAGCTTCAACTGAGTCTCACAAATCCCATCAACACTTAGTAGTTCTGTTTTCCTTCTTCTCCTTAGAGTCTTTATAACCAAGCACATTATCGCCTATCATCTGCTATACTGAGGCAATCTGCAGAGAAATAACTAATGTTTTGAATGCTTTTAACAATCAAGTATTTAAGATAAATTCATGATACCCAAAGATTTCATTTTCACTAAAGGACCAGGGGTAATCAGAAATCTAAACACTAACTAAGTTTAAGGATACTGAGTTTTCAACTCCAATAGAGTAGCCTGGAGAAAGGTAAAATACAATGGTATCTTTTTAAAACTGAACTATAGTTGATTTACAAGACTGTGAATCTCCTACTATATATGGTAGCTGGTACCCCTAATGTGTCCCTATCCCCTTCCCTTCTTCCCTTTGGCAACCGCAAGTTTTGTTTTCTATACTCATGAGTCTGTTTCTCTTTTGTGTATATATTCGTTTTATTTTTTAGAGTCCAGATATAAGTGATATCATACTATAAATAATCCTGCTCTGAATACTGGGATACATGTATCTCTGTGAATTGGTGTTTCCTTTTTTTTTTCCCAGATATACACCCAGGAGTGGAATTGCTGTATCATATGGTGGTTCTATGTTGAATTTTTTAAGGAAGCTTCATTCTGTTTTCCATAGCAGTTGCACCAATTTAATTTCCCACTAGCAGTGTACAAAGGTAACCTTTTCTTCACATCTTCTCCAACAATCATTATGTGTAGACTTTTTTCTTTTTGATGAGGACCATCTTTAAAGTCTTTATTGAATTTGTTACAATATTGTTTCTGCCTTCAGTTTTGCTTTTTGTTATTTGTTTTTGGCTGTGAGGCACGTAGGAACTTAGGTCCAGGACCAGGGATAAAACCTGTATTTCCTGCACTGGATGGCAAGGTCTTAACCACTGGACCATCAGGGAAGTCCCACGTGTAGACTTTTTGATGATAATCAAAAAATCTAATTCTTCATTCTATAAATATTTACTGAGCACATACTATGTTTAATCACCATGGCCAGTGTAAGGGATGCAAACAGTCTCCTGCCTGCATGCAAACAGGTGCTCACTCCCCTGGGGACCTCAGTGACTTTAATGAATCACAGCCACAGGGAGATGAAAGTTTTTACATAACGTGCACAGAAAAAAAAGCTTCCTGATCTTTGCAAAGACAACAAAGAACCTTCTGTTACTTACTGTTAGATTTTCAAAGAATTAATCTTATAATCTCCATTTTCATCATAATTTACATTGCCCCATTTCATTAGACTTTCTGGCGCAGTGGTAAAGAACCTCCCTGCTAAGTCAGGAGATGCAGGTTTGATCCCTGGGTCAGAAGAGCCCATGGAGTAGGAAATGGCAACCCACTCATTTTTCCTGCTCTCTTGAGATTTGGTTCATTCTGAAGTGTTGACACCACTACCATATTATACCAAAAAGGCTGCTCAAATTTGGATGCTGTAAAACAAGTAGGGCATCACTGAAATGGCCACTTCCTACTTGTCTATCATTTCAAACTTAACAAAGTCAGGGAGATGCGTCCCAGGAGCATACCTCCGGTAAAAGCTCCAGTTCTTACTAGCAACGTATGTTATGTAGTAATTATGCTACCAAGCTGTCTAGAGTTCTTATCTGCATGCAAATTAGGTCATATGTGCTACAGCTGCTATTATGACAGTATTCAAACAAGAATCTGATAATGAAACTCTCCTCTTTACGGAAACACAGTTCAATTACTCTAATAACCCACTGCATATACCCACAATAGTTTACCAACCGAAGGCCTAACTAACTGCCTTCTGGCACATGGGACCCTGCACTTAACCCACCTCCACATTGCTTTAAATAAGCGCAACAGCCAAGGCGGGGAATCTCCAGGCTACTTTTCACAGATCTCTCTTCTTCAATCCTGTAATGAGAACGCCCCCTCAACTAACAATATGGGTACCTGGGTGATTAAGTAATTCCACAGTCCTCTAAAGATTAAAAAATTAAACAGCCATCAAACTCACAGGTGTTCAGCCCTAGGTTTTCCTAGAAATTGTAAAGGCTATCAGAAGGTAGGAGTGAGAAAGGAAAAAAGAATATTCAGTCCTTATTTCCAGGCTTAAAACCATGCATAAAGGCAAGAATGCAGGCTTAACCCATTGACAAGGGCCATTAAATTTCAGGAAGGCGAAGAGTCATACATTTTCTCTTTCTCCGGTATTTTCTTGATTTCTCAAATAGCCATTCTGAATCATTGCTTTTAGGCTAAACCTGCAGAGTAAAAGTTAAGCATCCCGTGGTCACTCCAGCAGTCTACGTCCAAGGAGGCCAAGTTGCAGCCAGCACAACTAGCACTTACACGGCGGGCAAGCTGGGGATGCTACCATGAAGACCCTCAGCATCATCTCACAGACACATATTCGCAATACTGTTTTCAAAGTCAATTACATTTCAGAGAGATTATAAGTAGCAACTGGCAAGTTCACAAGAAGTATAGAATACTGAGCTTTACCTAAAGTTAATTTTATAGACTGCCTTTTTCGGCTGACTGAAAAGAATATTAAGACTTTAAGAGGATAATAAAGTAATTCTAAATTACTTATTAAGTCCTTCTTATTCCACTTCGATCATTTACATCAGGAAGAATTCAAACACCTTGAAAAGCATGACTTCAAACTCAAGACTTTTAAAACTGATCAGAAATACCATGTTTGCACTTCACTTTTATTCCATGTCAATCAACAGAGATTCATCTAATGGTGCAAAATTCATCTGTTTTCTCAGGAATGATTCCCCCCGCCTCAAAAGTGGTGCCCTTGACATCAAAAAATGGAGATGCTTTATGTAGCTAAAGACCTATGTCCATTCATTGACCAGACTGAATGCATTTGCCATGGTGGGTCAGAAGCCAGGGCCGGAGATCACCATGGATGAGCGAGAAGAGGGGGTGCCTGGCCCCAAGTAGTGGAACATCCAAGGACCCCAGCACTCACAGAAACTATACCTCTCTGCGCAACACTGGGCAGGTTACAGAACACCTACACCTCTATTTCTGAGTCTGTAACACAGAGACAGTACATCCACCCCACCCCTTGACAAAGAGCTATTTAAACTTGATAACCTAGTTAAACATTTCGCACAGGGTCTAAAAAAAGAGCATACACACAGCAAATGTCAACACACCTTTCCTTTCCTTCTTTCCAAGGTAAAAATTCACCACTGTGCCAATACAGTACTTGCAGCTATTCAAAATATTGCCATTAATTAATGTCTAATGAGAATGTTTTCTGCTCCAAAAATAAAAAAAAGAAATCCTGGAAGTTCTGTTCCATTTCAAAAGTGGAAGGTTTTGAATACTTATTTTTATAGAAGTACAATAGAAAAAATATACAATTCGCCATTCAAATCATTTTACACGGTATAAATTCAGTGCATTTAGTACATTCACAATGCTGTGCAACCATCATCGTAATCTGATTCCTAAACATTTGTTATCCAAATGGAAATTCCATACCCATTAAGCATTTACTCCTATTCCCCTCTACCCCACCTCCCAGTAACTGCTATTGGCTTGCCTTTTCTGGACGTTTCATATAAATTTATTGTTGTTCAGTCGGTAAGTTGTGTCGGACTCTTTATGACTCCGTAGACTGCAGCATGGCAGGCTTCCCTGTCCTTCACTATTTCCCCGAGTCTGCTCAAACTCATGCCCATTGAGTGAGTGATGCCATCCAACCATATTATCCTCTGTTGTCCCCTTCTCCTCCTGCCTTTAATCTTTCCCAGCATCGGGGTCTTTTACAGTGAGTTGGTTCTTCGCATATAAACAAAACTGTACAAAATGAGGCCTTTTCTGCCTGGCTTTCTGCACTGAGCATAAAGTTCTCAAGGTTCACTTACATTGTAGCATATGTCAGAACTTCATTTCTTTTCATTCCTGAATAGTATTCTGTTGTGTGCACACCCCACATTTTCTTTATCTATCTACAGTTGATGGATGTCTGGGGTGTTTCTACCTTTTAGCTATTGTGAATAGCAAGCTGCCATGAACATTTCTGTACAAGTTTTTGTTTGAGCATCTGTTTGCAATTATATTGGGTATATACCTAGGAGTAGAACGGGTTTTAAATATGTTAAATATATCATATATATGAAACACACACACATACATAAAATAATATATATAAATATACACATCTGTTACATATACATAGATATAATATGTAGTTACACTAAATATGTACACACACATAGCACACAGCTTTTGTAGTAAGCCTTTGTTATACTTGTTCAGTTAAGACCTTTCTTATTCGCTTCTCCATCATTAGCTTATTTTGACCAACTCTCACTTTCCTATTGTAATCTCCTGAAACAATTTTATGTCCTTTCCATACCCCCTGCTTATGTATTACGCTTATACCTAGCAGAGTTCCTAGCATGTACTAGTTGTTCCATTAACGTCTGCTGAATGAATGAATGCTATGTATGAATGTGAGAGCTGAACTATAAAGAAAGCTGAGTGCTGAAGAACTGATGCTTTTGAACTGTGGTGTTGAAGAAGACTCTTGAGAGTCCCTTGGATTGCAAAGAGATCCAACCAGTCCATGCTAAAGAAAATCAGTCCTGAATATTCATTGGAAGGACTGATGCTGAAGCTGAAACTCCAATACTTTGGCCACCAGATGCAAAAAACTAACTCATTTGATAAGACCCTGATGCTGGGAAAGACTGAAGGCAGGAGGAGAAGGGGACGACAGAGGATGAGATGGTTGGACGGCATCACCAACTCAATGGACATGAGTTTGAGTAAACCCCTGGAGTCGGTGATGGACAGGGAGGCCTGGCATGCTGCAGTCCAAGGGGTCACAAAGAGTAGGACACGACTGAGTGACTGAACTGAACTGAATGAATGAAGCAGTACCTTGTGTAGAGCAAATATAAACTGAGCCCCTGAAGGAAAATTGACCCCATAATCAGTATTCAAGGTTAAAATAAAGGGCAGCCTTTAGTGCTCAGAGTAGTACTCTGACTTTCACTTTCAGAATACCTGTTACCAATTCACCCATTTTATTTAATTAGGCAAGTGCTAAGGCTGACCTTGATTTCTCTCATCTATCACAAAACTCCTCCAAATGGTATGGCACAGCAGTTAAAAATATAGGTTTGGAGACAGATCACCGCTGGAATCTCTACCGGCCATGTTGCTAACTACAGTTCCTGTAAGCTTCCATTTGCCTGTCTAAGAAACAAGGAAAATAATTCACATGTCTTCGAGTTGCTAAGAGAACTGAATGACATAATTCACATGAAGTGTACCTCTAACCATTAATTAAGTAGGTTCCAAGTCTAAGCCAAAACTCTTCTCTTACACTAACGTCTCCCACATGTGTGCTCAGGCGCTCAATCATGCCCATCTCTTTGCAACCCCATGGACTGTAGCCCGTCAGGCTCCTGTGTCCATGGGATTATCCAGGCAAGAATACTGGAGTGGGTTGCCATTTCTTCCTCCAGGGGATCTTCCCTGACTCAGGGATCAAACTCATATTTCCTGAGTCTTCTGCACTAACAGGCAGATTCTTCACCACAGCCTGAAATCTCCCAGGACACCCCAAAATCTCTGGGAACATTAACTCTAACTTTTTCAATCCAGACCCATGGTTCTACAACTACATATTGATGGATTTTAAATTTATAGCTGCAGTGTGAGCTGCAGACTTGTCTATTACCCAAAAGTCTATGTGAAATCTTCACTCAGATCACGGAAGCAACTCAGAATTAATACAGTGCATGCTTAAGGAATTATTATTGGCAGAAGCTAGGGGAAGGAAACACAGAAACTCTCTGTACTATATTTGCAACTTTATGTAAGTCACACTATTTTCAGAGTAAAAGTCATTAATGATTTTTCAGTCATTAATGATTATTAAAACTAACCTGGTCCAAACTGAACTAGTACAGATTTGTTCTCTACCTCTAAATTCCCCAGCTATCTCAATAAAAGAACCACAGGGCACCTAACGGAAGGGAAGCAATCAGGCATCATCCTGGCTCCTCCAGTTTCCAGCCAAATGACCTTGGACTAATGACCTGACCTTCCCTTCCTTCAGTATTGTCATCTGTAAAATGAGAATGAATAGCACCTACAGCACAGAGTTATTAGAAGGATTAAAAGGGCAGGTGCTAGTTAATAACTACTCTCAGTCTTAGTAGGTTTCATGCAAAATAAACAGTAACTGAGCACCCACAGGGTGGAAACCCTGGAGAAACAAAGACAGCTGACACAGTCACTATCCCCAGTGACTTCACGGTGTGACAATACTGTTTTCCTCATTTCTTAGAGCACCATTAAATATTCAAGAAGTAAATGGTAAGTTGACGGTAACTTTTGTTCAGTGTATACTTAGAGAGGAGCTTAGACATTACCCATTATTTTCATTTTGGGATCTAATTTTGGAGAACATTGGAATCACTTGAGTAGTGCTCTATCACAAAACATGGATATCTTCCAAAAGATAGCTTTAAAAAGTCACAAAACACTCAATTATTGAAAAGTTCTGTCATTGCTCTGTCCTCTCTTCAAAATCACTCTCCAGAATTCAAAGACTTTGATTACCCCCTGAGAATAGTAACAAATCGGATTTTACGAAGTGCTTTTAAAGAGACCAAATATTCTCACAAGAGGCAATTCCAAACAGACCACCCACCTCAAAACATTTTCTGCGCATGTGAGTAAGGAATTATCCTCATGGTTAAGATGGTTTCTTGATTTAATTCAATGCAAGGAAGAAGCCTTGAACATTCGGTCTACAAAGTCTTATAATAAAATCATCTCACTTACTACATCCATCCAATCTCAGATTTTCCACTACTATCTAAGATTGCTTGTGAAAGCTTTTATCACTTATGTAAATGTTACCTTGGGATAGTTTTTCAAAAAACGGCCACTAATGGTTCCACTTCCAGATTACATTATGACAAAGAATGCAGTATAAAGCACAATACTAGATACTATTTTAGAGTTAAAAAGGACTATTGGTTAGGAGCGTGGGATTAGGAAAAAGAAAGACCAGAGTCTGAAACTGGCCTGAGCTATGTGATGTGGACAAGTGCCTCAGCAACTACTCCAAGCCGCAGCTCCACAAGAGCCGAGGTGGCAAATAAATGAGGTCAGGAAACGAGCTGGCGGCTCCTGGCATGAACGGGCACTGCGACATCAGTGAGCATGACGATAATGACGGCAAGAGTGAGCTGGAGCTGGGATCCCGGTCTGACTGCCTCTGAAACTCAGTCTCATTTTACTAGCTGTTGCACAGCTTTTTTCAACTCTGGTCTCCAATCTAGAGCATCAGGACAAGCATTCAGCTCTGGTTCTTAAGGTGTAGAAGGTGCAAAATCTCTGCAGGATGAGTCTGTTCGACCCCTTCACCACGGCAGGTAATCTGTGCAGCAAGGAAGGACAGAGACTGAAGGGGAAGTGCCAGTTCTCCACATGGGGGACAAGGCACCATATGGCCCTGCAATTAGGGAGGAATTAGACTGCCAAGAGCGAAAATAACCCTGGCAAAATCCAAAACGGCTGGTAGGAGATGTCGGCCCAGGTCAGCTCCTTCTTGGGGCTGTTCTTGTTCCCCAAGAGATTTTTTGATTTGTGATGCATTTGAAAAGGAACTGAAGGATGAAAAGAAAACTGATGACAGCAGATATTTCTAAGGCCAGGCCATTAAAACAATTTTCCCCTTTCCTACAAGCCTGGTGCATCAGTAACTCTTCAAAGGGAAGATCATTGTTAACTCTGCAGAAGCTTAACAACCTCACTCTCCTCTCTTGTTTAAAAAAAGAAAAAAGCAGGTGAACTAGATGAGATGGCTCATCTCTTGTAGCTCTGACGTAGGTTTCTGAGGTCATGTGCCAGAGATGGCAAAGGGGAGAGGAGGAAGGAAGCTGTGAAGACGGATCCCACCAGTCTCTAGGAGTAAAGTTCATCTTCAAAGGAAAAGGGCAGGGAACACTGAAATAGGATCCATAACAATGTGACCTCACGTGTATTTCTATGAGTATACACGTATGTGTCACACTAGAAAAATGAACATGGTGATCTTTTGAATCCAGAAACTAACCCAAATATGTTTCTCTTTTAATAGAATGAAACTATCAATGACATGCACATACATTGCATTCAACTGAAAGCTATTTTATGCATTTGACTATGAGGGATGATTCAAAGAAAAACGGCAAAGGGCTGTACTAGGCAAAATGAAAATTAACAGTTCTTAAAACAGAGATCAGTTAGGTCATCTCTTTCTTAATTATGACACCTCAATATTTTTTTCTCGGCAGCTTACAGTCAAAATCACCCTTCGTGGCTGCTGCTTTGGTTAAACAGCAGCTGAGCAAACTGGCTTGAATTCAAAGACCACGTTTATTTATTTATTGTTTTAAATTGGAGGCTAATTACTTTACAATATTGTAGTGGTTTTGCCATACATTGACATGAATCAGCCATGGGTGTACATGTGTTCCCCATCCTGAGCACCGCCTCCCACATCCCTCCCCATCCCATCCCTCTGAGGACCACGTTTAAAAAAAAAATAAAGAAAAGCACTAGATTCATATCTACTTGGTAAGATGCTCACACCATAAGGAGCACATGAAAACTGAAAACAAATGAAAAAGATTCATGCCTCAATTTCTGCTCACTCGGGAGATTTTACCCACAGTATTGAAAGGCAGCTGACACGGATTGTATTATATGTATGTTTTTTCTTATAAACTTTGATTTATTTTTTTATATAGAATCACATTTCACTATTATTTTATTCCTTTTGTTCTAATCTTCTCTCTCCTAACAAGCTGTAACTTATGTGAAGGTGGAATTCATCTTTGTGTAATAACTCCTAGCACACTCCAGGTTCCTAGCTTCTAGTACTTTCCACACCGGAGGTTTTCAGGAACCTTATACTGGATAATAGTAATGGGGGAAAAATGATGTGCTAATGAAATGTGATTTTTTTTCAATGAAAGGTATGAAAATGTTGCTACATCTTATCTTTCCTAGAAATTTTCTTTCTTTATTTTTTTGTAAATTTATTTATTTTAATTGGAGGCTAATTACTTTACAACATTGTAGTGGTTTTTGCCACATATTCACATGAATCAGCCATGGGTGTACATGTGTCCCCCATCCTGAAAACCCCTCCCACCTCTCTCCCCATCCCATCCCTCAGGGTTGTCCCAGTGCACCAAAAAGGATAATATGCCTTCTGGCTGGCCTCCTTACAACAGTGAGTGACTGAGTGAAGTTGCTCAGTTGTGTCTGACTCTTTGTGACCCCGTGGACTATAACCTACCAGGCTCCTCCGTCCATGGGATTTTCCAGGCAAGAATACTGGAGTGGGTTGCCATTTCCTTCTCCAGGGGATCTTCCCCACCCAGGGATTGAACCCAGGTCTCCCGCCTTGCAGGCAAATGCTTTATCCTCTGAGCCACCAGGGAAGCCCTTACAACAGTAAGGAAGGTAAAAAGTCATCCAAAAGGATTTCACAGTCTTTTCAAAGAAGACAATCCTTTTAATTTACAGAGTAGAATTTGCATTGAGAACGTACTGTTTTGTTCTATCTAGTCTCCATTTCCTATTTTCCTTCAGTCCAGTGAGTGACCCTGACCTAGCTATCAGCATGGTCCATTCTCTAGCCAAGTGTTCATCAGTGGTCATATGATCCAAGTTAATCCGACTGGATTCAATCTCAGGACTTATTTATGATTGCAACCATTTAGAAAAAGAAACTCGCTTTTCTGGGAGATTGCTAAACTGCAAGGAAGGGAGTCTACAGCTGTGAGGAACAATATCATTCCCATCAGAGACGAGCCTGTGAATTCAATCAACACAGCACAGAGCAGAGCTGAGGTACAGATTCATGATAACAAATTCTGGGTACCTGGATCCAGCCATTCTTGAAGGCAGCTGTATCTTCAGACATTTTCCCATTAGATAAGCCAATAAATTCTCTTTTCTGATTAAATCAGGACTAATTTCAGATTCTAACTATGGTAATGGAATAGAGTTCTAAGTGACATATGGGTGTTCCTGAGGATTACCACAGGTAATCTCAGGATTCTTCACAATATATCCCAATCTACTTTCTCTAACCTCACCTGCCATCATCTACCATTCATTCCATGCATTTAAATATTAGATGCCCTCCATTAAGATTCCCTGGAGAAAGAAATGGCAACCCACTCCAGTATTCTTGCCTGGAGAATCCCATGGACAGAGGAGTTTGGTGGGCTACAGTCCACGGGTCGCAAAGAGTCGGACACGACTGAGCGACTTCACCTTCACCTTCACCTTCCATTATCAACTGCCCATGAAAAGACCAAGCACATTTATGCCAACATGCCTTTGCTCATGATACTAGCTCTCTTCACAAGATCCTTCCTCCTCTCTTTGCCTGGAAAACTATTTATCCTACAAAGCCCATTTTTCCATAACCATCTCCCAAGACTCATTAGCAGAAATAAAAACTCCCTTCTCTATGCCTCCTTTGTATTTCCTCCTACGATATGGGATGTGATGGCATTTGCCACACTGGACTACTATTAAATGTTCCTTTATCTCTCCTCCTGTTCAACAGGCCATATTCAAGAAAGTGAACTTACTCACTTTGGTTTCCTCACAGTTTAATGTCCACTAAACGACTGAAGGAAAAAGGAATGAAAGGCAGAGGAAAGGGATATTTTCTGAACAAGATTCTCGAGAACCTGAGAACAACTTGTAATAAAAGCAAAAATCAGAAGATCAGTATTAGATTCAAACATTTTCAAAATAACCTTCCCATCTTCCTCCTTACACTGAAGAATCACTAGAAACAATCACTGCTATAGCCAAATCAGGATTCCATGTTCTTACCCCAAACTTATGAAAACTACATTTTAAGAGACAGAGAACAAACTTAATGTAAGTTAAATGTAATCACAACTGTGGATCTGCTTCTCACATTTTCCATAATGTACAGGTTAGAGCATAAGAATGAAATCTTAAGGCAGAAATATGGATTTCAGGAAAGCAATGGCTTCAAGGCCACCTCCTCTCAGTATAGTCCACAAACTGCCTCAGCTACAAATAATCCTTTAACAGGGATGGACTCAACGGGAAATTGGTTGCCCAGACAGAAAAGTACACATCACACTTTTAGCACAGTGTGACACGGATCTCTCTCCTCTCATCCAAAAATATTTGTCTTGTGTTAAGCATTGTTGGAAAGAAATACATACATCCAGAAATCTCCTACAGGTGGATGCATTGCAAGTTAGGCTCGGTTTAACTGTAAAATTACCAAAGCTCTTTGAAATCAGGAAAAGAAAACATTAAGTCTATCAAGAGAAGCATGTAATTGAGCTGAAAAATTAATTACAGCCTCAACGTAATTCTCTTCCATTGGTAAGATTTCCTAGACACTCCACTATCATCTCAGTCTCATCGAGCAACATTCATGTCAGAACCAGATGGATGTGAAAGGCAGCAGCCAGACCCAGAGCAGCCACTTTCTCTCCATTTGGTCCTCAAAAGTTTTCTTTTGTGAAACAAGACACACACACCAACTACCATCAAACAGCAAATTCTCTCCCGCTATTGCCAAGGGGCCATCTGAAATGGATAACCCCATTCTCTAAGGAACACGAACAACAACCAAAAAAAAATGCCTGTGTCCTTTTAACCCGGACCCACATTTGTGATCATGCGCCGAAGCATATGTGCTCAATAATAGGGGTGTAAGGAAACATATGTTAAATAACTCACTACAGCACAACTCAGGATCAAAAGCAGAGCAAACCTCGCAATGCTACTGCTAGACACAAAGGGAGCTGGCTTCCTTAGTACTTTAGCAGCTTGTGTACAACTAGTTAGCATATGAAGAGAAGCCCTGTACCCACACCCACTTTCTGGAAATAAAAGCAGTCTGTCATCAATATAAGTAGTTTACATACCAATAGTTTCTAATTAACCTTTCACCAGTGGTTTTGACCACAAGGGCCTTTTCCTTCGGAGCCTCAGGAGCCAGAGGACTAACTCTAGACTCATAGCCTTTGGTTTTAAAGGGATTTCAATTCTGGATTTGAGTATCACCTCTGCTACTTAGGAACTGTGTGAACTTGGGTCAGTAACTTAACTTCTCTTTCTTTGCCATATACTTAGAAACGGCATAATAGCTCTCTCATCAGACCAGTGAGAATATGAGGTTAAATGATGGATGGACGTGCTTGTCACCATGAAGTGCTTAAGGGAGAGTCACAAAGCACACACAGTGACAACTGGCAGTTAGATGTTCAGTAACAGCTATGCCATGATAACTATTCTAGATTAACTATCACAGACAACAGAAGAGTCTTCCTGATTTATATTTGCCTTCCTGGACCACTCTACCCTGAAGAAATGCAACTCTCTTTGAAATTCAGTTCAGTTGCTGAGTCGTGTCCGACTCTTTGCGACCCCATGGACTGCAGCATGCCAGGCCTCCCTGTCCATCACCAACTCCCGGAGTTCACTCAGATTCACATCCATCGAGTCAGTGATGCCATCCAACCATACCATCCACTGTCGTCCCCTTCTCCTCCCGCCTTCACTCTTTTCCAGAATCAGGGTCTTTTTCCATGAGTCAGTTCTTTGCATCAGGTGGCCACAGTATTCCAGTTTCAGCTTCAGCATCAGTCCTTCCAATGAATATTCAGGACTGATTTCCTTTAGGATGGCCTGGTTGGATCTCCTTGCAGTCCAAGGGACTCTCAAGAGTCTTCTCTAACACCACAGTTCAAAAACTTCAATTCTTTAGCACTCAACTTTCTTTATAGTCCAACTCTCACATTCATACATGACTACTGGAAAAACCATAGCTTTGATTAGATGGACCTTTGTTGGCAAAGTAATGTCTTTGCTCTTTAATATGCTGTCTAGGTTGGTCATAACTTTTCTTCAAAGGAGCAAGAGTCTTTTAATTTCATGGCTGCACTCACCATCTGCAGTGATTTTGGAGCCCCCCAAAATAAAGTCTGTCACTGCTTCCACTGTTTCCCCATCTATTTGCCATGAAGTGATGGGACTGGATGCCATGATCTTAGTTTTCTGAATGTTGAGCTGTAAGCCAACTTTTTCACTCTCGTCTTTCACTTTCATCAAGAGGCTCTTTAGTTCCTCTTCACTTTCTGCCAAAAGGGTGGTGTCATCTGCATATCTGAGGTTATTGATATTTCTCCCGGCAATCTTGATTCCAGCTTGTGCTTCATCCAACCCAGCATTTCTCATGATGTACTCTGCATATAAGTTAAATAAGCAGGGTGACAATACACAGCCTTGACGTTCTCCTTTCCCGATTTGGAGCCAGTCTCTTGTTCCATGTCTGGTTCTAACTGTTGCTTCCTGACCTGTGTACAGATTTCTCAGGAGGAAAGTCAGGTGGTCTGGTATTCCCATCTCTTTAAGAATTTTCCAGTTTGTTGTGATCCACACAGTCAAAGGCTTTGGCATGGTCAATAGAGGAGGAGTAGATGCTTTTCTGGAACTCTCTTGCTTTTTCGATGATGGAGCAGATGTTGGCAATTTGATCTCTAGTTCTTCTGCCTTTTCTAAATCCCTTTAAAGTAGTCCCTCCTTATCCGAGGAGGAAACCTTTCAACAACGCCAGTGGACATTTAAAATTACAGATAATAGAGAATCCATATATATATATTTATATATACACACACTACATTTTTGTCTTATCATTATATTTATGATAAAATTTAATCTCTAAATTAGATTCAGTAACAGATTAACAATAATAACTAGCAAAAAGTAGAACAACAATCACAATATAATGTAATAGGAGTTATGTGAATGTGATCTCTCAAAATATCTTACTGAACAAATTTAATGCCTTTTCCATCTTAAAAAAACACTTATCATAAGCTACCATAACTTTTGCAGTATGAGGTGTGAGGGCCCATTCTTCACAATTTCATGGATAGAAGATTTGTTCTTCCTATAGATCTTAGCAACCTCAGCATGCTTTTTTTTTTGAAATTAAGACAAGGATTTTCCTCTTTTCACTTAAAGGAAACACTTCATGACTTCTCTTTAGCACATCTAAACTGCCAGTATCACTCCTCTTGTGCTTTGAGGCAATTATTGAATAAAATAAGGATCAATCAAACACAAACACTTTGATAGCAGGACAGCCAACCTGATAACCAAGAGGGCTACTATTATTATTATGTGACAAATGGACAGAACTCGCTGGACAAAGGGATGATTCACATGTAGGTGGGACAGAGCAGGATGGCCGGAGACTTCTTCATGCAACACAGAATGGTGCACAATTTAAAACTAGTACATAGTTTACTTCTAGAACTTTCCATTTGACATTTCTGGACCATGGTTAATCTCAGGTAACTGAAACCAAGGAACACGAAACTGTGAATAATTATATCTTCTCATTCTGCTTTATTATTTCATATCAAAACATGTACCACTCCCTGGCATTGTATATTTATTGGGGGTTTATTTTCTGTATCTACACTCCATAATGTAAGGTTGGTTGAGCTCACTGCTATACCCCCCAGTTTCCATAACAGTGTCTGGCTAAAAAGAGGCCCTCAATAAAAATCTGGAGGATGACAGAATGAAGTGAAGTCAAAAAGTATAAGGGTTATAAATTTATGTATTTGTTCTGGGGAGAAGGCTGTCTTTGATAAAAGTATTTTTAATATTGTAGGTTATTTTAAGTCAAACAAGATTATCCTCTACTTAGGCAAGAAATATTTATTGGACAGTACATTTTACAATGCTACCTCCTAGGCATGGACGAAGAGCTAATAATTAATTAGATCCTGACCTTAAAGAGGTTTTAGAATAATCTGGTTTCTATACACTTGGGTATATGAAAGTGAAAGTCGCTCAGTCGTATCCAACTCTATTCGACCCCATGGACTATACAGACTATGGAATTCTCCAGGCCAGAATACTGGAGTGGGTAGCCTTTCCCTTCTCGATGGGATCTTCCCAACCCGTGGACTGAACCCAGGTCTCCCGCATTGCAGGCAGATTCGTTACCAGCTGAGCCACCAGGGAAGCCCAAGAAGACTGGAGTGGGAAGCATATCCCTTTCCCAGTGGATATTCCTGACCCAGGAATTGAACCGGGGTTTCCTGCATTACAGGCAGATTCTTTACCAGCGGAGCTATTGGGGAAGCCCTGGGGTGCATCAACGTACAGTAATTCTTCCACTAGAACTGCCCTTCGCCATCCTCCTGTGTGATGAAAGCAAAGGCAGCCACATCACTAAAATGTAAGTAACAACGAGTCTGCAGGGAGAAGGATGGAGGAAGCAGGTGTGCAGAGATGCAGCACCTGAAAGAGGACTCAGGGCTCCCCACAGCGCTGCCAATCCCAATTTCCAATGGGCACCAAACCTCTGGGTGGTACAAGAACCAGCAATTCTGAGGGGGCAGGGGTGGCGGGGAATAATTAGGCACTAGATAAGAAGAACTTCTTTAAAGTATATACCTTCCTAGGGAAAACTAGCCTAAAGAAATAAACAGAAATCTAAACATACATTAAAACATGAAGATGTGTCTCATAGCCAGTTAAAAAGTAAGAGCTGATAATTTTATGGAGGATAATGAATGAGCAACTATCTAATGTCAAGATACTATTTAATAATAAAAAATGAGTACTTCACAAAATCAGATTTATGTAAGGTCATACTCATGATTTCATGTTAAATGTAAAAAGCAGGACACAAAAGTACATTAGATGTTACGGGAAATCCTGAATGAACTTTCTGACCAAAAAAATATAAATACATATATACATATATACATACACATATATTTATACACATTATTTATATAGACACACATGAAGAGAGAGTATGTATATATATGGAAAGAAAGATATAGAAGTGGATACAGGTAAAGAAAATACAGCTGTGTTCAAAATGATTATTCGTAGTTTATGTAATTAATTAAGAACCATTTATTCTTGATATCTTTGTACTTTTCAGATTTACATTTTGTACTTTTCAGATTTTCTTTTCGTACTTTTCAGACAAAATGCTGTAGTTTACTTTGGAATATTACTCAAGCACTTCTGAAATATTCTGTTTATTCACAGTTCAGTCGTTCAGTCGTGTCCGACTCTTTGCGACCCCGTGAATTGCAGCACTCCAGGCCTCCCTGTCCATCACCAACTCCCGGAGTTCACTCAAACTCATGTCCATCGAGTCGGTGATGCCATCCAACCATCTCATCCTCTGTCATCCCCTTCTCCTCCTGCCCTCAATCCCTCCCAGCATCAGAGTCTTTTCCAATGAGTCAACTCTTTGCGTGAGGTGGCCAAAGTATTGGAGTTTCAGCTTTAGCATCAGTCTTTCCAAAGAACACCCAGGACTGATCTCCTTTAGGATGGACTGGTTGAATCTCCTTGCAGGCCAAGGGACTCTCAAGAGTCTTCTCCAACACCACAGCTCAAAACCAGGGGCGGCAGCTGGGAGGAGCTGCCCCACACCCCAGGCCAGGGGCAGCAGCCAAGAGGAGCAAACCCACGTGCAAGAAGCAGTGGCTCCAGGGGTGCAGGAGGGCCGAGAGGAGCTACTCCACGTTCAAGGTCAGGAGGAGCAGCGGTGAGGAGACACCCCTCGTCCAAGGTAAGGAGCGGCGGCTGCGCGTTGCTGGAGCAGCCGTGAACAGATACCCCATGTCCAAGGTAAGAGAAACCCAAGTAAGATGGTAGGTGTTGCAAGAGGGCATCAGAGGGCAGACACACTGAAACCACAATCACAGAAAACTAGTCAATCTAATCACACTAGGACCACAGCCTTGTCTAACTCAATGAAACTAAGCCATGCCCTGTGGGGCCACCCAAGATGGGCGGGTCATGGTGGGAGGTCTGACAGAATGTGGTTTATTCACAACTAAATACCAAATGCTTTCAAAACAATCAGGAAAATACTTATAGTTGAACCAGTTGGTTTATTCCTCATTGCAACAGGCAGAGCGCACACTTTGAGGTTTGTGGGTGGTTCAAGAACACGGTGGACTTCCCAGGTGGTTCAGGTACTAAAGAATCCACCTGCAATGCAGGAGACCAGGGTTCAATCCTTCGGTCAGAAAAAAACCCTGGAGATGGGAATGGCTACCCACTCCAATATTATTGCCTGGAAAATCCACTGGACAGAGGAACCTGGTGGGGCAACAGTCCATGAAGTCACAAAGAGGCAGACATGACTGAGCGACTAAGCGTATCAACAAGACAGTACTGCAGAGGGTTTTTAGTCCTGAGTCATGTGGGCATGAGTGAAGTGACTTCAGGTGATGTGAGGGAAGGTTCAGGAAGTAAGGCTTCCTTCCAAACTGGATGCTATGAGAAAGTGGAGACAATTTTCTGTTTGTATATTCAAATAAATCTTAGCATACTGCATCTGTAACTATAAAAATCAAGAAGCAGCAATGAGTCGTAATAGTTAGAAGGAGGGGATGTACCATCATTTTGGTGGTCTGAACAGTGTTTACATTTTTGGCCATGCTGAGACATGATTATGAGTGGTCTTGTCCTGACTCATCTTTCACATCAGCAACAAGGACTCACTGATAGTAGCAGGCCATCTCAAGGAACAGATAGGCTGTTAAAAGCATCAAGGAAAAAGTATTGTGATATGTGTTATCTCTGATAACAAACACAGTGAAAACTCAGGGGTTATTTTGTAAATTAAGTAATACATGTGAGTTCGACTGAAGAGTTAAAAACTACTATATACATATTAAGGTGGTGCTAACATCTTCACCATCATCATTGTCATCTGTATCAATCTCTTCTAAGACTTAAGAAATAAGAATCAGTATTCCTTTAGAGGTCAGCAATGGAAACTTGTACGCTGGTTTTACTCTACCGCGAGGGTTAAGGATGGTAAAAATTAAGACCCAGATCTTTAAAATGGATAGATACTAAATATTTAGACAACTTTTAAAACATCTATTTCTTAACTGTAACATGTATCCTTAAAAATCCATAAGAAAGAAAGAAGTGTAATACCTATCCCCAAATACAGTAACTAAAAGAAACTTAAAGATTGAGGGGGAAGAGGAGCAAAGGTGAAAGAGTATGATGGGTGCAACAAACTTTCAATGGTCCGCTCAGAAACAAAACAAAGCAATGAGAAAAAGCAAGTTATCACACACTATTAACATCTGAGCCTACAAACAGTACTAAAAAGATACAGAACTCTTGAGAGTTTCCTCCTATATTCTCATGGGTCATCTCATATTTTGGAGACTACCTCCTTACAGAACCTACATAAGGGTCGGAATTCTGAAAGTACACGTAAGATGTTTTTCAAAAATGAGGAAGTACTTGTCCTGACGCAAAAACTGCTTAATTTGAGACTAGCCCTTATTGTTATGAAACTAAAATTCTTATTATGGCAGAAAGTGAAGAGGAACTAAAGAGCCTCTTGATGAAAGTGAAAGAGGAGAGTGAAAAAGTTGGCTTACAGCTCAACATTCAGAAAACGAAGATCATGGCATCTGGTCCCATCACTTCATGGGAAATAGATGGGGAAACAGTGTCAGACTTTATTTTTGGGGGCTCCAAAATCACAAGAAATGGTGAGTGCAGCCATGAAATTAAAAGACACTTGCTCCTTGGAAGGAAAGCTATGACCAACCTCTGGACAGCATATTAAAAAAGCAGAGACGTTACTGACAAGTTCCATATCGTCAAAGTTTTGGTTTATCCAGCAGTCATGTATAGATGTGAAAGTTGGACCATAAACAAAGCCGAGTGCTGAAGAATTGATGCTTTTGAACTGTGGTGTTGGAGAAGAATCTTCAGAGTCCCTTAGACTGCAAGGAGATCAAACCAGTCCATCCTAAAGGAAATTAGTCCTGAATATTCATTGGAAGGACTGATGCTGAACCTGAAGCCCCAGTATTTTGGCCTGATGGGAAGAACTGACTCATTGGAAAAGACTCGGATGCTGGGAAAGATTGAAGGCAGGAGGAGAAGGGGATGACAGAGGATGAGATGGTTGGATGGCATCACTGACTCTCTGGACATGAGTTTGAGCAAGCTCTGGGAGATGGTGATGGACAGGGAAGACTGGCATGCTGCAGTCCATGGGGTCACAAAGAGTTGGACATGACTGAGTGACTGAACTGAACTGATGTGACTCATACTTTAGCAATCCATTCATTACAAAATAATTTATGGGGTTTCTGAGAGGGACCATGCTTTGTATAAGGCATGAAGGTGCATGAAACGTCTTCTAATAGACAAAAAAGGGTCTGCCTCATGAGCAATTCCAAAGGCAGGACAATGAATCAATGTAGGAATTACATCCAGTAGACACCTCTTAAAAAAAAAAAAATCCAGTCCTCATCAAAGAGTTGCATGTGTGACTTGCTAAGTCACTTCAGTCGTGTCCAACTCTTTGCAACCCCATGGACTGTAGCCTTCCAGGCCCCTAGGTCCATGGGATTCTCCAGGCAAGAATACTGGAATGGGTTGCCATTTCCTTCTTCAGGGGATCTTCCTAACCCAGGGATCAAACCTGAGTCTCTTATGTCTCCTATATTGGCAGGTGAGTTCTCTACCACTAGCTCCACCTGGGAAGTCCTATCAAAGGGTTGCAAGTATTTAAACAAGGCAAATAAATTAAACAGCATATAATAAAAGAATAACAGAAAGGGTTAGTTAAATAGAACATTGGGGAAAATAAGGTACTCTTTGTGGGGCCCTAATTGGGAAACCTTAAAATAGAAACGACCACCTTTGCGGTGGGAAACGGAAACAAAGATGGCGGCTGGCGGAAGCGATGGGGGCATGGTCTATGTTGTCAAAACTTCTGATTGGCTCTCTTGGTTTCCGTGCACGTGGACAGCGCCTGATCACTATAGACTCCTGTTATAGTGATAGCATGTGATGATTTGACCTTTAATGTGATTGGTGCAACTCCCCCCCTGCTTGCCTTTATAAGCAGGGAGCTTGCAGCAATAAAGCGGAACCGCACTAGAGGGAACCCCTGTCGCGTCTTATTGTCTCTCGCTCACCGAGGGGCTGGGTTGGCGGACAGCAGGCTCACCTTTCCTCGGGACCCCTTGGCTCTCTTGGCTCTCTGCCGAGGGAAGTTCCACTGCCTCTCTCTCTTTCTGCGGAGCGCCCCCCGCACTCTTAACTTTTCAGTGTTTGACTAGTACATGTACAAAATAGGGAAGGGTTTAAAAAATAAAACAACAATCAACCAACCAGCAAACACAAAAATTCCCTCCCACCCCTAGCCCTACATTTGCAAACAAATATACATTCACTCATTTAAAAACATACATGGCATTGAACTATAAACTCTGTTCAATACCTTGTTTTGCCTCAATGAACAACATTCACTTATTCGGTCAGTGATTTACTAAGCATCTATTACATAGAAAGCACTACTGTACAGGTGCTGGAGAGCTGATCAAAATGGGTAAAATCCTTAAACTCTTGGAGTTGATACTGCAGTATTACATTCTGTATCAGCAATATAAACCATACTTCATTCTCTCAAGGGGCTGTATTCACCCACTGTAAGTATATGCTGCTATGTCTAACCAGTCCCTTACTGATGGGCTTTTAGATCCTTTTCCAGTTAATGCATGCTTTTTTTTTTTTTTTTTAATAAATGTTGATCTTATGGCATTCTCTTCATTTATAAACAGATATTTGGGCCAAATTCTAAACAGCCATTTAAAACCAGTTAATTTACGTCAACATTGTATCTTGAAAATGTTTTATTCATTAAGTTCTTTTCATTTAACCAGTATCTGTAAAACCACATGGGAGAAGATATTCTCCTAGAATTGTTTAACTAAGTTAAAACTCCAGCTGATTATTTGTAACAGTTTAGCAGAATATGTTACAGTTTTTCGGAACTCAGGAAGAAAGCAAATGTCATCACCAATCCATTTTTCCCCCCTTGCAACTGTTAGGTGTGGTGCTAATTCTTCCAGCTGGTTTTCAGACAGCTTTAAAATTAACTTTGAAGTTTCCCTAACCCTTAAAAGTCAGAGTGACTGCTTTGCCAAGAGAAACAGAGCTCTTACTGAACAAGACAGAGTTCACTTAGTACTTAGCATTTCAAATGTACATGTTCTGGGTGTGTGTGTGTGTCCCACAACATTTGCAAAGGGTCCATGATGCATCCACTCCAGTATTCTTGCCTGGAGTATCCTTATGGACAGAGGAGCCTGGTGGGCTCCAGTCCATGGGGTCGCATAATGGTCAGACACGACTGAAAGACTAAGCACAGTACGTCCTACAGCCCAGGGAGCAATTGCTGAACCATACAAATTCAGAAACGACAAAACAAAAACAAACCCAACACAGGAACCTGTGCTGAGTCACCAAAAAACACAATCAAACCAAACCAAACAACAAACTCCAAGAACGACATTTCTTGAGTACTATGTATGCCAGACTCTGTGTCAAGGGTTTTAAGTACATCCTCTCATGTGCTTGCAGGACAACCCCTCTACATATGTGAAAACTGAGGCATAGGAGAAGTTTAGATATTTTGCCAAGTTCATTCAGCCCCTACATGATAGGACTGAACGTAAACATGGGACAGCCTTGGCTTTAAAATCTGTAACTGGTTATGACACTGCACTCCTGCAACTACAAAATCCATTTAATAATTGTTTATAAATTATGTACCAGTCATTTAAAATGACAAACCATGGAGGAGTGATAAAGGTTAACTCACAATTCTACGTAGGTTAGATCCAAGATTCAACCCCAGTCTATCTGACTCGACAGTGAGTCTTCTTGAATCCACCTTGTGGAACCTCAGGATGATGATGCCATGGGCAGATTTTACTCCCCACCTTCCTCAAAGAAGAATAGTTAAGGGCATCAGCTCTGGACTAATACTGCCTAGACTCAAATCCCAGCAAGTGGTTACTGTGGACACCGGATAAATTAATCTCTCCATGTTTCCATTTATCTATTAGAGATTCTTGGTAGCTCTATGTATCAAAGAGGATAATATATGTAAAGAGCTGAGAACTGTGTCCAGCCAATGCTTAGGCTCTCTAGAAAGCTCACCACTACGACAACACTGCCGTTACTCATTGTAGAATAGTGCTACAATCACCTGTCTTACATACAGATGACAGAGGATGAGACAGTTGGATGGCATCACCAACTCAGTGGACATGAGTCTGGGCAAGGGAGGTGGTGAGGGACAGGGAAGCCTGGCGTGCTGCAGCCATGGATGGATTGCAAAGAGTCTGACACAACTGAGCAACCAAACGACAAAATACAAACAACCACAAAGCGACATCAGGGAGCACAGCCTGGGGGTTGAAACACATCATATGTTGTAGAAAAGGCCAACTGTGAAAATTCATTATTAGGAGAAAACTAAGGACAATATTCCACTGAGGAGTCACTGAGGAACTCCTGAACTCCCATCCAAGAGCTCCTCAAGCAAGGATCTGTAATAACCACCAAACCCCGCTGAGAATTCACAGAACCTGCTAAGGTGGATCTCCTTCGGGCTGGAGGAAGAAACTCTGCCTTTGGCAGACTGGCGTGATTGCCAGGAGTTGCATTTCCTGTGAGTGGGCAGCGACGCCATGGCAACTAGAGCCACGGGATGTCTGGGGGCATCCCAGGTGAAATGGAGCCCTCACAGCTTCAGAGCGACCTTTTACCCACAGAAGAATCCCAACAGAGGAGGAGAAGGGCAGCTGACTGACAGCAAGCCAAGGACGTCTGGGGTGCCTTAGCATCCGTCCTTCTCCGTTGGGAGCCTTCAGTGGCTCAGAGTTGGGGTGGGGGAAGACGGCTTTACAATGGGGCTCAGCACAAAAGGCCCTCCTCCTTCTCAGCCCCTCTCCTTTTCTCCAGCTGAGCCCAGTTATATGCAAACAACGCTCTAAAAGAAGCTCAAAATACAGGCTACTGGATGGCTGAGGAAGGACAGGGTCGGGGAGCCAACAGTTCAGAGAATGGCAGCAGGCCAGTGAAGTGGGGTCTGCAGGGACGGGAGGGAGCGGCGGGAGGGGGCGACCCTAGCTTTTACCCAACTGGAAGCAAAGTAAAGCATCATTCCCCGGCCCCCTGCCCTAAGGAGCGAGAGCGTGGAGCAGAGCGACCGCTCTCATCCCCTTCCACCTGCCCCCACGCCGCAGCCAAGGCTGTCCCCGCGTGGGGGCCTTGCCGCTCAGCTGTGCCGCCGGAGATGCTCGCCCAGAAAACATGGCTGAGTATCTGCGATGCGCGCTCGACGCGGGAGCGTTTTGGGGAGGGATGCGCCCGGCCCGGCCCGCAGCTGGGAGAGGTCGGAGGTGGGGAACTTGAACGCTTGGGCTGGAGGCAAGTGCAGCGCGTGCCAGCTGCTCCTTGGCGTGGCTCCTTCCTCCCGCTCCTTCCTCCCCTTTCCTCCTCCTTCCCGTCTTCCTGGCTTCCTCCCTTCTTCATCCCTGCCCAGCCTCCTTCCTGCCACCCTGACCCTCGTCCCTGCCCTCCTCCTGCTGTCACTCCCAAGCCCGGGGACAAAACCCGCCCGCCCGCGGTTACCTGCGGGCCCTTAGAGTGGCCCCAAGGTCTGCCTCGGTCCCTGCCGGAGTCCAGGCGCGCACTCGGCCGCCGCCCGCCTCATCCCCGCGCATCTGAGCCGCCCCAGCGGCAGCTGCTCCTTTTATGGGGCCCGCAGGCAGAGGCAGTGCCCTGGCGTCCCCAGCCCGCTCGGGCGGCAGCGTTGTCAATGTGCGCTATTCACACTCAGGGGCCGCTGCTGGGTCCCCGATAGTGAGCGGCGGCCTCCCGCCCACCCCCATCCACAGGGCCTGGGTAGGGGTGCGGAGGGGGTGGGGTGTGGATAAACAGGGCTTTCACGGTACCCAGCGTGGGAGGGGAGGTCACGTGGTCCCGGTCCAGGGTAACCAAGGAAATATGGGCCCACGAAGAGTTGCAACCTTGGAAACGGATGTGGAGACGGTGGTCAAACAGGAGAGTCAGATATACTCTAAAATATATCAGGAATAAAGTTGAACCTTCCTTACTTATTATTTTATTTAAAATAACAATTCTTAAATAGCACCTGCCCTTTTACTAATGACTATGAGGAGCCTTTTATTCTCTCCTGGTACAGACTATTCTGAAAGTACTGTGCTGGTGTTCAAGTATACCACTGTGACCCTTTGGTTAATACAAATCGTCTCTTCACTCTTCAGGAAACTTAGATTGGCCCCAATCCATAGAATAAAAGCCAAACACCTTAGCTTAGCATTCAAGGTCCCTTAAAAAAAAAAAAAAAAGAAAAGAAATCCTAAAAAGGGGCCCTACTCTCTAGTTGCAAAGCCAATCCATCTCATCATCATGCAGCCCTGGAAAGAGGGAACTATTTGGCCTCTGAAAGATGAAAAGGATGAAGCTCAAAGAGGTTAAGTAACAGTCAAAGGTCACTCAGCTAAGAGCTTGGAGCAATGTCTCAGGTCAGTCCAAGTTCAAAGTCCTGAATCTTGGTTTCCCTGTGCTTCTGCCTTTTGTGAACTTTTAAGGTCAAGGGGCATGCCTTTTGAACTCTGGAAAATACTTCACCTCCTCTCTGGCAAGGATAAACCTAAAAAAGGTGAGTTCCCTGGGCCAAGAGTGAAAAAAAAAACCAGAGAGCTCCCTTTGAATCTATCACCTCACCTCAGCATTTCCTTTCGATTCATATAGAATTTTAGTTCTAATTTCAGGTGGAGTGTGGCGGTGGTGAGTGGAGCATTCACGGGAAGTCATCAATTTGACAACACTGGAGTTGGTCTCCAGCATATGCACGTCACTGCCTGGGACCCCAAATCAGCTCCCAAGGAAGAAGCCCTAATGCAGTTATTTTGAAACACTTTACATAATGTTAAAATGAAGTTTCCATGTGAGTTATAGAAGCGGAGGACAATAAAATCCACAGCGACGGTCTGAGTCGGACTCCCTTCCAACGCGTGGAAAAATAGTATCCAAAAGAGCAAACACCAGAACCCATTCACTCCTGTGTCTTTTTCCCCCCAGCAGCCACAGGAGAAGGATTTGGCATGAGGGGTTCCCCAGAGTGAACCTAACACAATTTCTCTAGTGGAGCTCATTACAAGACTAGATAAGCCTGATTGTGATAAGATGCAGTAAAGGAATGTCTATTCTAATATCTCCAGAAAGGTAAGGGGGTGGGTGGAGGGGATTGAGAGCCTTCTGTTGGAGTGAAAGCGACTTTCAGTTTCAAACAACTGTATGAGGGCATTCAGTGTGTAGAAAGGAGTATCTGTAGTACACGGTGTTCCTGCTGAGAGGGTTCTCGAAGGCAGAAAGCCTGTAACTAGAAGCCCTGAAGTACCCACCTCTCCATGAAGAAGGCTGGAGGACAGCCTGCTAAGGTAATGGGGTTTGAGTGTGACTGTGTCTGTGTAAGAGTGAGAGAGAGAGGGAGTGTGTGTGTGTCCTCAGTCTCCATTTCCCAGCATTACCATCTAATTACCATATAATACCAAAGTTTATGAGTTTCCAGTGGTGGGGAAAAAAGAAATAAAAACAAAGGAAAACAAAAAAGCCACTTAACAGGACCCTAAAAAAAAAATGTGATTTAGAGAAAGAGATATTTGAACCCACATCCAAAAGCAGCTCATCTAACATGGAGGCAGGAGAGTGACTTAGCCTTTGAAGCAGCCAGCTAAATTCCTCCCCACTCTCAGATTCTGACCTTCTTGACTTCTTATTTCATTTGCACTCATGGTAAACCTTCTTAGAGGCCCTCTCAATGCTGCTGGTATATGCCACTGAGAATAAGAAAATGAGGACTTGGTGGTGATGTCACCACCTTTTTGTCTATCTCCACTCATATATATGAAAATGGGCTTCTTCTGAGCCAACCAAGCCTTTCTTGGGCCTGATCCTCTGAATTACTTATTTCAGGAAGGGTCTGTGAGAACTGAAATTTGCATTTGTCTGGAAGGGATAGTTTGGCAAATCCAACTTAATTCTATAGTTACTCCTGAACCTTCGCAGTACCTCAAGGAGATGCACGTGCTCCCTTTTGGTAAGGTTTATGAGACACATTGTGTGTACTAACCTAATTTATGTTTCCTATTCACAGATGGTTTCTCAAGGGGAAGAAATTACATCCCATACAACTTGGGGTTTGTGTTCATCTGTCCATGACTATAATACATCTCAGATAGTCCCTTCCCCAAAACAGAAATAGCTGGTCTTGACACTCAATTGAAAAAGAAAAGATGACACTGTATATTTCAGCCAATTGTATTATCAATATTTTGTCTCAAACAATAATATTGGTTGTTTTTTTTTTTTAACCCCCTCAAAATGGATGGAAAAATTAAGTAATTTAATCTCTCTTAGCTCTGCATGGTATAACAATATTAAGTCATATGTTTGGAGTTTGAGTAGCTGGAGGCAGTTGCTACATCAAACTCAAATGGCCACCCAGAACTTATTTTCACTGTGGTAGGTATGTGTCTTCTCATACATTTTGGTGGTTGCTGTTTATTTTTTTAAGAGGAAGCATCACGGCGTTAACGTCAAACAGATGTAATTGAGTTCGGCTTTGAATTTTTTTTCTTAAAATACAATAACCTTTTGTTTTTATTTATTCAACACGTATTTTTTGAGCACTTAGTATGTGTTGCATTCTTCTCAGCACTGGAGATACAACAGTGGACAGACAAAAAACCTGCCCTCATGCAAGTATATTCCTGTAGCTGACTAGATTCCTAATATCAACACTGTAAATGTATGCAGAACTGACCCACAATTATTAACCTTAGTTATGGCATAATAATATAACAGGAAATTCTAATTACTGAGTAAGCCTAGAAAACTTTTCCTTGGTTTTACGATATGTTATGGTTTTATTCTATTGACTTTCTTTTTTACTGGTTTTCATGAATAAGGCTACAAATTGACAAGGATGATCACTGTTTAGACTGTGACCTTGGAGCCTACCTGTCCTGAATGGATATCCCTAATCTACACTTGGCTCTGTGACCTTGAGGAAGGTACTCAATTCTGCTAATTCACAATTTCCCGATTTGTATTTTTTAATGGGAATAATAAGAATATGTCCCTTGAGATAATGTTGAGAATTAAAATGAGATGACATAAGTAAATCATCTGGTCTAAATCAACATATCTCAACCTTTTTTCTCCCTCATTGACCCTATCAGTAAGTTTTTTAAGATTCTTTTCCCCTAATCAACACCGGCCCCCTTCAATGAAATTTTAATACCACAGATATCTCATATGGCTGTTTTGGTATTGTGTACTTATACACAAGAAGAATTTTTTTTTTCCACTTCCCAAAAAACCAATGTTTTTTCCCTTACGGGTGATATTGCTCCCCATTGAGAAAAGTTGGCTTAGAGCTTCGCACGGTGCTTACTGAGTCTTAACCAATATAATAGTCACAGTAAAAATAAATAGAAGGCCCTCTGTCACCAGACTACAGAAGAGCATAAAGTCTGATAAAAAGCAAAAAGCCCATCAGCTCTGTTATCCAGGGAACCAAAGCCCAAATCCAGTATCACAGCCAGCAGCATCTGGAAGCTGGAGTTGAGCCCGAATCAGAAGATCTTGCTGATGAGAAAAAGGCAAGATGCAAAGCAGCAAGGCAGCTAGACAAGGTGTGATTACAACTCTTAATCAGTCAACTGAGGTTACCCATCACTTACACATGCAGAGAAGAACCACGACAGCACCAAGTGCTCCCAGTTGGAGAGATGTGGGCACAGAGTTTTTTCTGGCCTGAAAACTCCACTTTGCACTCTTCTCTCCATCCAAGTCTCACTGCTCCATCAAATCCACCCAAAGCACCAATTCCTTATGATGTCTTTTTCAGTACAAAGTCTCTTCCAGGTTTCAGTCATCACACAAATCTAAGCTGAAGGATAATTTACAGAATAACTTATTACAGTTTATTTAAAAAAATGTTGAGGTATGAAAGACTAGGATTGGTTGAGGAGGAAACTCCCCCAAATTGGAGAGTACAAGACATCTAAATATAATATGGTACCCTAGACTGGACCCTGAAACAGAAAAAGACTTTAATGGGGAAAAAAACAGTGAAATCCAAAGAGTCCTTAGTTAACAGTATTGTGTCAGTTTCTCAGTTTTGATCACTGTACATGGTTATGTAAGAGGCTAACATTAGGGGAAGCTGGTTATGGCAAAACTTCATACTATTTCTGCAACTTTTCTCCATATTTAAATGATTTTGAAATAGTAAATTTAAGAAAGATGATGATTTGTTCATTCATTCTTGCAACAAGTGTGCCCAGAGGCTGGTAATCAGTAATGAACCAAGCAAAACAAAAATTCCTAATGCCATGGATATTATTCTATATTTTAGGGATTTCACCCTTTCTGAGTATAGCTTTGGGGCAACACCTATGGGCCAAGTCTTGTCTGCTACTGCTGTGCCATCCGTGTGCTTGTGCCATGCCCCCATGCTGGGGGTGTAAGTTGCATACGGGCACATGGCTCTTTTCCTCTGCCTTTCTCCAGGGGAGTGCACGGGAGATGAGAGCTCTTAAGTCCACTGCATGGCAAGTAACATATGCCTAGAACAGTGCTTAACACAGGCTACATCTTGGACAGGTAATACGAGATGCCACTTTTAAAAACATGAAAGCTTTTGACATGAAAGCTGGTGGTCCTATGGTTCGGACCCCATGCTTCCACTGCAGGGGGTGTGGATTCAACCCCTGGTCAGGGAACAAAGATCCCACATGCAGTGTGGCCAAAAAAGAAAAGAAAAGTTAAAAAAACACAACAAAGTAGGTATTCAATTACCATATTCCTTGGCTTGAACTTACGAATGATCATCTGTTTGTCTCCTCAGACTGAAATGTTACAATTTTATGACATGTAATAGTTAATTTCTTGATAAGCAGGAGTGTATGTATGTGTGTTAGAGAAATTGTATGAGAGAATGATAGAGAATTTATTTTAGAGGCAGTGGGAAACAGAAATGGAGATCTGAAATGATACATCCTAATGGACTCTTAACACTTCAAGAAACAAATTAAGTTGGGATTTAAAAGATTTCCCTAGATGGGACTTCCCTTGTAGCTCAGATGGTAAAGCGTCTTCCTGCAATGCAAGAGATCTGGGATCTTTGATCCCTGGGTCTGAATACCCCCTGGAGAAGGAAATGGCAACCCACTCCAATACTCTTGCCTGGAAAATCCCATGGATGGAGGAGCCTGGTACGCTACAGTCCATGGGGTCGCTAAGAGTCAGGCGTGACTGAGTGACTTCACTTTCTTTCTTTCTTTAAAAGATTTCAACAACATGCTTTAAAAGATAAGGATGATAATCAACAGAGAAATGCCAAGAAATCCCTGTCATACTTACCAGATTTTAGCTAATTACACATAAATTAAAACAAAAAGAATCCCAAACCTGTCAGATGGTTCTTAAAATGCAGTGTGCTTTTGTGGATAAGAGTGGAATTACATTTTTGTTGGTAAAGACTTTCCTGTTCATCCCTGTACCCTAACCATCAGACACACGTCCTTAGTACATGTAATGATGTGTGTAAGTTCAGGGTCAGGCCCATCATGTAGTCCATACACCTGGTCCTTTTTCCCGGGTTCACTCTATTAGCAAATGTCACCTCCATCCGCCCCATTCTAGAAGCCAGAACCTCACCAATCAGCCTGGATAACCCTGGCAGGTATATCTCGAAGTTCTGACAAATTTTCCTCCTAAATATGTTTCATGTCTGTCCACGACTGTTTCTGCTGCTAATGTTCTCATCCACCATGATCTTTAGCCTGGACAATTATAATACCTTCTAAACTGGTTTCTTGCTTATAGCAGGAAGAGAGACTAAAAAACCCTTTTTAAAAAAGTAAATCTGATCATGTCATTACCAACGTGTAAGTCTCCAAAGAAGAAAATCTTCGATTTGACCTAAAAGGACATGCTTGGTCTTGTCTCTGCCAGCCTCTCCAGCATTCTCTCTCAGCACATGATTTCTGTCTCTTTCTGCGCTGTCTTCACTAGCAATCATTCACTGTTTCAAAACATACCAAGCTGGGACCACCTGGTAAAGGCTTTCCACCAAATCACCCTCATTCCACCTACTCAACTTTTGTGTCTCACTTAAGCAGCACTTTCTCATAAAAGACCTTCAACAACTTCGCATGTTCAGTGAGTTGGTGACCTCAAAGATAACCTTTAATGATGTCCATTTCTTGGTATTCAGACTATTATATACTCTCCACTCCCAGGTACCAGGGTTGGTCTATGTGACAAATAGTTAGGAAAAGTGATGGTCTTTCACTTCCAAGGGTGGGTTATAAGACAGTACCTCTTCCATCTTGGTCCTTTGTGCACACTCTCTGTCTCCTATTGGACTGTTTAGGGAAGGCAGCTCTCATGTTGTAAGCATCTGAGAACTGAAGCCTCCTGCCGAGGGATACATAATGATCTTCAAAGTACATTCTTTAGCCCCAGTCAAACTTTCAAATGATGGTAGCCCTAATCATCTGACTACATCCTTGTGAGAATATATGAAGTAAGTCCACCCAGCTACACCACTTCCGGATTTTTGACACTCAGAATTGAGACCCTGAGATTAAATATTTGTTGTTTTACATTGCTAAGTTTTAGGGTAATTTGATGGGGGGGTTAATTACACAGCAATAGATAATCAACACACTTAGTTAGATATCCTGGTCATACCCTCTCACAGAATCTTAGTGCTTCCTCTCCTTTCTTGTGCATATAGTATTTGGTAAATACATATTTATGGAAGTAAATGCATCAGTGTTGGTCTCTTCATCAGTTTTGTCTCTCCATCTCACCATGGTGTTTCTAGAAGTTTGCACAAGGCACAAAGTGCACCATCAAAAACATTCAGTTAAGTTCAGTTAGTCGCTCAGTCGTGTCTGACTCTTTGTGACCCCATGAATCGCAGCACGCCAGGCCTCCCTGTCCATAACCAATCCCGGAGTTCACTCAAATTCATGTCTATCGAGTCACTGATGCCATCTAGCCATCTCATCCTCTTTCGTCCCCTTCTCCTCCTGCCCCCAATTCCTCCCAGAATCAGGGTCTTTCCCAATGAGTCAGCTCTTCATATCAGGTGGCCAAAGTATTGGAGTTTCAGCTTTAGCATCAGTCCTTCCAGTGAACACCCAGGAATGATCTCCTTTAGAATGGACTGGTTAGATCTCCTTGCAGTCTAAGGGACTCTCAAGAGTCTTCTCCGACACCACAGTTCAAACGCATCAATTCTTTGGCACTCAGCTTTCTTCACAGTCCAACTCTCACATCCATACATGACCACTGGAAAAACCATAGTCTTGATTAAATGGACCTTTGTTGGCAAAGTAATGTCTCTGCTTTTGAATATGCTATCTAGGTTGGTCATAACTTTCCTTCCAGGGAGTAAGCGTCTTTTAATTTCATGGCTGCAATCACCATCTGCAGTGATTTTGGAGCCCCAAAAATAAAGTCTGCCACTGTTTCCACTGTTTCCCCATCTATTTCCCATGAAGTGATGGGACCAGATGCCATGATCTTCGTTTTCTGAATGTTGAGCTTTAAGCCAACTTTTTCACTCTCCTCTTTCACTTTCATCAAGAGGCTTTTTAGTTCCTTTTCACTTTATGACATTAGGATTCTATTTTCAGAGTCATATACCGGGAAGATTTTCCTTCAGTAATGTAATCACCTTGTTAAACTTCCTTTTGGTAGGGAGTCACTATACATGATATGAGCCCTAGATGTAGTAAGTAATTAATATGAGAGATCCATGTAAACAAGTACCCAGACACAGCCTCATCCACCATTACTGTCACTCTTCAGCATACCTTCAAAATGGAACACTGGCTGTCAAACCCAAGAGGCTAATCATAACAATAAAATAGCATCTGATCCCGATTTGGTCAGATTGCACTCTCCCTCCTGTCACTGTCATGGAGATCTATGGAAGTCTGGGGCACTAATAGACTTTCTCACCCCTGAAGGATAATTATCAGAGTACTGCATGTTAAGCACAATGTCTTCCTAAGAACTAGAGGCTAAATGCTCTCAATACCCAACCAGGGGACTAAGTGCCCTAACTTGTTTCTATTTTTAATTGGTTGATTTTCATTCAACCAAAGATGAAAACCACATTGTTGGTCTCCCCTCTGTAACATTAAAACTGCTGGTCATAAATGGAATCATCTTTGAAGTAAAATACAGCCAGCGGTACCCTCAAAGAGATGTGACAGGCCATCAATACCCAGTGTTAACTCAAAGCTGATGATATATTTTATTCTCTCCTTGCACAATGCACCTTCAGCTACTTTCCCACTTAAGGTCTTATGGGTAGACAAGGGGAACAAAAGGCCCACGATTCACTTCCAAGAAACACAGGGCTTTAGCCATCACTTCCAGTGTGTTGAATCTGGAAGCTAGGGTTGTGCAGCCTTTCTTGAATACATACTTTCAACAGGGGCGCTTGCTTTAAACAAAAAAACTTTGGATTTTTGACCCCATCTCGATACATTCAGTCAGAATTTGCAGAGAAAGAGCCTTGGAATCAGCCTTTTTAACAAGTAACTGAAGAAATGGACTCTACTGCCAGGCATAAAAGCTCATAAAAGGCATAAAAGTTGATCCATTGGAATAAATTTTTGCATCAGTACAGATGCAGTCCACTTTTTGAAAATGTTACAGGCAAAGCATCCTCTACCAGTAAGTCTTACTGCAACAACACAACCAGTACGATAGATATATAAAGACAGAGAAAAAAGTTGTTTGATCTATGAGATGTAGCAAAACAGCTGTTAGAGGGAAGTTCATAGTGATACAAGCCTTCCTCAAAAAGCAAGAAAAATCTCAGATAAACAACCTAACCCACCATGTAAAAGAGTGAGAAAAAGAAGAACAAATATAACCTAAAGTCAGCAGAAGGAAGGCAACAATAAAGATTGCATGGGGTGGTGGTTTAGTTACTAAGTTGTGTCTGACTCTTGTGACCCTATGGAATGTAGCCCACCAGGCTCCTGTGTCCATGGGATTTCCCAGGCAATAATACTGGAGTGGTTTGCCATTTCCTTCTTGAGAAGGTCTGCCCAACCCAAGGATAGGACCCACATCTCCTACATTGCTAACAAATTCTTTACCACTGAGCCACCAGGAAAGTCCCAACAAAGATTGGAGAGGAAATAAAAACAACTTGTTTAGAGGCACTTCGGTGTCAAACCTGGTGCTCTCCTTATTTCTGTAACAGGCTCTGTACCTTAGGGTTTTATCAAGACTTTGTACCTCTATGCAGAAAAATATTTCACAGATCTGCAAACATGAGTAAGAAAACTCAGAACATATAACACTGATTTTTTTTAAATTAGTAACACTTCCCTATTTGGCATAGGTTTGAGTTATAAAGAAGATCTCATTTTATCAAAGTATTTTGAGAGCTATTTTATCCCCTCCATACGTGTATTCAGTCCTTTATCCTCAGTACCAGGGCCCAATTTACAATATCTATGGTTGGGGCAAAGGAAAAGTAAGGATTCTAGCCAGATTAAAGTAGAGGATATTAGCAATGGATAAACTAATAATTCAAAAAAGTTCTATTTCACCTGTTTTTCACAAAGGAAAAAAACCACCACACAGAAAAATCTAAACTCAAGAAGCAAAATCCTAGTATCTGCTTAGCTGGAAGTCAAAGAACCCCGAGATGTTTGGGAAAGAGCTCTGAGGCAGGGGCCCAAGTGTGCGTGCCTGCTAAGTCACTTCAGCTGTGTCTGACTCTTTGCAACCCTATGGACTGTAGCCTGCCAAACCCCTCTGTCCATGCAATTCTCTAGGCATGAATACTGGACTGGATTGCCATGCCCTTCTCCAGGGGATCTTCCTGACCCAGGGATTCAACCCATATCTCCTGCATTGGCAGAGAGCCAACTAGAGCCACAGGGGAAGCCCAGGAGTCCATGACCCTCCTGAAATCACAGACAGACTCTGATATTATGCTCTCGTGAGCACTATTTGTTGGAGAGGATTGATGGATTTCATCCTACTATTAAAAAAACTTCTGACTCTCCCCCACTCACGCAGATGAAGAATCAAGTTCTGTTTTCTTCTAGAAAAGATCCAGAATCTTAGGATAATCAAACGGACAGAGACTTTTTAGACCTAATTTACGGCCACTCTTATTTGACACGTGAAAAAATGAGACACAAGCACGTGATGATTACTTTCACTCAAAGAAGATAAAATACTAGTTTTTCACTTTGTAGAGAAACCACTGCTCTATAAAACTTTATTAATACATTTAGACAGACTTGGCCAAACCACAGCTGGGCAAATATGCCCATCTCAACTATAATGAGCAATTAACAAGTATTTAACATGTTTTCTAGAAAATAAAGTCGTAAGACATACCATGCTTCACCAAATATAAGATAACAATTGTAATTTATGAAGCAATAAGGCAGGAAATATACAGCCAATTAAATAACAAGATGGCTGAATGCATTTGCATTTCTAAACATCTGCGTCTTAGATTCGATGAAATGCAATATTGCAAAAAAAGTAATGCCTTGATTTATATGACTCTTGGAAGAACAGAATGTAGTAAACTTCCTTTTGTAAAAATTACACTGTAAATGAAAGCCTCTGACACATTAAAAGGCCTCTCTGCAACATGTTTGAGACTAGCACATACTGAGTTAATCACAAGAGAAGAAATCATACAAAATTATTCATACATACGTCAAGTATCTTATTTTAACACACAGGGTGTTCATTCCTTCATCCATCTTTTAAAGTAGATTGAGAACTATTTTTGGACATATGTTACCAGTTTAGGATGCTATAGGCTCTTTCTTGATATAAACACTTATAATTTAGAGTCTATGATTTCCAATTTGGGTTCAGCTGAAACGGAGTGATAATGTAAAGACACTTGCAAAGCAACGTGAATGTTGTAGATTTTCTTTTAATGACTTCTCTTTACATTTTGCAGTTATTCCAACAGCTAATTTAACAACCTGCCCACAACCAACACCCAGTAACCAGGTGTGCAAGTGAGACAGCTAGGAAATAGATCATCCAGCCCCACCAAGCCTCTGGAGGGTTCAGCCACTTAGGCTGATATCCACTGAGATAAAGTTGGCCCAGGACAACCCAGCCAAGCCACTCCCAGTCCCCCCTTCTACAGGAACTATATGAGGCTGTGCATTGTTTGAAGTCACAAAGTCTGTGGATAGTTTGTCACATAAAAGTGATAACACATACAGCAGCCTTCTAAACAACGTAGGCAGTTAGCAGGCTGAGGGCCCCTTTCAGAATGAAGAGTGAATTGATTAAGTGAAGCTTCCTTAAGTTCTCTGAATTTCTGTATTACTGAAAGTGAACGTGGCTCAATTGTGTCTGACGCCCTGTGACCGCATGGACTACACAGTACGTGGATTCTCCAGGCCAGAACACTGGAGTGAGTAGCCTTTGCCTTTTCCAGGGGATCTGCCCGACCCGGGGACTGAACCCAGGCCTCCCTCATTGCAGGTGGATTGTTTACCAGCTAAGCCACAAGGGAAGCACGTCTGTACTACTAGATACTAGAGGCTGCCAAATTCCCCGTTTTATGTGAGGCTCTAGTCTCTGTTCCAGGCGTCCCTGGTGGCCTTCCAGTGCAGTCAGGAAGATCCCCTGGAGGAGGGAATGGCAACCTGCCTGGAGCCAGCGTGAGGAACTCCGCCCATGGCAAAGGTCATGAGGAAAGGCTTCGGCATATGCAAAGGCGTGATCGAGCCTCAGGAAACCCCCTGTTCCCGAGCATCTACCCCAAAACCAGAGTCTGTTTTATGCTCTCACCTACACCTCTGACTTTACGGGGGGCTCTCCCCCATAACCATTTCTCTCGGAGAAGGAGTTAACGTGCAGCTTCAAGGCAATAAAAATTCCTGGGCATGACAAGAGTGTTTCAGCTTACGGACTCCTCTGAAGGTTATCTAGCCCACCTGTATAGGTTCGTCCAGCCACATGTGATTGTTTACAGCCTCCCAACCTGGGAGGCATGAGATGTTTTAGACTTACTAAAGGCAAATTCTTTTGGGGAGTTGGAACTTATTAGTATAGTGGGTTGGTTAGGAATTATATTGGTGAAGGGTTTTTCATCTGTTGTGTCAATAATTGCTGCTAATTCCCTGTCCTGGGTGTGACAAGGGTGTCTCAGGTCAAACCTCTCTGCTGACAGACTAGCTTGTGTGACAGGATTATCCATACTCCTGCCACTAGGCACATGATTGTTTACTACTTCTCAACCACAAACAGCACAGAGAGTTTTGGAGTATTTTTAAAGTCTTAATTAGCATAGGGCTTTTCTCATTGTTGAGTCAATGATTGCCACCAGGCCTCCATATCCTCAGGCATGGGGGAATATACTGATCAATGTATTTGGAATATAGAAAAGGAAATATAGTAGTTTTTAAGGTCAGCAATACTAGACTTTTTGAGTTAATACTAGACTTTTTGAGTTAATGAATTTTCTCTTTTGTAATAGATCACTGTACTTTGTTAGGAATCACTGTGTCCTTGCTATGTAAAAATGTAACTTCATCACTATCTTAAGACTAAATAGATCTTAAGGGGAACGTTGATGAAGGGATTTTCACTTGTTGGGTTGATGTTTGCTGCTAAATCTCCATGTTCCCTGCCCTTATAATGAATATAACTACCCTACAGGAGAAATAAGTATTAACCTTTAAGCACATAGGAAAAATAAGTATTAACCTTTAACATTAATCATGTTAACCTTGGGTTAAATAAATTCCTTTCTTGATTGTAAATCACTACACCCTCACCCTATAGGAATGTAACTTTATTTGGAGGGTGGGTGCCTGGTTTAAGAAAAAACACCCTTGGAAAAAATAAGTTTTTTTGGTTATCAGAAAGAAAGGATTATAAAATGTCAGCAGGTCTCACGGCCAGAAGATGATGTAAAATCCCTAAGACCCTTTTATATACATTTATGTGAAGCACCTGATTTTGATAACGGTCAGGACTGCTGACCCCCGCGTGACTCTGTATTCATCCCTATGTGTAACAAAAGATATATAAGCAAACCCAAAAATAAAGAAATCGGATCAGTTTCTGGAAAGACTGATTCCCCCATGTCATTTCATTCTTGCTCCCGTTTTTCTGGCTGAATCCCCATCTGGAGCATGGATGCTATTCCATGTAAACCAAGTTATTCAGCCTCTTTTTCTCCACTAATTTTCCTACTACGCTATCCGTTTCTAATCTCTCTATATATCTGTGATTAAATATGTATTTTTCCAGAGACGCCGATGCCGTCCCCACCTTCGAATTCCCTGGATCCACCGGGGCAGGACCCCGGCAGCAACCCACTCCGGTATGCTTGTCTGGAGAATCCCATGAACAGAGGAGCCTGGTGGGCTAAAGTCCATAGGGTCACAAAGAGTCGGATATGACTGAAGTGACTTACCACATGGCAGTCTTCTTTCCTAATTCCCCAGAATGGTACTGAATCATAGATAAGCAATAAATTAAGAGATGGTAGCAATACGTGAACCGTGAACTTCCAGATGTTCAAGCTGGTTTTAGAAAAGGCAGAGGAACCAGAGATCAAATTGCCAACATCCACTGGAAAAAGCAAGAGAGTTCCAGAAAAACATCTATTTCTGCTTTATTGACTATGCCAAAGCCTTTGACTGTGTGGATCACAATAAACTGTGGAAAATTCTGAGAAAGATGGGAATACCAGACCACCTGACCTGCCTCTTGAGAAACCTATATGCACGTCAGGAAGCAACAGTTAGAACGGGACATGGAACAAGAGACTGGTTCCAAATAGGAAAAGGAGTACGTCAAGGCTGTATATTCTCACTCTGCTTATTAACTTATATGCAGAGTACATCATGAGAAACACTGGGATGGAAGAAGCACAAGCTGGAATCAAGATTGCCGGGAGAAATATCAATAACCTCAGATATGCAGATGACACCACCCTTATGGCAGAAAGTGAAGAAGAACTAAAAAGCCTCTTGATGAAAGTGAAAGAGGAGAGTGAAAAAGTTGGCTTAAAGCTCAACATTCAGAAAGCTAAGATCATGGCATCTGGTCCCATCACTTCATGGGAAATAGATGGGGAAACACTGGAAACAGTGGCAGACTTTATTTTTTGGGGCTCCAAAATCACTGCAGATGGTGACTGCAGCCATGAAATTAAAAGATGCTTACTCCTTGGAAGGAAAGTTATGACCAACCTAGATAGCATATTCAAAAGCAGAGACATTATTTTGCCGACTAAGGTCCGTCTAGTCAAGGCTATGGTATTTCCAGTGGTCATGTATGGATGTGAGAGTTGGACTGTGAAGAAAGCTGACTGCCGAAGAATTGATGCATTTGAACTGTGGTGTTGGAGAAGACTCTTGAGAGTCCCTAAGACTTGAAGGAGATCTAACCAGTCCATTCTAAAGGAGATCAGTCCTGGGTGTTCTTTGGAAGAAATGATGCTAAAGTTGAAACTCCAATACTTTGGCTACCTCATGCAAAGAGCTGACTCATTGGAAAAGGCCCTGATGCTGAGAGCGATTGGGAGCAGGAGGAGAAGGGGACTATAGAGGATGAGAAGGCTGGATGGCATCATGGACTTGATGGACATGAGTGTGGGTGAACCCCGGAAGTTGGTGATGGACAGGGAGGCCGGGCGTGCTGCGATTCACGGGGTCGCAAAGAGTCAGACACGACTGAGTTGAACTGAACAATGGTACCAGTAAGCAAGAGTGTTGAAGTAAAGGTGGCTGAGCCCTGTAACAAATGGAAGTTGGGAAGAAAAGAGGATCTGGGAAACTCCAACCCACTCTGTGCTTGCTTGCTTGCCTTCATGATGTAAAACCAGTGTCCACTGCCTGTTACCCCTCCTTAACACCTGCAAGTGGCTCCTGGCCAAATCCTCAATTCTATCTGCTTTCTTCCCCTGCACTGGACTGTACTTCTAAAGGTCTCAACTGGGGAATCATCGGTCCTTAGAATAGCCAAGCTTGAAAAAGTAGGTCTCTGAAGCCCACATACAAATCTTTCATTAAAAAAACAAAAATCTGGGGCAGGAAAAAACCCAGGAGTAAGTGATCTAGAAAATACCTACATTTTAGTAGATCCAATCCAGCCCCTCTTTATGTGCAAAGAAAATCAATTAGCAGAAACTACTGGTGTTTTATTCAAATCCTCATGGTCAAGCCTTAGCTAAATAAATCTGTTTTATGAAATACAAAAGAGGCTAACATAGAAGCATGTATTAGATGAAGCTGGCTTTTAAGACTTCAAAATTCAGAGAAGGGCAAGAGTAGACTCCACCTGGCAAAAATAGAAATAGATACCATGGTTCTCATGTGTCCTGAACATACTTTCTTATAATTATCCTATAAATTTTACAGATAAGGAAACATTTCAAGACATGGGGATTAAGAATTTACAAATCACACAGTGAGCACCCACTTCCCTTGCTCTACACTAAGATGGGGAAGCTAATGCACAGATGTGTCTCTCCTGGTCCTTTCTTGCATTAGCACTGGTCAGAGCAGGGGCATTCCAGCCACTTACTCTCTTGGATCGTGGTGGGTTCCCTCTAACTATCCCCAACTTCATCATACAAGAAGGGTAGAGAGGCTGCAGAAAGAGCTGAACTCCAGCTCAAAAGTAAGAGCCTAATTTTGGTAAAAACGTAGATAATTCATCCTATAATTCCTTTGCCTCCAGGACCCAAATCAGTTTGACAGCACAGAAAATAGAATCATGAACAGAATTCACAACTTCATCTTACCTGTGTAAGCTCTGTGATCTTGGGTGAGCCAGATCAGACCTTATCACTGAGTTTCATAAAGATTACATAAGAATGTTTACAAAATAACTGCCAACAGCAAACACCCATTACATACATGATACTGATCTCTAATTTAATCAGTGTTTATGAGCATAAGTTTTGTAATCTTTCCAACCTGGATTCAAACCCAGATGTAGCCACTGATAGCTCGGTAAGTGAGGTACTCCACTCCCCTAAACTCAATATTCTTGTCAGTAAAATGGGATCGACATTCATGTGAATTCATTGGGTTGTTATCAGGAGTTGTTATAAATTCAGTACAAATACTGCCAACAACTAATGGTTACCGAATGCAAACTTACATCAAACCAAGCCTTACTGTGTGTATAGTCATATTATGGTGATCATAAGCCTTCTTATGGTGATCCATAAGCCTTCTTCATCCTTACCTTCTCACTAAGGTAGGTACTAGAGTGTGGCACTTGGAAAATACATCATAGATGCAGCTTCCAGCAAAAGGACATATGATAAGGAAGCACTCCAGCCCTGAGAAGCTGGACTCCAGGGAAACAAGACACAGGTCCCCTCAGGCCAAACGGACCACCTGAGCTCCTGGATTCACTGTTCTCCATTCCTTCTCTCCTATTAAAGGGGCCAGAAAAACTGGTCAGAAAAACTGATCAGAATGGAGTACAGGGCTGGCAGGTGACCCCTCATGGATCCTGGACCAGTGGCCCTGCCTTAGACAAGGCTACAAAAATAGATAACAAATCTTTTAAGGAAAAAATAAAAAATAAAAACGTCAGAACAGATCTATTTTAAAGATTCTTTCCTTCCTTTTACAATCACAATGTGCTTCACAAATGCCCTGATTTTGATATTTCCACTGCCATGTTCTGCCCCTGCTTTTGGCCTCCTTCCACATCTAATTCTGATTTTTCTTTTTCACTGAATAGATCTAGCCAAGGCAAAGAGATGATTAGATGGCGTAAGAATGAATGAGATTTTATTTTAAAAATCCCTTATAAATAACTCCCTGCAGAAATCTTGAAATAACTGTGGACAAGAGTTGTCATCTAATTTACAATACTAACAACAAGTAGACCAGAAAAAAAAAAAAAAAAAAAATAGTGGGCCATGTAATAGCTATTCCTGAATCCCCCAGGAAATTAAAAATAGGCACAGCCTCATCTCATGTTCAATAGCAAACTCAAGATTTATTTGCTTAACATTTTGATGGTCTAACAGTATTCTAACCTGTAGCCAGGGTCTTTAGCAGAGAGACTTTGTCAAAACTGCTCTTAAATGGCATCACCAATGTTTGAACGTCATTAAATGCCTATGAGAGAATAAGTTTACTGGTCTCTCACTGCCAACCAACCCATCCATGGCAGAAATACAATGTGTTTCCAAAGGCTTCAGACCAAGTGGGACAGTAACTTAAAAATAGAGATGAGCCAGCAGGCTACATATTCAGACTACAGGTACCCCAGAGAAGACAAACACAGTAAACCTTCAGTTGAGACCAGCTGATCTGCCAAGATACTATGGATACTAACAGTAACTTCTGCCCAAACCTAGATGCTCACCAACATGCACCAACGCAAGCCCATATGCAATGTGCACACATGGGGGTATATATACTGGGCTCCCCTCATGGCTCAGACAGCAAAGAATCTGCCAGCAATGCAGGAGGCCCAGGTTCGATCCCTGGGTCAGAAAGATCCCCTGGAGAGGTGCATGGCAACCCACTCCAGGATGCTTGCCTGAAGAACTCCATGGACAGAGAGGCCTGGTGGGCTACAGTCCATGGGGTCACAAAGAGTTGGACACGACTAAGTGACTCAAACACACACACGCACGCACGCGCACACACACACACACACACACACACACACGAATGTACAAGCAATTAATGAAACAATTAAACACAGTTCCAGTGATCAAAAGCAAGAGAAAAGAAGTGTCCATGATTTAAGACACCTTATCTCTTTACTTCTCATTATCAAATGCTGAGGCCTGTATCAGATACAGACTAACTCTATTACTCTTATCAACAGCCTATCATATTCCTTGCTGTGAACCCACAGTATGTAGCCAAATCTAGCATGTCTGTACTAATTAAAAAATACGCAGGCACAGTAACAGACAACAAGTATTTCATAAGACTGCAGAAAACTGTAAGAGCAGAACTGTAGGAGAAGTTTAAAACAATAACATGCAGTGGCCATCCGCACTCATGACTGTTAAGTCAAAGTGTTTTGGTTGGTTCAGTATCTCAGATTCTAACCCTCTTCAGCTAAACAATGTGGTTCAGTTTGGGTAACACTACTCTTATTAAGAAATATTTCTGCAGCAATCTACATGCCCCTAAGCGGGCACCAAGTAGCAGCTAAGGAAAAATCCACCATTCAATGGACTCAGAAAGAGCTTTTACCACTTAAGTGGCAGGTATAGGAACTGGAAGAGAAAAATGGCACAACATTTGAAGTAGCAAAAAGGATAAAAAGCAAGTCTGGTTAACATACGTACACATGTTACACATCTACAAACTTCATCCATATACTCACAGAAAAAAGATAGGAAGGAAATCAACATGAAGATATCAACAGTGCCTAAGTAGTAGGATTTGGATTTTTTTTGTTTCTCCCATTTGTTTACCTGTCTTTTCTTTCCACAATTAACACAAATGATCTGTGATAGTTGTATGAACTGCAAATGATAGAAACAGCAGAAGTACACACTTCATACTCAGAACCTGGGGACATTTGTTTTCAGAGTTTCTTAAGGCTTTGGCTAACACGACATGCTAACATAAAGGTCCGTTTTCCCAAGTCAATACTACTGAGGTTTTGTTTGTTTGCTTTGCAATATGAAGCACATGCTTCTGCTCAAGAGTTTAGGCATTTGGCAAAAAGCAATCCAAGGTACAATACAGTTTTAATTAGTAGTACTTCTCTAAAAGCAGGCAAAATGAACAGGGCCTCTTCCATGTCAGAAGAGCCCCAGGAAGCTTCTGGTTTTGTGAGGCCTTTTTTACAAACACCCAGAAATTCTTATAAAAATTGTGATTTATCTTTACATAGACTAGTTAATAGCCTCCCTGGTGGCTAAGTGGTAGAGAATCCGACTGCCAATGCAGGAGACATAGGTTCGATCCCTGGGTTGGGAAGAACTCCTGGAGAAGAGAATGGCAACCCGCTTCGGTATTCTTGTCTGGGAAATCCCATGGCAGAGAAGCCTGGTGGGCTTCGGTCCATGGGGTCACAAGAATTGGCCATGACTTAGCAACTAAACAACAACAATACTAGTTAAAATGCTGTGAATGTACCTATATGATTCTATGTCACCCTTCATTTGCAGATGATGTCAAAAGTCTAAATTTGGGGCCATTCTTCCTCCCTTAATTACTCTGACCTGTGAAGGATGAAAAGAAATGGTGCCCCTCAAATGATTCTATAGAAGTAGGGCTACTAGTACTTAAATAATAATGCCCTAAGCATTTGGTGGAAAAAGTAACTTTAAAAAAAATAACATTTGGGACTTCCCCAGGGGTCAGTGGTGAAGAATCCGCCTGCCGATACAGAGGATGTGGTTTGACCCCTGGTCTGGGAAGATACCACATGCTGTGGAGCAACTAGGCCCAGGTCCCATAATTACTGAGCGCATGGTCTAGAGCCCACACAAGGCAATTGCTGAAGCCCGAGTAACCAAAGCCCATGATCTACAAAGGCGACGCACAGCAATGAAAACCCAGGGCAGCCAAAAATTAGTTAATTAATTAAATTAAAAAAATTAATGTCCGAAGTATTTGATGGAAAGCCCTATAACTGTGTCCATTACCATTTCATCAAATTGAAATAAGGAAAAAAAAAAGAGGAGGGGAAGGTGCAGGCACTCCTCACACGCTGCTATCACGTCACGTACCCCACAGGCAGGTGATATTCACACTTAACTCAGGCCCAACATAAGTTAAATACGCAGGGTGACAGTATACAGCCTTGACGTACTCCTTTTCCTATTTGGAACTGGTCTGTTGTTCCATGTCCGGTTCTAACTGTTGCTTCCTGACCTGCATATAGGTTTCTCAAGAGGCAGGTCAGGTGCTCTGGTATTCCCATCTCTTTCAGAATTTTCCACAGTTTATTGTGATCCACACAAACACAAGCTGGAATCAAGATTGCCGGGAGGAACATCAATAACCTCAGATATGCAGATGACACCACCCTTATGGCAGAAAGTGAAGAGGAGCTAAACAGCCTCTTGATGAAAGTTAAAGAGGAGAGTGAAAAAGGTGGCTTAAAGCTCAACATTCAGAAAACAAGGATCATGGCATCTGGTCCCATCACTTCATGGGAAATAGATGGGGAAACACTGGAAGCAGTGGCAGACTTTATTTTTTTGGACTCCAAAATCACTGCAGATGGTGATTGCAGCCATGAAAATTAAAAGATGCTTACTCCTTGGAAGAAAAGTTATGACCAACCTAGAGAGCATATTCAAAAGCAGAGACATTACTTTGCCAACAAAGGTCCATCTAGTCAGGGCTATGGTTTTTCCTGTGGTCATGTATGGATGTGAGAGTTGGACTGTGAAGAAGCCTGAGTGCTGAAGAATCGATGCTTTTGAACTATGGTGTTGGAGAAGACTCTTGAGAGTCCCGTGGACTGCAAGGAGATCCAACCAATTCATTCTAAAGGAGATCAGCCCTGGGATTTCTTTGGAAGGAATGATGCTAAAGCTGAAGCTCCAGTACTTTGGCCACCTCATGTGAAGAGTTGACTCATTGGAAAAGACTCTGATGCTGGGAGGGATTGGGGGCAGGAGGAAAAGGGGATGACAGAGGATGTGATGGCTGGATGGCATCACTGACTCGATGGACATGAGTTTGAGTGAAGTCCCGGAGTTGGTGATGGACAGGGAGGCCTGGCATGCTGCGATTCATGGGGTCGCAAAGAGTCGGACACGACTGAGTGACTGAACTGAACTGAACTGACTGAGGCTGAACAGGTCTCTAGTAAATCTCTCTTAGTCACTCAATGTTTCCTTCAAAAGAATCTTAGGACATAAATCCTGTTATCAGCATCCATGTCAACACCAACACAGAAACCTTAAAAAGCACGGTCCTAAGGGAACATACTTACCAGGGGAAGGACACAATCAGAGAGGCAAGTGACATGGAAGACTGCTAAAGAGCCAAGACAGTACTTTAAGACCGACTGTTCATATCTCTGAGTAAATCACAGGCACTGTTCATACTGGGAGAGAAGCAGTAATTGTTTCCACAGCTCATTCCCTTGTCTTTTCCAGTGTATAAACCAAGCTTTGTGGCAATGAAAGTAAAATAAGAATTGCCTGGGAAACATGTATCTGGGGATTTTGTTCCCATGAGCTTAGAGAGGCCTTGCTATACACATCCAAGGAATCCAGGAGATGTGCTGAATGGTCTGTGATCAGGCCTTAACCATAAGCAAATCAAGGCACAGAAAGGAGACATCTGCGTGAAACTCCGAGTCAGGCAGCCACTGCACACGGGCAGGAAGCTTTCACTTGATTAGCCCTCAGGCTGTGCTCAGGCTGGCTGCTGTGGCAAAAGATTCCATTTCTCTAGCAGTGTACCAGATAATAGGGACTGAGTGCAACTTGGGTCTGCAATTTATTCATTCATCCTGCACTTGCTAGTGCCTGCTGTTGGGCTAAGCTCCTTGCAAGGTGCTGTATGTTGGTTCCCAAAGAACTGCTGCCAAGTTTGCTTTAGGACTTTAACCACATTAAGTATTAAATATAAGTGCAGGGTGTCCTGAAAAGTCTCTGATAATGCTCCATAAATTTCACTTACAGAACAAATCAAGCCTTTAAGTAGATGGAGGCCTGACCCATTAGTGTGATTTCCAGGGTTACTTTATCCTCTGCACCTTCAAGGTTTCTGTGACCGATAGCAATGAGTGCATAAAAACGTCCATGTGTAATTTTATTATCCGTGTAGGGCAGCTGATGCAAATGGAAGCCCATGTGCTAAATCCAGACAGCTGAAATTTTTTTGTCACACTGTGCTTCCAATTCCTTTGATAAATTAGTTGCTGAGCAATCCAAGTACTGGTCAACGGATGAATGGGTAAATAAAAGGTGGCCTATACATACAAAGGAATATTATTCAGCCTTAAAAAGGAAGTTCTGACACATGCTACATAGATGGAACCTTGAAGACATTATGCTAAACAAGCCCATCACAGAAAAACAAGCATTGTCTATGATTCCACCTATTTGAGAGGACTTCCCTGGAGGTACAGCGCTTAAGACTACATGCTTCCAGTGCAGGGGGTTCAAGTTTGTTCCTTGGTCGGGGAACTAAGATACTATATTCTGTGTGGTACAGCCACACACACACACACACACGTATATGAGGTCCCTAAAGTAGTCAAACTCATAAAGATGGAAAGTAGAAGGATGGTCGTCAAGAGTTAGGGGAGGAGCAATGCGGAGTTGTTTAATGGGAACAGTTTCAGTTTCACAAGGAAAAGAAAGTTCTGGAGACTGGCTACACAGCAGTGTGCATGTAGTGCAACTGAATTATACACTTAAAACTGTGTGAGATGCTAAGTTTTTTATGTATTTTAGCACAATTTAAAATACTGCCAATAGATAGTACTGATGAACCTATCTACAGAGCAGGAATGAAGATGCAGACATAGAGAACAGACTTTTGGACACAGACTGGGGTGGGGAGGGGGAGAGAAGATGGAATGATTTAAGAGAGTAGCACCAAAACATACACATTACCGTATGTAAAGTAGACAGCCAGTGGGAATTTGCTATATGACACAGGGAACCCAAAGCCAGTGGTCTGTGAAAACCTGGAGGGGTGGGATGGGGAGGCAGGTGTGAGGGAGGTTTAAGGGGGGGCGACATACGTCCCCCATACATACCCATGGCTGATTCATGCTGATATATAGCAGAAATCATTACAACATTGTAATTATCATCCAAGTAAAAGTTTAAAAATAAATTTAAAAACTGGGAGAAGTCATAGAAAAAAAAAATCCACATTTCTAGCTTGCCTTAAAAAAATGGAAGATGTGGCAGCATGGGGCCTGCACTGTGCCTGGCATGGAGGCTGGAGCAGAGGAGAATATACCGTTTCTGTGCCCTTGCTTCTCAGATTCCCTACCCTCCCTGTTGTCAACCTGCACAGCCCATTTGATTTAGTTATGGCAAGAGTTCCCAACATGGGGCATGCAGAGTGCTTTGCGTGTTTGAATGATGGTGCATAGTTTCGGATCTAGCCACAGCACGCTTAAGATACCCATATATTATATTCATAATATTCTGGGTGTATCCAGAGAATCTTATCCAGTCCAGTATAAAACCTAAAATTAAATGGATGAAAGTAAGAAAGCATGTGTAAGAGATATAACAAAGACCAATACACTGGGATCTGCTAAAGACAAAAAGCCCCGAGCTTCCACAGCTCAGTGACATTCAGTCTCTCTGCAAGGATGAATGCAGCCCTTCACTCTCCCACTACTGGAAGGCCCAGCCTCTGAGCAGAGATTGTCAATCTCACTCTGTTGCGAGCCGAAAATCAAGAGTCAACTCATAGTGATGTCCTCTCTGGTCACTGGTAACACAAAGATCCTTCTCCTTCTCCAAAGTGACTAACGGCCCACGGCAGACACCCACGTACACCGAACGCCCTGTGACAGGCCACCCCAGCTGAAGGAACACCAGTGTGATGTGTATTCACAGGATTTCATTTCAGAAGATTCGTTTTATGTTAGGCAACATTTTGTTCTGTGTGCTCAGTCACTCAGTCATATTCAACTCTTCTGCAACCCCATGGACTGTAGCCCACCAGGCTCCTCTATTCATGGGATGCTCCAGGTAAGACTAGAGTGGGTTGCCATTTCCTTCTCCAGGGGATCGTCTTGACACAGGGATCAAACGTGTGTCTCTTGCACTGCAGGTAGATTCTTTATTACTGTGTATTATATAACAATAGTAATCCTTGATTTTTTACTTCTGGGAAGTTTCCATATTATTTTATGTTTAATCATGGGAAATGAATGTAAAGTGGCTTGCATATCTCAGACTCTATACATCTGACAGAGGGTAATGCCTACCACCACCATAACTACCCCCTCTTTACCAGGAAACTTTTAGAACATGCATGGATGTGATTTTGGTTGTCACACATTAAGGGATGCGCGCTGTGCAGAGGCAGAGATGTGAAATGGGCTCTGATACCTGAGACAATGTCACACAATGGAACTGTGCCACCCACAGGGCCAATTAAGCCATCAAAATAAAGAAGATGAAATGTTGATTTATATTAACTTCTTGGCATCGATAGGCCTTTCACCATGTGATTCAAATACAGAACAAGTACACCAATGTGAGAATCCAGGACTCAGAGCCCCAAGATCTGCCTGGGGTATGAACACCATGCACTCCTTGCAAGCCTATGCAGGCTTCCGGAATCTCAGTTTCTGCATCTGCAAAAAGAGTCCTGTGACCCCTGCTCACCTTCAAGTTTTCTGGAGGTTTAGCTAAAACATGAGTGTCAAACAGGTTCTGCAACTATAAAACAAAGGACACAATTAAGCGGGGATTGCAAAAAAAAGTTTTTAATTTTAAAATGTGATACTTGTCAAAGGATGAACGCTGAAGACATGTTCAGTGAAATAAGCCAGATACAAATATTACATAATTTCACTTATATGAGATATCTTAAATAATTAAATTTAAAAAAAGAAGAAGAAGAAACATGGTTACCATCTGCTGGGGAAAGGAAGGGATAGGAAATTATACTTTAGTGATCACGCAGTTTCAGTTTGAGAGGATGAAAAAGATCTGGGGATGGATGATGGTAGTGGTTGTGTAACAGTGTAAATATACTTCACAAAAATGAACTGCACACTTTAAAATAGTCAAAATGATAATTTCATTGTGTATATTTAGCTATAATTTTCAATATTAAAAAGCCATATGCATTTATAAAAGTGAATATATGTGCATTGTAGAATCAAAAATTAGGATATGAAAATATAACTCCTTGCACAACTCAGAAATAACCATGATCATTATTTTGGTATAAATCCACCTCAGGACTTTTTCTTTTAATGATCTAAGATTAATAATTTTCAAGAGAACCTTAACTGCTCATTGTTGAGACTTACGCTATTTTTACTGAAACACTCAGTTGGGATGAGGTAATTGAGGAATTTGCAGCATGAGAAGGAAGGTGAGAGGCAACATTTTCCCTCAACACATAAGTAAGCTTCTTTCATTTCTACAAAATTTTAAAGGAATATATGCTTAACCTGATCACATTAAAATATAACAATAGAAGAAAAAAATTGTAGGTTGATTAGAAATTAATACTGTACTAAAAAAGAATACCAAACATCAAGAAAAGTCCACTATCTGTAAAGCCTATGATCATCAGATCAAAGGTACTGAAATATATACAAACAAAATTTGTAAACCACTTCAAAATTCTTGCCTTGAGAACCCCATGAACAATACGCAAAGGCAAAAAGATAGGACACTGAAAGATGAACTCCCCAGGTCGGTAGGTGCCCAATATACTACTGGAGATTGGTGGTGAAATAACTCCAGAAAGAATGAAGAGACGGAGCCAAAGCAAAAACGACACCCAGTTGGGGATATGACTGATGATGGAAGTAAAGTCAATGCTGTAAAGAGCAATATTGCATAGGAACCTGGAATGTTAGGTCCATGAATCAAGGCAAATTGGAAGTGGTCAAACAGGAGATGGCAAGAGTGAACATCAACATTTTAGGAATCAGTGAACTAAAATGGAATGCAATGTGTGAATTTAACTCAGAAGACCATTATATCTACTGCAGTGGGCAAGAATTCCTTAGAAGAAATGGAGTAGCTATCATAGTCAACAAAAGAGTCTGAAATGCAATACTTGGATGCAATCTTAAAAATGACAGAAGGATCTCTGGTCGTTTTCAAGGCAAACCATTCAATATCAGTAACCCAGGTCTATGCCCCGACCAGTAATGCTGAAGAAGCTGAAGGTGAATGGTTTTATGAAGACCCACAAAACCTTCTAGAATTAACACCCAAAAACATGTCCTTTTCATTATAGGGGACTGAAATGCAAAAGTAGGAAATCAAGAAACACCTGGAGTAACAGGCAAATTTGGCCATGTAATATAGAATGAAGCAGGGCAAAGGCTAAAAGAGTTTGGCCAAGAGAACACACTGGTCATAGCAAACACCCTCTTGCAACAACACAGGAGACACTACACATGGACATCACCAGATGATCAATACTGAAATCAGACTGATTATATGCTTTGCAGCCAAAGATAGAGAAGCTCTATACAGTCAACAAAAACAAGACCAGGAGCTGACTGTGGCTCAGATCATGAACTCCTTATTGCCAAATACAGACTTAAATTGAAGAAAGTAGGGAAAACCACTAGATCATTCAGGTATGACTGAAATCAAACCCCTTAGACTTATCCAGCAGAAGTGAGAAATAGATTCAAGGGATTAGACCTGATAGAGAGAGTGCCTGAAGAACTATGGTTGGAGGCTTGTGACATTGTACAGGAGGCAGTGATCAAGACCATCCCCATGAAAAATAAATGCAAAAAGGCAAAATGGTTGTCTAACGAGGTCTTACAAATAGCTGAGAAAAGAAGAGAAGTGAAAGGCAAAGGAAAAAAGGAAAGATATACCCATTTCAATGCAGATTTCCAAAGAATACCAGGGAGAGACAAGAAAGCCTTCCTCAGTGATCAATGCAAAGAAATAGAGGAAAACAATAAAATGGAAAAGACTAGACATCTCTTCAAGAAAATTAAAGATACCAAGGAAACATTTCATGCAAAGATGGGCACAATAAAGGACAGAAATGGTATGGGCCGAACAGAAGCAGAAGATATTAAGAAGAGGTGGCAAGAATACACAGAAGAACTAAAAATGATCTTCACGAGCCAGATATTCATGATGGTGTGATCACTCACCTAGAGCCAGACATCCTAGAATGTGAAGTCAAGTGGGCCTTAGGAAGCATCACTACAAACAAAGCTAATGGAGGTGATGGAATTTCAGCTGAGCTATTTCAAATCCTGAAAGATGATGCTGTGAAAGTGCTGCACTCAATATGCCAGCAAATTTGAAAAACTCAGCAGTGGCCACAGGACTGGAAAAGGTCAGTTTTCACTCCAATCCCAAAGAAAGGCAATGCCAAGGAATGCTCAAACTACTGCACAATTGCATTCATCTCACATGCTAGCAAAGTAATGCTCAAAATTCTCCAAGCCAGGCTTCAACAGGACGTGAACCGTGAAATTCCAGATGTCCAAGCTAGATTTAGAAAAGGCAGAAAAACCAGAGATCAAACTGCCAATAACCGCTGGATCATCGAAAAAGCAAGAAAGGGCCAGAAAAATATCTACTTCTGGTTTATTGACTATGTCAAAGCCTTTGACTGTGTGGATCACAACAAACTGTGGAAAATGCTTAAAGAGATAGGAATAGCAGACCACCTGACCTGCCTCCTGAGAAATCTGTATGCAGGTCAGGAAGCAACAGTTAGAACTGGATATGGAACAACAGACTGGTTCCAAATAGGGAAATGAGTACGTCAAAGGCTGTAAATTGTCACCCTGCTTATTTAACTTATATGCAGAGTACATCATGAGAAACGCTGGGCTGGATGAGGCACAAGCTGGAATCAAGATTGCTGGGACAAATATCAGTAACCTCAGATTTGCAGATGACACCACATTTATGCCAGAAAGCAAAGAACTAAAGAGCCTCTTGATGAAAGTGAAAGAGGAGAGTGAAAAAATTGGCTTAAAGCTCAACATTCAGAAAGCTAAGATCGTGGCATCTGGTCCCATCACTTCATGGCAAATAGATGGGGAAAGAGTGGAAGCAGTGGCAGACTTTATTTATGGGGGCAACAAAATCACTGCAGATGGTGACTGCAGCCATGAAATTAAAAGATGCTTGTTCCTTGGAAGAAAAGTTATGACCAACCTAGATAGTATATTAAAAAGCAGAGACTTTACTTTGCCAGCAAAGGTCTATCTAGTCAAGGCTATGGTTTTTCCAGTGGTCATGTACGGATGTGAGAGTTGGACTGTGAAGAAAGCTGAGCGCCAAAGAATGGATGCTTTTGAACTGTGGTGTTGGAGGCGACTCTTGAGAGTCCCTTGGACTGCAAGGAGATCCAGCCATTCCATCCTAAAGGAGATCAGTCCTGGGTGTTAATTGAAAGGACTGATGCTGAAGCTGAAACTCCAATTCTTTGGCCACCTGATATGAAGAACTGCCTCATTGGAAAAGACCCTGATGCTGGGAAAGATTGAGGGCAGGAGGAGAAGGGGACGACAGAGGATGAGATGGCTGGATGGCATTACTGACTCGATGGACATGAGTTTGAGTAAATTCCGGGAGTTGGTGATGGACAGGGAGGCCTGGCGTGCTGCAGTCCATGGGGGTCGCAAATAGTCCAACATGACTGAGCAACTGAACTGAACTGAACAGATGAAATTATTCAATGTCCAAAATTTATTTGTCCAGTGTCAGAGGATATAGATGTATAGATAAGACAGATTTGTTCTTATAGTTGATAAGTATAAGAACACAGTGTTGGGTATATCTAGATTTATTACAATACTCTATCTTGTTTATGGGGGGAAAATCAAGTTAAAAATTGAATACAAATAAGCAATGAAAACATATAAAATAACTGTTTTGTTTTTTTCCCCCCACTGCATTGCTCTACCTTTTGCTGTCAAATGCTTTGGGGCCTTTTTAAAATTTAATGATTCAAAAGAAATATACACACACACACAAAGGAAACCAAAGCAAACTGTCAATTACAGTATAACATATTCAGTTTTGCCACTGTATCTGTAGAAAATAGCCTTAAGTGTTTTTTAAAATCAGGTATATTTACTATTTTAATATTTTTACCTTGAAGAGGGCACACAGAATGGTCATCTCTTTTTCCAGAAACCTATAAAGCAGTTTCCTCTTTATTGTTTTTCATTAAAATTTTAAACATGAAATTTGTTCTGGCAAATGTAAAACCCAAATGCACCTGCCCACATTAGGCATTAATTGCTTGGAAAATTCCATTTTAAAAACTGCAGTGGTTGAAACTAAGGTACACTGCCCCAATCACTCAACTATATGTGAATTATATCGTATAACTTTTCTATTGAGCAATACAAATATATAAAAGAAACTATTTCTCAAATTTTGTACCATGGAAAATGCAGAAGAAAACAAGTGCTCTTTAAATGATTTTAAACATCATGAACACATGTAATAAAGGCCATCACTAAAAGTGTTATTCTTAAAAAGTGTCCAGATGATCTTCAAATGAATCCTTAGATGAAATTTTCAGAAGACTTTCTTAAACAGACTTTTGTTATTCATAAATTTGTGAAATGTATCCAAGCATTTCCCTGGCGGTACAGTGGGAATCTGCTTCCCAATGCAGGGGACGCAGGTCCAGTTCCCTGGGCTAGGAAGTTTCTACATGCCTCAGAGCAACCAAGCCCGTGTGCCACAACTACTGACCCTGTGCTCTAGAGCCCAAGAGCCACCGCTACCGAAGCCCAGGCAGACTACAGCCTGTCCTGCACAGCAGAGAAGCCCTTGCAATGAGAAGCCCCCACAGTGCAACTGGCGAAAGCCCACGCACAGCACTGAAGACCCGGCACCGCCACAAACAAACAATCTGTAAAGGCTACTTTAAAAAAACATGCACCCTTCAAAAGTACATAGTGATATAACCATGGGATTAGCAAGAGAAGACCATAACCAATCAGCTTCTTTCAATAATTTTTAGGGTTCGTTATTACAGAGTATAGGTCAAAGAATATTGCAAAGTGCATTGGGACTTCTCAGGACTTCAAAAGCCATTTGGTAAGGAATCAACAGTTAGAACTGGACATGGAACAACAGACTGGTTCCAGATAGGAAAAGGAGTACGTCAACGCTGTATATTGTCAATCTGCTTATTTAACTTACATGCAGAGTACATCATGAGAAACGCTGGGCTGGAAGAAGCACAAGCTGAAATCAAGATTACCGGGAGAAATATCAATAACCTGAGATACGCAGATGACACCACCGTTATGGGAGAAAGTGAAAAGGAACTAAAAAGCCTCTTGATGAAAGTTAAAGAGGAGAGTGAAAAAGCTGGCTTAAAGCTCAACATCCAGAAAATGAAGATCATGGCAGCTGGTCCCATCACTTCATGGGAAGTAGTTGAGGAAACAGTGGAAACAGTGTCAGACTTTATTTTGGGGGGCACCAAAATCACTGCAGACGGTGATTGCAGCCATGAAATTAAAAGACGCTTACTCCTTGGAAGGAAAGTTATGACTAACCTAGATAGCATATTGAAAAGCAGAGATATTACTTTGCCAACAAAGGTCCGTCTAGTCAAGGCTATGGTTTTTCCAGGGGGCATGTATGGATGTGAGAGTTGGGCTGTGAAGAAAGCTGAGCTTTTGAACTGTGGTGTTGGAAAAGACTCTTGAGAGTCCCTTGGACTGCAAGGAGATCCAACCAGTCCATTCTAGAGGAGATCAGCCCTGGGTGTTCATTGGAAGGACTGATGCTGAAGCTGAAACTCCAATTCTTTGGCCACCTCATGCGAACAGTCGACTCATTAGAAAAGATCCTGATGCTGGGAGGGATTGGAGGCAGGAGGAGAAGGGGACGACCGAGGATGAGATGACTGTATGGCATCACCAACTCGATGGAGGTGAGTTTGAGTGAACTCTTGGAGTTGGTGATGGACAGGGAGGCCTGGCGTGCTGCAATTCATGGGGTTGCAGAGTCGGACAAGACTGAGTGATTGAACTGAACTGAGGGTTTGCCTATGACATCCTTGACAAGGGAGAAGCCAAAAGTAACTGGACAAAGAGTATTGATTGATGGCTCAATTTTGAGAGAGGTAAACAAATTCAATATTTGACTCTGTCCCATTCAGTGATGTGTGCTTATCTATGATGAAAACACAAATGGCATCTTGATCAAAAATAGCTCCAAGATAATGTTGATAATCTGTTGCATTTTAAAAGGTGTAAGATCACTTGATCAGTCAGACAAATATATTTATATATTTGTATACTTTCCTAAATGTCCCCTCCCACCCCCTAAGTGGTGTATTATGCTCATATCTATGGGACCTCCCTGGTGGATCAGATGGTGAATAACCTGCCTGCAATGTGGGAGACCCGGATTTGATCCTCGGGTTGGGAAAATCCCCTGGAGAAGGGAAAGGCTACCCATTCTGTATGTATATACCGCATATATCTCAATGGGAGTAGGGCATTTAGGAGACACAGACAGGAAGGATTTATCCTTTAATAGAGAAGTCATGTGAAAAACGTGGGAGGAACTAATGCTACTAACTTGTGACTAATGAGAATGAGGCAGATCAGATTGGTTGATAATACGGAACACTTAGTGTGTGTCAAGCACCATTAGTTCTCAATATTTTACAAGTTATATTTCATCAATACCACTCAACAAGGAGGGTATCCCTACTATCCCATTTTCATGAATAATTAAATTAAGACTCAAAGAAGTCAAAGGATGGTCCAGGGTCACATTACTTTCAATGAGGCAACCTGGATTTATATCCCAGACTCAAGCTAAGGACAAGCTGAAGATACTGGAGGGACAGAAAGAAAGCCAGTGTTGCTAGCCCATGATGTGTGGCACAATATGAGGGGAGACTGGACAACCAATCAGGTAGACACTGCTGACCACTGCAGCAGAAGAAGTAAAAGACCACAGGGTCATAAACATCTGTCCTTCAAAGTAGTTAAGCAGAAGCAGGAGATCACCTGTCAAACATGAAGATAATATAGGCACTGAGTGTAAAGGTTTGAGAGAGAGGCCTTGTGTTTCTTTGATCATATAAATGGACTGGCAACAGGTGTAGTAGAGATGACCGTTTATTACCATTTAGTTTAAATGTTCTATGTTAGTTTTTTTATAGTACCCTGTATCATTGGAACAATATTGCCTTCTAGACATTATGCCCATTTTAAATAAAGAAAAAGTAAAAGCCCACAGGCATGTCGGTTAACAGGACAGAGATTCAAGGTCAGATCCGTCTAGTTACAAAAACCCATGCCTACCTACACTATTTTCTTCCCAAAAGAGCAACCAGATCATAGAAACACTTTGATTTGTTCAACAGTTTTAGGAAGGATCTCTCACCTAAACCCAGATGATTTCTGTCCCACTTACATACTCCCCAAAGAAGTTCCCAGGAGTTACTATAAATTTCACTTTGGGTTCACACATTTTATTCATAAAGAAAAAGAAAAGGCAAATACATATTGGGAAACCAAAATATTTGTGTGGGGCACATTATTGCAATAAAGTATACCTATACTTGTCATTGGTAATCAGAAATTGCATATTTAAAATCATACTCATAATAGCATTAAAAATAAAAAAATGCTCAGAGATAACTGACTAAAAATTTGAATGACCTATATAAATACTATAAAAATTTACTGTGAAATATTTTAAAAGATGTATTCCTTTCACGATCAAGTATTTTTAAAATGTCAATTCTCCCCTAAATTGATCTCTCTATAGTCAATGTAATCACAATCAACATCCCACCATGCCTTTTGGTAGAAATGGACAAACTCTCCTATACAGTGACACTTATTAATAACCCATTCAACAATAATTTCGTTGCATCACAACACTGACAATCTAGAAATTCACCTTAAGACACTAGCATAATCAACAGAGTGGCACCAATATCATAATGCATGTAACATACTAGAATAAAACTAGTGGTGATCCATGGAGATATTACTAACCAATCACTATACTCTTCCTCTCCACGCCTGGATAAAGGATTCCAATTCTAACAGCTTGGAGCTGGTACAAAAGGTTAACCCTCATGCCACTCCAGATGTCTAGAGGGTGCTGCTGATTAAGGCAGGTAAATACTTTTCTATCTTTATTTTCTTGTCTGGCTTTCACTGTGCCATTTATTGCTTTATTAAAATCAAGGGAAATAGGCTTGGTATTATTGTTGACATTCAGTCTTGCGTTTAAATATATTTCCATAATGTTCTCCTTTAAGAACCAATTTAAGACTCATTCCAGAAGTTTCCTATTGACTAAGCCCATATCATGGTAACTATGGCTTTCTCTGAATCCTTTCAGCACTAGATTCTGTACTAGACAATGCCATAGTTATTTGTAGCTAGTTATTTTTGAGCATCATTTTTCTCAATTATGAAATGGTGAAACTGATATCTACATTACAGAGTTGTGAAAACTAGAGATGATGTATGGTTACCAATGGGATGTGAGCTCTACAAATACTGACATTTTCTCTAACTGGTGTATCACTGTAACTCCAGCACCTAAAATAGTGCCAAGCACATATTAAGTGCTGAATAAATAGCTACTAAATAAATGTGTAAATAGCCTTTCCCATATCATGACATATAAAAAAGATGTCAATTCATACACACAGATAATATTCTATAAATATTGAGTTTCTTGGAGATAGTCACCCTGTGTGCTTTATTTGTCCCTTGGAATCGTTTTTCACTCAGGGCTTCTAAAGTTAAAAACTAATGCAAATGTCATGAATAGAGCTGGACTAGAGTGAAACAACTAAACCACATCACTTGAGTGCAAATTTCACTGAATTGCCCCCAGAATTCAGTAACTAGGAGAAATAGTTATTTTCATGTAACATTTTTTAAAATCAAAATTAATGCAAACAAATCCCTGATGAGCCAAGCATCAGTTTTAAATAAAGATGAAATCAGTTAATAGTGCCATGCTGAGTTGTATTGAAGCCTGAGGCAAAAGGAAAGAAAATAGTTACATCCATCCTACATTTATTTTAAAAAATTTTTGACTTTTAAAAAATATTATTTCTCATGATTATGAAAATTTTTTTAGCACCTGTATTAATTGTGTGCTGAAGGTGAGTGCTTCATTGGCTTCACCTAACCCCAGCTCTGCTTGACAGTCAAAATTGACCTTGAAAAATCCCTTAGGCTGTCTATGAAATAAAATATTCTACTCTCAACATATTCAACCCGGTTCATTTGTCGCCAGTGTTGGAACAGCTTACTGTTTCTCTGGATAAGCCCTGCATGAAGATGTTGGCTTATATTTAAAGAGCCTCACCATACACAAAATGTGTCTTTCGCACTGTCACACTCAGCTCGAGGTGCTGATGCTGTGTGAGGTCCCTGGGAACTGAGAGCAACAGCATCTTGTCTTCCATGTCACGCCGACTCCAGGCACAGCCTCCAAGGCAGCTGGACCCAATTATGCTCTTCTGTCCATATGTGTTTTCATTTGTGTTCTTTCTTTCCCTCTGCCTCTTTCTCTCCATTTCTGTCTTTTTCTCTCTCTCTCTCTCTCTCATGCACATAAACACACACACGTGTAATGTGAATGCATAAATTATGTGGCTCTACTGGAAACATAATACTGCCTGAGCCCTGGCCTTACCCGGCTTCCCTGCTCATTGACCAACTCTATCCTCAGGGGCCTCAGCTCCTACAAATCACGAGTGATTTCCTCCAGTCACCAAGACAAAGGCGACTGGCAGCCAGGCTCTGTATTCCTTTTGCTTTCCCTAAGTACCCGTACCATATTGCTTCCCACAAATTCACAGTTTTATCCTGAGATGAAATCGCACCATTTCTGCCAGGAATCACACACGGAAACATGGTTCTGTTTTGTTTCTGGACATACTGTATTTGATAAAATTAGAAGAAAGTCACCATATCAACATTTTCACACAAGAAGAGAGGAAAAAAAGGAGGAAAGCAAAACTCAACCAGCTACAAAATCCAGTACAGAGAAGATAAGAGCAAATGTGTCTTGCAGGTTTCAAATCCTCAGGTACAAAATAACCCCTCCTATTCCTCTTTGTTCCTCCTCGTGGCATCTAGCCAGTCACTAATCTAAGAGCTGGATGCCAATTCTATTCAATGTATTTGAGCCTAAATGGAGAGACAGTCATGGGGGAAAGTGAAATCTCCCTGATCTAAGTCTCTCAGTGAGAATGGGTATTCTCTGTGAGCTCTCCGCAATCAGCTCCATTTTTTGGGTCACTGAAACAAAGCATGGATTTGGCACAGGATATCTCTTAACAGAAGGGAGGTTGGATAATTATGTTCATGTAAATATCCACGAGGTGAATGTTCTTCACACTCAAATCAGGCACTGTCCAGCACCACCACTGCGTAAATTCTGGACTCACAGAGGATCAGATTCAACTAGTCCCAGATATTATTCAAATGAGGTAGCAGAAGCTTACTTAGCAAGGCTGGGTAACTCATTTTAGATCATACCGACAGCAGGCCTGTGTGTGTGCACGCTCAGTTACATCTGACTCTTTGCGACCCCATAGATTGTAGCCCGCCTGGCTCTTGTGTCCATAGATTTCCCAGGCAAGAATACTAGAGCAGGTTGTCATTTCCCCCTCCAGGTACCTTCCCAACCCAGAGGTTGAACCTGCGTCTCCTGAATCTCCTGCACTGGCAGATTCTTGACCACTGAGCCCCTTGGGAAGCCGACAGCAGGTTTGACTTTTCCCCAAAGCTTTTGTCGAGGAAGTATGATCTCTGTAGCTGCCCTGTGGTAGGATCATTTAAGCCCAAGGCTTAAATGTCCAGGCTTTATGTAGCCCCTCACCAGGGTAAGGCGAGATAGACCCCTCAACCCACGACTACAAGATATGCCATAGTATACGAGTGGCTTCAGAAATTCAGCCAAGAGTCACACAGCCACAACGGCTCACTCCTTTGAGACCATCACAGGAAGAAACGTGGACAGAGGGTGATTCATAAAAAACTCGCTCAGTCCATGTGTATAAAAAAGCCAATGAAACTAGACAAGTTCACTCGCATTCTTTCTTCATTAATTAGTGTATCTTTCTTCTAATTATAAAACTACAATGATCTCACAAGGCTATTAGCTCCCTGAAGCTGCGAAACCTCTTCCTGTCTTCTTCACTGATCTGCCTTCATCTGTGTCTGAATCTAATATTGAATAAACACTTCCTGAATATTTTTTTAAAAAGAAAAATGTATCTACTTATTGAAATTCCCCCCAAAAATACTTTAAATAAAATAAAACTCTCCCATCATTTCACAACAGAGAGATAGTGGCTGTTCTATTTCAGAATATTCTGTTCAGAATGTATTCTGTACATGTACATACAAGCTTTCAATCTAATTTGAGATTAGACCATATATAGAATTTTGCATTCTACTTTTCTTTGCCAACTAACATCATATCTTGCTTTTATTTTTAGCCTTCCCTTCGGTTCTCTCTTCTTCAACTCAAGTACATTGGCAGCTGAAGGCACTAGAAATGAGTCAGTCAATACACAGTGACCTAAAGTCAAACACTGGAAGTTCTTCCTGGAGTTAAACATCTTTGGTGGAATAAAAAGAGTCCTTCTGAACTAGTTCTTCCTCACTACTAACACAGGTCATGTTTCAATTAACAAGTTAAGCAAACACCAGGACCATTATCATCATACTCAACTTTGTGGTATTCTCTGCACAGAAAGGATGTAGGCACAGATAAAGAAATGAACTGAAGGACTTCCCTGGTGATCCAGGGGACAAGATGCCCCACCTCCACTGCAGGGGGTGTGGGTTTGATCCCTGGTTGGGAAACTAAGTTCCTACATGCAGTGCGGCATAGGCGAAAATAGAAAAAATATGAAAGAATTGAAGGATCATAAAAAAGTTGTGCACACAAAACTCCTGGGTATCAGATTATTCAAGAACTTCTGAATGCTAGACTCAAAGTGGTTTCCTTTAAGAATTGCACATCCCACCCCCCCACTAACAGTTTCATGATATTAAAAAATTAGTTTCTAAAAATTATTTGTGCATTTCAATTCATCTGACTTTCCAACTGATATCTCTACTTGGATAGCTAATGAAATCAAAAATGTCCAAAGCTACACAATATTCTTACCCTTCACACCTACAACTTGTCCTATCTCAATAAATGACACCAATTTTCCTTTTGGCTCAGGGCAAAAATCATGTCATGATTTTCTGCTCTCTTTCTTTTATACCTACCAAACCTCTACCTTCAGAAAAGACCGGTCCTCACTTGCTCCAGGCAACCCTCCATCACTACTCACCTTAATAACTGCATAAGCGTCCCAACTGGTCTTCCTGCAATCTCAGGTGCTTTCCCGTAGTCTACAATCCACAGAGCATCCAGAACTGCCCTCTCAAGTATTAAGTTATTAGCAAAGGGGTAGCGCGAGGGAGGTTTCTGAAGTGATGGGAAGACTGACTATGTGCTTTGATTGTGGTCGTGGTCATATGACTGTGTGCATTTATCGAAGCTCAGAGAACTGTACACCAAAAAAACTATGTTTAAAAAAATTTAATGAAAAATGTTAAGTCAGACCACTGAAGTTCTCTGCTCAAAATCCTATATTGTAAACATGAAATTCCCCTTTGATCCAATTGCCTATCACTTCCCTGACTTCATCTTCTAATATTCTTTCTCCTCTGGCACATTGTGGTCCCGCCACACCAGCCCCCTGACTACTCCTCAAACAGATTAGGTAGGCTCCTGCCTTGGCAACTTTGTGCCAGTTTGTTCCCTTTACCTGAAATGTAACCCAGCCCCTCTAGCCCTTCATCCCTGCCAGCCCTTAATATCCTCCACAACAACTCTTGCACAGCAGATACCTCCCAAATTAGGCTCTATTGAAAGTTGCAACCCATCTCCCACCAGCATTCCCAATACCCACTACTACCCTGCTATACTTGTCTTTTTCCTTTCATCCATTTTTATCAGTTGCAGACATGCCATATACCTTACTTATATCTTATGCCATTGTCAGATACCCCATTACCCACACTCAGATGGAATCAAAGTTCCTTGAGAACACTAATCTTTCTTCTACTTACCAGTATATTCCCAATGCTTAGAAAAGTGCCTAGAATGTAGTAGGCATTTAATAAATACCTAGTGAATAAATGAATATACACAACTGTAGCCTGCCATGTGTGAGGTACTGCACTAACCCCTATGATACATTTAACATGTAAAATATCAGTTATTCTGCTAAATAAATGGGTTGGGCTACATAATCCCCAAGGCAACCCTCCTCCCCAGCTCACAAATTTATTCCAAATGAGGTTTTAAATTATACCATAGGCTCCACCAGAATGTAAGCTCCCTATAGGTAGGAACTTAAATCTGCTTTCTCACTGCTGCATCCTCAAACCCAGATAACACGTGGCATGCTGTAAGCTCCCTGTGGACATGAAATACAGCTCTTGGTTCTGAGTGTCTGATCCTACCAAGACAGAGAAGTCACACCAGACACAGGCTCAGCTCTGGGTAATGACTAGATGAAAGAGAAAAAAAAAAACAAACAAACCAGGTGGCAGCACTACACACAAGGGCCTCTCTCATTATTCTTGGGAATATTAGCAAAAAGGATGATTTTAAACATGGCACAGAAGCATTTCATGTCAGGTGACAGCCCTTCGGAATTCCTATTACATCACAGTAGAGAAGAGCCTCACCAGGGCTGATGTACATTGAGGATGCCAAACAGAAAAACGAGGTCAAGTAAGACTCTTGTGGAAAGCAAGCTTCACCAGGGAAATTGCTGGGGTTTCCCTTCACATTCTCACCTTGTGACCTCACTTCTGTCGTCTTGAACGTCACCACTAAGGTGATATTCCCTGCCATGAGCCCAACCATCCAGGGAAGAAACCTCAGTCGTCACCTGTCTTTCCCTGGGGTCTCTGATCTATCACAATTCTCACGGGCTTTGCTTCATGAATGTGAATGTTCCCAAGATGGATAGACCTCTTCAGCAAATGAACACTGCTATGAGATAGGGCTACAATGTCTACAGCGTTTGGGATGAAGGGTACCATTTTCATACACTCTTGTAGCACTGTCTAATAAAGACATAATGTGAACCACATATGCAATGTCAAATTACATGCATAACATTAAAAGTAAGTTTAGGATTAACATACACTATATATATATGTATGTGTGTGTGTATATATATATGTGTATACATATACACATATAAAACAGACAACAAGGATTCATTGTATAGTGCAAGAAACCACATTCTTATGATAACTAATGGAAAAGAATCTGAAATATATACATATATATAAAATGTATATATGTGTGTATGTGCCTATAAAGCTGAATCACTTTGCTGTATACCTGAACTAACACAGCATTATAAATTAATTATACTTCAATTTAAAATTATTTTTAAAAAAGTAAAAATAAGCAAGTGAAATTAATTTAATACTGTTCAAATTTTTATTCTAACCTGATATATCCAAAATACTGTAAGTATAACATGAAGTCAACAAAGAATTGTTAATGAGATATTTTACCTTCTTTTTTCATACTAATTCTTCAAAATCTAGTATATATTTTGCACAGACAGCTTACTTCAGTGCAACCTGGTCACATTAGAAATGCTCCAAGTCACGAATGGCTAGAGGCTACCAGAGTGGGCAGCCAAGTCTGTATGTTAAGTTCTTTCTCTTTCAGGATGTTAGTGTCTCTCAGACTAGCACCATTTCAAGACTTTACAACCGATTTTAAAATGTCTCCTGACCTATAATGACATCTCTTTCATTATTCTCAGGTTCAAAAACATGTTCCTTGCAAGGCAGTTAAATGAAGCAATATCACAGCAAGAAAGGACAGATGTGTAAGACAGAGATAACCTGTCTCTCATTTGAAAATAGTGTGTGTGCTTCTCTGACCTCTAACTAGAACCCATTTCAGTTAATTTCATCAGCTTCTTAAGTTTCTTATAGTGGAGTTTCCTGCGGATAGCAAGGGCAAGTCTGTGCTGACTGCAAGGTTTCTTGAAACAGCAGGCCAACATCACCACCAACAAACAGCAAAGAAATGCACAGCAACTGAAAAGAAGCTAGAACAGGGCAAAGTTCAAGTGCAGTTACCTTCTCATTGTAATTGCATGCCTGTAAGTCAGCTCTTAGTGGTCCTATAGATAAAACCAAGATGAGGCTTAAGAAGAACAGGACAGGACTCTGAGAACTCAAAGGAATGCTCTAACCAACTTTTTAATGAAGAAGAACTTTACACACATTCAGGTTAGGAGGGAATTTACCAGGTGAGAGAGTTGCTTTGAAAATCTATACCAAGAAGAGCTCTGTCATTTTCTCCTTAGAGATGAGAGCTTCTACTAGCCTCTCAAAGGTGAAATGGATTACCAGAATATGAGAGGCAGTTCAATTTGCAGAACTATTCCACAGCAACAGTGGTGTGAAGTCTGTAGCATGATGGACCTAAAATAATTAACACATCACCGAGCATCCAGACTCAGACATTCCCCACCCTTATTTCCATCTACCATGACCTAAAAAAAAGTTCCTTCTGCAAAAGAGAACATACTGGTTTAATGTTAACTGCCTCCTTTGAGGGTGGAAGGCTAGTTTCCAGTATTGTTCTGCCTACAGAATGAAACATTCAGGCCCACTTCTAACAGCTGACTCAGCAGCGACCAGCTGAAAAAACCGTTTTCCAGACCAATTCTGGAGTTGGTGAGGCTCTGAAATCACCCTGCCCAAATCAGCAATTTCTTCAAAATGGGGTCAGGACACAGAAACTCAGATGCTCTATCTACCGGCCCTCTTTCTTGGAAAAGGCAAAGACCAGCCTACACACACCCACTAGCCAGAAAACAGCCAAAACGAAACTGGCAGCAACCTCTAGCAGAGCTGAGTGATTAGCAGTGTTCAGCAAAGCTGGGAAGCCATTGATCTATCTGCAATTATTTGCTAGCATCCCATTCAAGTGCGAGAGACACCTAAGAATGAGTCATGGGTCATGGTTCTCTGGCCCTTGAGAAAGCATATAAAAGCAGAGAGAAGAGAAAGAAAATCATGCAGCATCCCAAATGCTTCCACCCTCAGGCTCCCTAAAAATAAATCTGAAGTGTGTGGGTAAAAAGATATCAATAACTACACACTAAAATAAATGGGAAATGTAACAGGGCTACAACTCAACACATACTCCTCGATTCAGGACACTGTGTCACAAAACTGTATGTGCGATATTCTCAGTGAAGAAAGCACAAACAGTAGGCATGCTTTCCTTGACTCATTTCTCAATCACTTCACGTCTTTTCATGCACTGGGCACCATGCTAGACATGGATGCTGCAATGGTTGACAAAGACCTGCCTACCTACGTTCACCTGAGTCCGGGATGCTGATATTTACAAGAACTGTTATTTGGTGAATACCTACCATATGTTATGTTCCATGCAAGGCACTCAATCCTAACAACCATCAGTAAGTAGGCATTGAGACCATTTTACAAATGATGTAACTGAATGCTGAAGAGGTCAAATGACTTGCCATGGTCAATCGATAGTCAATGACAGAGCCAAGAGGTCCAGATTTGTCTGATTGCTGTTGCTCTAAGCTTAATATTTGAAAATGAAGTGTTTATACTGTAGAGCACAGGAAACTATATTCAATATCTTGTAATAACGTTTAATTGGAAAAGAATCTAAATGTATTCTAAAGAGTACATGTGTATAGATATATCCTTATATATATAGATCCTTTTCCATATATATGCACATGTATACTTTAACCACTTTGCTGTACACTTGAAACTAACACAATATTGTAAGTCAGCTCTAAGTTTTAAAACATGAAATGTTTATAAATAATGTTTGAAAGTGTTATTTTGTATTAAAAAAAAATCAGGCAAGCCAAACATGAGCAGGATTGAGTGACAGTTTGTACATTCTCTTAAAATGTGTAATGGAAAAAAACTCCACTTTAAAAAGTGGATAAAAGACACTTCACCAAAGACATTCATGGCAAATATACACATGAAAACATGTTCAACATCTTAATCATTTGGAAAATGCAAGTTAAAATCACAAGGAAATACCCCCATATTATGTATTAAAAAGTCTGGAGGTGAGGGAAACTTCCTTTTTTTTTAAACGACAATACCAATTGCCTGTGAAGATGCAGAGCAACTGGAACTTTTAAATATTTTGCTAAAGAAGAATGCAAAATGGTTCAGCTTTTTGCAAAAGACTTTGGCAGTTTCTCATAAAGTTGTACATATTCACCATAACCAGTGATCTCACTCCTAGGTATCTACCCAAGCAAACTGAAAACCTGTATGTACACAAAACCTCTCTAGTATATCTTTGATTCTTTCCCTAGGGGCTCTGAGTCTTGCTTCCTTTGGAAGCTCGTTTATTGACTTTATTCATAATCCCCTAAAACCAGCAACAACTCAACTGTCCTTTAACTAGCGAAAGAATAAACACACTCTGGTATGTCCATAAAGTGGAATATGATGCAGTGAGAAAAATGAACAAATATGATAAAAGCAACTAAATGAATGAACCTGAAATCCTCTTAGTAAGTGAAAGAAGCTAAATCCAAAAGCTTCATACTATATGATTCCATTTATACAACATTTGGAAAAAGGCAAAATCATTAAGAACAGAAAACAGCTGTGGTTGCCAAGTGACAGGGGAAGAGACTAACAACAAAAGAGTGAGAGGGAAGAATTGTGCAGACGGAGGGGGTGAGACTGTTCTGTGTCTTGGATGAAATGGTGGTCACAAGATTGTATGCATTTACCAAAACTCAGAGAATAGTTTAGCAAGAAGAGCAAACTTCATTGCAAGTAAACTCTGAAAGGTGAATAAAGCTCACTTCAAAAAACTATGGTTTTTTAACATGACAAATTAAACACCTCTCACAGATGCATTACAATGCTGGAAACTTGTCTTGATTACAGCCATCTCAAATTACAAGTAATTTTCTTAAAGACAAAATGTTGGACCACACATACTTTCCTACCAGGAAGTAACAGGCTTTTTTTCTTTAGCACCTTCCCTCTGGTTGGTAAGTAGAACAGTTCCCTCCAGTACCTTCACTCTGAATGCTGGAAAATACAAAAATGCGGTGCAGGGGAGCTCCTGGGATAGGGGAGACAGGTTTCTCCTCAGTCTGTAATGTCATAAAATCTGCTGTAGCTAATGTATGTCTTTACAGGAGAGAAACTGTCACAAAGCTGTAATTTTCCAAAGGCTTGCTGGTTTCCCATTAGGGAAGATGCACCATAAGAATAACCTGGTTTACTGCCCCAGGAGTTTCCATCCTCATCTACTGCTGGGTAAGTGCTCTGCTGTCAAAGTCACGGTTAGCTCCTTTTGACATCTTGTGCCATTCCCCAATAAGTTATCTTTGGGCCCCAAGTCTCTCCTTACCCTAATGCTTTTCTTACTGTCACTAGAATATTAGCCATACTCTCCATCCCACTTTTTTGCAAGACTCATCGAACACAAAGAGACCTAACAGAGGCCCTCAATCAGTAAGTACAAATGAAGTCTCTGGCAAGCCAGAGCAGCTCCGCTTGGCAGTTTTGGGAGAGTAACACTTGTGTCTCAATTCCCCAGCACACATATGGTTCCCTCCCTGGGGCTCGAGAGCTTATTCTCTTGCTTTCCTTAGAGGCTCCTTTCATGAACAGCCCCCGAGCTCTGGCTCATCTGCCTACCAAAGACTTGTTAAAAACCTATATTACAAGCAATTCAAAGCATGAAATGAAAATTGATGCTTTCAACTCCTATAATGATGAAAACGGGAAGCCGCCAGAGACTCCGTGTTCCTTCATTTTCCATGTCAGTTTCCAAGAATACAGATATCAGCGTGTTACATGAGAATAAAATGGGAACCAGGGTGAAGCATTCCTCCCTAAATTTGACCCCAGTATGGCAGAGATTTTGCAGGAAAACACAAGTCTGGAAGCAGAAAAAAAACAAAACAAAAATAAAACCCGACACTTCAGAATGGACACTCACCAGAGTAAATATAACCAGCAACGCCCTGTATAGAAAAGTGCATTAAAACAATGAATTGCTATGTTCTTGAATGGAAATCAAATCACACTGTTCAATCTGAACAACACGAATGAAAGCCTCATCACTGTACTTCTGAAATGGGCAGTTCAAGTTCTACATCTGCACAATTTAAACTTATGTAAAATAAGACAACTGAGCAAGAATACAATCTCAGTGTTCTCTTGCAATATTATGTTCTATACTTTTAAGAAAAGCATGGAGGGTAATATCTTTTCTATCTTCTATTAAAATTTAAGTTTCATGAGGGCAATCATTGTATCCTTGATACCTAGCAAACCACTTCGGTATTCTTGCCTTGAGAATCCCATGAACAGTATGGAAAGACAAAAAGATAGGACACTGAAAGATGAGCTCCCCAGGTCAGTAGGTAGGTGCCCAATATGCTACTGGAGATCAGTGGAGAAATAACTGCAGAAAGAATGAACAGACGGAACCAAAGCAAAAACACCACCGAGTTGGGGATGTGACTGATGATGGAAGTAAAGTTTGATGCTGTAAAGAGCAATACTGCACAGGAACCTGGAATGTTAGGTCCATGAATCAAGGCAAATTGGAAGTGGTCAAACAGGAGATGGCAAGAGTGAACATCAACATTTTAGGAATCAGTGAACTAAAATGGAATGCAATGTGTGAATTTAACTCAGAAGACCATTATATCTACTACTGTGGGCAAGAATCCCTTAGAAGAAATGGAGTAGCCATCATAGTCAACAAAAGAGTCTGAAATGCAGTACTTGGATGCAATCTTAAAAACGACAGAACGGTCTCTGGCCGTTTTTAATGCAAACCATTCAATACCAAAGTAATCCGGGTCTATGCCCCGACCAGTTATGCTGAAGAAGCTGAAGGTGAAAGGTTCTATGAAGACCCACAAAACCTTCTAGAACTAACACCCCAAAAGATGTCCTTTTCATTATAAGGGACTGGAATGCAAAAGTAGGAAGTCAAGAAACACCTGGAGTAACAGGCAAATTTGGCCATGGAGGACAGAATGAAGCAGAGCAAAGACTAATAGAGTTTTGCCGAGAGAATGCACTGGTCATAGCAAACACCCTCTTCCAACAACACAAGAGAAGACTCTACAAATGGACATCACCAGATGGTCAACACCGAAATCAGATTGATTATATTCTTTGCAGCCAACGATGGAGAAGCTCTATACAGTCAGCAAAAACAAGACCAGGAGCTGACTGTGACTCAGATCATGAACTCCTTATTACCAAATTCAGACTCAAATTGAAGAAAGTACAGAAAACCACTAGACCATTCAGGTATGACCTAAATCAAATACCTTACGATTATCCAGTGGAAGTGAGATATAGATTCAAGGGATTAGATCTGATAGAGTGCCTGAAGAACTATGGTTGGAGGTTCCTGAGGCAGTGATCAAGACCATCCCCATGAAAAAGAAATGCAAAAAAGCAAAATGATTGTCTAAGGAGGCCATACAAATAGCTATGAAAAGAAGCAAAAGGCAAAGGAGAAAAGGAAAGATATACCCATTTCAATGCAGAGTTCCAAAGATTACCAAGGAGAGATAAGAAAGCCTTCTTCAGTGATCAATGTAAAGAAATAGAGAAAAACAACAGAATGGGAAAGACTAGAGTTCTCTTCAAGAAATTAGAGATACCAAGGTAACATTTGATGCAAAGATGGGCACAATAAAGGACAGAAATGATATGAACCTAACAGAAGCAGAAGATATTAAGAAGAGGTGGCAAGAATACACAGAAGAACTGTACAAAAAAGAGCTTCATGACCCAGATAATCACGATGGTGTGATCACTCACCTAGAGCCAGACATCCTAGAATGTGAAGTCAAGTGGGCCTTAGGAAGCATCACTATGAACAAAGCTAATGGAGGTGATGGAATTTCAGCTGAGCTATTTCAAATCCTAAAAGATGATGCTGTGAAAGTGCTGCACTCAATATGCCAGCAAATTTGGAAAACTTAGCAGTAGCCACAGGACTAGAAAAGGTCAGTTTTTATTCCAATCCCAAAGAAAGGCAATGCCAAAGAATGCTTATACTACCGCACAATTGCACACTCATCTCACATGCTAGCAAAGTAATGCTCAAAATTCTCCAGGCCAGGCTTCAACAGTACATGAACCGTGAAATTCCAGATGGTCAAGCTGGATTTAGAAAAGGCAGAGGAACCAGAGATCAAATTGCCAACATCCACTGGATCATCGAAAAGGCAAGAGAGTTCCAGAAAGTGTCTATTTCTGCTTTATTGACTATGCCAAAGCCTTTGACTGTGTGGATCACAATAAACTGTGCAAAATTCTTAACGAGATGGGAATACCAGACCATCTGACCTGCCTCCTGAGAAATCTGTATGCAGGTCACGAAGCAACAGTTAGAACTGGACATGGAACAACAGACTGGTTCCAAACTGGGAAATAAGTGTATCAAAGCTGTATATTGTCACCCTGCTTATTTAACTTATATGCAGAGTACATTATGAGAAATGGTATACTGGATGAAGCATAAGCTGGAATCAAGATTGCTGAGAAAAATAGCAATAACCTCAGATATGCAGATGACACCACCCTCATGGCAGAAAGTGAAGAGGAACTAAAGATCCTCTTGATGAAAGTGAAAGAGGAGAGTGAAAAAGTTGGCTTAAAACTCAACATTCAGAAAGCGAAGAACATGGCATCTGGTCCCATTACTTTATGGCAAATAGATGGGCAAACAGTGGAAGCAGTGTCAGACTTTTTTTTGGGCTCCAAAATCACTGCAGATGGTGACTGCAGCCATGAAATTAAAAGACATTTCCTCCTTGGAAGAAAAGTTATGACCAACCTAGATAGTGTATTAAAAAGCAGAGACATTACTTTGCCAACAAAGGTCTGTCTAGTCAAAGCTATGGTTTTTCCAGTGGTCATGTATGGATGTGAGAGTTGGACTATAAAGAAAAGTGAGTGGTGAAGAACGGATGCTTTTGAACTGTGGTGTTGGAGAAGACTCCTGTGAGTCCTTTGGACTGCAAGGAGATCCAACCAGTCCATCCTAAAGGAGATCAGTCCTGGGTGTTCATTGGAAGGACTGATGCTGAAGCTGCAACTCCAATACTTTGGCCACCTGATGCAAAGAACTGACTCATTTGAAAAGACCCTGATGCCAGAAAAGACTGAAGTTGGGAGAAGAAGGGGATGACAGAGGATGAGATGGTTGGATGGCCTCACCAACTCAAATGGACATGAGTTTGAGTACACTCCCAGAGTTGGTGATGGAGAGGGTGGCCTGTCATGCTGCAGTCCATGGGGGTTGAAAAGAGTCGGGCACGAATGAGTGACTGAACTGAACTGAACCTAGAAGAGTGGCATATATGTACAATGTGCTCAATAAACTTTTGTTGAACAACTGAGTGAATGATATCAGAGGTAAGATAAGACTGCTTTTGTCCTATCATTTGACTACTGGGTTCCGTAAATTAGAAATAAACATTTATACACCTAATTTGACACTTCATGGTAGACCTAGCAGATACACAAACATGCAGGAGACACAGAGTGTATCCTTGAACTTATGATCTAGATAGGGAAACAAGAAATGATTATTTGATATAAGAAACACATAGGCAGTAAAGTGTTTCCACTGAATCCACATAAAGGTTCAGAGAAAGGAGAGTCAGCACGGACAGCCTGTAGTCTGCAAAGAAGGCCTCCTGAAGGGCACAGACGTGATGACAAGCATTGACTGGCCAAGAAAGATTAAAAATGTCAAAGAAAGGACTCATTTCCAGAATATGATGTTCGATGAGGCAGTGGGATTAGATGGTTCTGGACTTTTACATGATAACAAAATACTGTGAACATAGGTTCAAACTCACCATTTTGCACACCCACCTCTACCACACTTAGGCTCATTTATTCCTCACTCAGCTGGACATTTCCATTCAGATGTCGCTTATGACAGTCTGGTCAGCCTGGTCACTCTTCCCAGGACCCTGCACACAATCTTGGCCTCCTCCCTCTTTCTATACCTCCCATCCCATGACTCACTAAGTTCTCCTTCCTGAATACCTCCTGAGTCTCCCCTCCCCCTGGCCTCCTTTGCCTTAAGTTTTCACTTTAGCCATAGCTTCTCTGTTTCCACTCTCCTCCTCACCACCCACATTAATTTCATCCCATAAATTAAGGGTTGACAAACTTTTTCTGTAAAGGGCCAGACAGTGAATAGCTCAGGCTTTGGAGGCCGTACAGTCTCTGATTTAACTACTCAACAATGCCTCTGTAGCACAAAAGCAGCCATAAACAACACATAAACAGAGGACTGTGTTCCAGTAAAACATCTTTGACAAAAACAGGCAGTGGCCTGAGGATCATAGTTTGATGAACCCTGTCTTAGATGTCTGCCAGAGTGGCTTTCAAAAAATACAAATAAGACCATGTTATTCCCCACCCTAAACTCTTCTAAGTCTCCCACTGCCCTAGGAGAAGTTCCAGGCTCCTTGGCAGGACATACAAGGGCCTCTGTGTCTCTCCCCTCGCCAGTCCCTCACAGCTCTTAAGACTGCACATTCAGCAATCAATGACTTGATGCTTCCCAGAAATACCAACCTCTCACACCACGATCTGCACATGCTTCGGTCCTCTTTCTGCCATGTCTCCTCTAGTATAACTGGCTACATACATCCTCTAACACATCACGTCTCTAATACATTGTGTCTGTCCTTCAAACCCATAACCAATGTTTCTTTCATGAAAATTCCCCGACCTGAATTCTGGACAGAATGCAGGCCAGTGTCTTTATTCCCCAAGAACTTTTACATAATTCTTTTATACCCCATGGCACACTGAAATGTCTGCTTGTATATGTGACTTCCCCCACCAACTCCAATGGACCCTCTATGAGGATAAAGGTTGTCTTTCATATATCTCTGCATCCTCTAGATTTAACATAGTATCTAGAACTTACCTGTGTCATAACAACTATTTAATTAGTAAAAGGAAGTCACAAAACTTCTAACTTGGTGGTCAATTGACTTGGCATAACTTTAAATAAAGAGACTGCAATTCGCTCAGTGTTCTAACTATCTTGGTGATGTCAATGATTTGAATTCAACACTTGCTATTAAAAGTTGTCCAAATGTCAGAATGAACTGTTCTTTATTCAGGAGGATATAATTCAACATTTCCCCTTTTAAAAGAGATATACTTTAAAACTACTATTTAGCTGTCCTTCCATTAGTCTTTAATTAGCTGCTTGAACAATGCTGAATATGTTGCATCCTCTTCCAGAGAGCTAAGTCCTCAAGCAATTAGTCAGTCCTCAAGCTACCAAGTATGACCTCCATCACCACTGTGCAAACCTTCACAGAACAGGGAACAGTCCTATGTGTTCCAGAGCTGGACAGAGCTTCTGAGATCAGAGGACACGTGAGCTCAAAGTAAGAGCCCGTAAAAAGTCTTTGACCTATCGAAGTTGCGAAACTTTAAAAAACTAGGTTAAGTTTTGGCAAAGATGAAATGAAATAAATACTCTTGTATACACTGATGGGAATGTAAATCATACAATCCTTTCGGTAGAATAATTTGGAAGTACTTTCAAATTCCAAAATGCACACACTCCAAAACTCAGTGAGGCCAGCTTCAGTTTAGCTTTCATTAGGATTCAGTTGGGTGCCCAGGTGTACGTGCAAGATGCTCTTTTTCAGCACTGTTTCTACCTTTCCACAACTGAGGGATGATGGTACAGCCATGTTCTCCATGAATTCACCCACTGAGTTCCTGACAGCCCACTTCCATGTCTAATAAACACTTCAAACTCAGTAAGTCCAGAATGAAACTCCAGATCTTACAACAAGAGATGACCATGCCCATGGCCTCCGCGGTGGGGCCCAGACCGTTAAGGATCCGCCTGCAGCGCAGGAGACCCAGGTTCAATCTCTGGGTTGGGAAGATCTCACTGGAAAAGGGAATGGCAACCCACTCCAGTATCCTTGCCTGGAATATACCATCGACAGAGGAGCGTGACAAACTACAGTCCACGGGGTCGCAAAGGGTCAGACACGACTTAGAGACTAACACTTCCACTTTTCACTTCCTGACACAGCCCCAGCTCTCCCCATCCAGTCAAGAGCAACTCCATCTTTTAAGGTGCTCCATTTAAAAAAACAAACAAAATCTTGCAGTCATTCTCATACCCCTCATCTAAGCCATCAGGCAATTGCTTTGGGGATGCTTCCAAAATTCACCTAACCACGTACAGACCTTTACTCCCACTGCAACTCTGGTCTAACCACTGCCATCGTGCACGAGGGTTTCGATACCAGCTTCCCAGCTATGCTCCCTGCTTCCACTCCTCCATAAATCCTTAACGCATTAACCAAAGTGAGACTTCTCCTATGTTAATTGAGACATGTCATTCTCCCAATCAAGACCCTGCAGTGACTGCCGCTACACTTGGAGTCGAGTAATTAAAAGGATCTAAAGTGCTCGGCATGACCTGTCTGCTGTCCCTTACAACGTGACCTCTCCTTCCGCATTTCTAGCCTCTGCTCTCTCTATTCCAGCCACTCTTGCCACAACGCAGGTACCACTTCTGTCTCAGGGCCTTTGCACCGCCACCAAAGGACATCTGTACTTCAGCCAGATATACACATGGCCCCTCGCGTCACGCTTTCAAATTTCTGCTTAAATGCTACTTTCCCAGAGAGGTCTACCCTGATAACCCTGTTTAAAATTACAACACGGCCCATTTCCACAGTCTTGACAATGTTACTCTGCATTGCTTCCCCTCCCCCCATACCACCTTCTAATATACAAAATAATTTACTTATTTGAGTACATTAACTGTTTATTGTCTGTTTCCCTGACTAGAACATAAACTCCAACAGGAATCTTCATCTCTTTTGGTCAGTAATATCCCAAGCACCTAGAACAGTTTCTAGCACATGAAAGTTGTTTAATAAATATTTGCTGAATGAAAATCTTAGTGATTTTGTGAGAACAAAACGAACCAGCCCTGGCAAGTAATCATCTAATAAATATGGGTTCCAGTTAGTAGAGAGAATGAAGTAAGCATACAGGTACTGATGTGTAAGGCTGGCCAATCATAACGACAATAATAAAAGCCAAGTTACTAGTATGCAAAGACAGTTATCACAGCACTATTAGCAATACTGAAAAAAAAGACTAACAGAGACAATCTAAAATCTCTTTACCCAGGTAATATTTAAATAGATTATGCCAATCCTCAAGTCATGCTTTGGATACCACATAGTCGTTACCAAGAATTATGTATGAATATTTATTTTATCATATTAAGATGTCAATTTCAGCTAGGGGAAAAAAGTTGTTATTGACTCAACAGGATTTAGAGTGTTATACCATTTACTTTGAAATTAAAAAAAAAAAGAAAAGAAGTTGTGTGTATCAATATTTAAAGCAAAAAAGGAGGGAAACCAAATTTCTATACATAAAATTTTTTATATTTGAAAGATATATTTTAAAATAAGTTATTTTTGAGGAGTGAGGCTGAGGAGAGAAAGAAGGCTCCTGTGTGATTTTATATTGCATCGTTTCCTTGCACGAACTTTGATTCAGAAGGAATCAAACCAACCATAGACATTTTTAGGAACAAGCGTCTCATAGCTGAAAGATTTCATTTTAACTAATCATTTCAACCTTATTCCCTATTCCCTGATCTTATTAGGACTAAATTAATATAGATTCTAATACAAGCTTGAGGAGGGCAGGGAGACTGTCTGATTTGGTCACTGTGCTAATACTCAGAAAGTGTCTGGCACTTAAATGTTCTTAAATGCTCTCAAATATTTAGAAAGTAAATTGGTTCTAATACGAGACCACCTCCAGGTAAAAATATAAGCGATGAATGAAACAGTTCAAAAAGAAATGTCAAAGGCCTCCATAAACTAGAGTATTAAGCCTCCAAATAAGGAGTTAAATGTTTTAGACATTTTTGCTCCCTTTCAGGTCTCTCTCACAATCATTGCGTATTTTCAAAGCAACTCTCTTTGGCACTGCTCCACAATTAACTTGAAAATTATGGCATTTGTTGTCTCATAGGCAAGTTACTTCATATGATAATTGTCAAATGTGCAGATTCCTACTGATCTAATATTCATAGCAGCAAAGAAGAATACCCAGTGCAATAATTCAGACCCAAGGTCAACTATAGTGGGACAGGTCATGGAAAAAGGAGATTCTCTAATCAAGAAAATAGCTCAGCATTTAAGATCAATTAACCAATTCGTAGAAACCTAAATGATTTTCAAATTTCCAATAGAACATCAGGAAAACTGGTTTGTGGGAAAGAATATATGTTATTAAAATTGATAAAAGTGGTATTTCCTCTTTCTGTTTTTAAAACAACATTTGATGGAATCGTGCTTTTTGCTGTTTTGCTGAGTAATTCCGCTCCAGGAAATTACTCAAACTTTTTCACAGTGACTGGCCTAAGTTCTCGATGCAACCACTCATTCAATTGCTTGTTGAACACATGTGATAGGTTAAGTGTTGGGCTTAGAACTCGTACACAGAAAAAGGAATAGCAAAACCCTCCAGGGACAAAAATGCTGAGCCTCACAGAACAGAGTTATGTGCACTATGCTTTTCTGCCGTCCTTTCAGGTTAGATAAACGTAAAATGTCAACACATTCAAAATCTTTTCATTCAAGAACTTTCAGCCTCGTAATTCATTTCTAAGACCTTTTCTACTCTCATGCTTACAATCTTCTCAAACATCTTAGTAAATACTAGGCAATATTTCTACCATTCTGTTTTTAAATCTGATAGTTGATTTCAAACGTTAATGGATGTCAACATCATTGGAAGAACGAATAAAAATCATTAACAGCAGCTCCAGAACTGTATCAACAAAAAACAAAAACAGGTATCTAGATTGCATTCAGTCAACTCAATAGACTATGAGGAAGTGAATGGGTTCAGTGTGGCATTTTTATCAACACGGCACCACATATCAAATAGGTTTATCAGTGAAAATGGCATACCACACTCTTTCAGAGGTATTGTTTGGGCATACTTTTCCTGGCTGTGAGCATCCTAAATTGATCAGTTGTGCCAGAGATCCCCAGGGGCCGAAAATTGTCATCAAGACCCAACACGCCAGCAAGATCTTTGCACTTAGTGTTTATAATGCTCTAAAAGTCACCCAGAGCCGACCGGCTGTCAGACACAGCCATCAGAAGAGTTACTGAATTAACGGTTGGCATTGCTCTCTTTTCTTCCCACCAGACTTCTCGAATTTTTTCTGACAGTTTTTCTGGTGCCAGAGGGTGTCAGTATGACTGCAAGGGATGTGCTTACAATCAAATATTTGGGGCCTGATTATCAACATAAAAACAATTTTAAAAAGAAGAAGAGGCAAACATGACAGGAAAATGGTGATCACCAAACCAACTGGATTTTGCCATGAAAACATAGTTACATTACTTGGTGTGTATTTGATGGAGCTGAGGGATTCCTGTGATTTCCCTTTTTCTAACACTATCATCTCTATGTTTACTTTTCCTTTTAGAAATTCTTTTACCTTTAGTTATAGGTGTCTCCGAAATTATTTTCCCTACAGTAACTCTAATCAGCCAGCATCATGGATCTATATACTTCTTGGGATCAGTAAATCAGCAATCTCTGTTGATATTACATCACCTGCTTTAAGTGACACAACAGAGGGTCAAACAGAAATTACAATTTAATTTTTCTATCACTGGTATCATGTAATCATGGTGATTGGCTCCTCTGTGAATATGGGAGTCTCATTCTCTCTCTCTCTCCTCTTTTTCCTCTCCTCTACCCACATCCAGATGCTACGAAAGAATGGAAACAAGGGGGAGAGAAGGAGTGCCTCATCAGAAGCCTCTGCTACACGAGTCTTGGTAATATCAGCTATTGTCAGGGCTTCCGTGGTACCTCTAACACACGGGCAGCGTTTCTGTTTTCACACTTATGCACGTCAAATAGCTACAGCTATTGACTAAAAAACAGCCCTGGTGTTGGAAAAAAATACACCCGTTTGAGGTGGTCCTTTCTGTTAGTGAAACTGTTACCTGCAAGTTTTCAGAGAACCCGAGTTCCATGATTGGTAGCTCTAGGAAACACACCAGAGGCTCCATCACAAAGTACTCCTCTGACCACAGTTAACTTAAAAGGTAGTGAGGCTCTGGACTCCCCTGTGGGAGGTCTCATGATAAACACAACTCTCCATGTTTTTGCTCAGCACAGACCAGCAGGTAAGACTCAAGTCTAAAGGAAATATAGATCCATTCAGGAGCTATAGTAAGTGAAAAGGACAACAAACTGATCCCACATCTCTTTATTACATGCACAACAAATTCAAATACCAAAACCCAAACATCTTTTTTTTTTTTAATGCTGCCACAGAAATATAGCCTAAGAAAAAAAACTACATAGGGATGCAAACCAGTAACATTCTGTATTTCATCTGGTGGGGTCCAGGAGGGGTGAGGTGGGCTTAAGGATTAGAGACCAGTGTCCTCAGCAGGGAGCCTTTCCCTCTGGCCCATCCCCTTCTCCCAAAACATAAGAGGAAAGACACTGGGAGGCCAGGGCAGACTGCTTGTGTTTGCTCAGTTGAGAAATGGAGGAATCAAGACCCTGTTGATACCATTAAATCTGCTAAAGCTTTCAACAGCACCACAATTCATGGGCAACTGATGAGCTGCATCTTGTTGACAAGTTCCAGTGCAAGTTAAATCAAGAAAAGAACCTATGGGCATATCCAATCAATACTTGAGGGCTTGCAAAGTTATCAAAAACACCAATTTTTAGAAGGTAAGAGCCTTACAGGTGATAAAAGACAAGCTTTTTCTCAACTAAAGAAATGTATTTTCCCAGAACCAGAAAGACAGTATGTCATTATTGAGGTTACCGAGTTCATATACATGGGTTCATCTGTGTTGTATACATACCCACTCTCAAATATTTTTAATATGAAAAAGTCACGATGACCTCATGCTAAAGCTTCCAGTTTTATTGGCTCCCCCAACAAACATGTCTGAACGTCTGAAAGCACTGAATACTTATTCAAGATGAATAGTAAAGCAAACAAACAGACCACAACAAATACCAGCAAGGTTGTTTTGGTCAGCACATGCTCGTGAGTAAGTAGCCTCCTCAGTGATTCTCAACTGACAAAGACGAGCACAGTAAACTCTACTACATACCTCCTAATCCTTATAAATATGCTACACATACCCTCAAATAATTTGGCTCAGGCACAAATCCATTCCCTTTGTGTTCCAGGCAAAAGTCCGTGTTTCAACACCACGACATGACAGCTTCCATGCACACTCCACTGTTGCCTGGTACTCAGGTCAGACAGACTCACGACTTGGGAAGGAGAAGGGCCAGCCTTCATGCCTCAATAAAACCCTCCCAGCCTTCCTTGCTTGGCACACTCACTTAGAAGAACCAGACAGCGAGAAGAGCCTTTCAGCTCCCAAGCACTCAGCAAGCCAGAGACTCTAGATTCTGTTTTCTATTTTCTGGTTGCCCACAGACGTCCATATCTTACCTAGATAAGACAGTGCTCTGATACACACATGTTAATTTCCAGGAAACTTAAAAAGCCGCCTGCACCTGCAGGTACTCTCTTACTTTTAAAAATGGGTAAAACGGGAGGAGGGGATGGCAGCTCTTTCCTCCTTTCATTTCCCCGGGAGCTTGCAAAGCCCTCCAAAGTGCAAAGACATTTGCCCACCAGTGCCGGGGCGAAGTAGCTCACCCTCTTCCCCGCCTACCCCAGCCTGGCCGCCGGAACAATGCAGTAACATACATTTCCCAACACCTGCTGGAGCCTATTAATATGCACGGGGACCTATTGATTTTTCCCCCGTCCCTTCCCCTGCCCTCCACACTGAGCAGGCTTTCATCTCCTCCTTTACCATCCATCAGGAACTCATTTCGGCGCCCCCTTCCCCCTCCCACCGCCGGTTCCCATTCAGCCGAGCCCCTCTCTCCAAAGCCGAGGCTGACGAGCACACTTTGGAATGCACTTCATTAAAATTTAGCTGCCCGATTCCAACCTGCAATGCGGAGGAGGCGATACAAAGCGCGCGCCACACTTCCTCCAGCATTCCCTTCAAAAGCCCCATTGTTCGCCAGGCATCTGCTCCAGAGCCCGGCCTCTCCCTACCCACTGACCCCTGATTTTCTTTTCTCCCCCCACCCACTCCCGCCCGCCCTGCCGGGCCAAACGGGCCTGTCCGGTGAATTAGAACGCAGCCGCAGCCATCTGGCCCTCCCAAGCTGGCCCGGTTTCTCCCCGCCCCTCCTCCCTGGTCCACACACCACACGGGGCATCTTCACCTCCATGGATGTTCCCACAACCCAAGCGCAAACCTCGGGCGATGGTGCGCCTCTGCCGACGCCTGCCTGTGCCCAGGCTTCCTCCCGCAGCGGAGCGTTCGAATCCAGAGGTGGGCAGGGGGCGGCGGGGGCGAAGAGCGGGCGATCGTGGACCTCTTGTACTTGCCTGCAAACCCCAGCCCAATCGCCAAGATTAATCCTTCCCTTTGTGAGCCAGAAAGAGCCTCCCACCACGCTGGTCCTCGGCTCTGCAGCGGCTGTAAAGAGAGGCGGGGGTTGAGGGGGTGGGGTGGGATCCGAACCCCTTCCTAGGCGAGCTGGGGGCNTAGAAATGTACTTTGGATAAAATTCTATTGATTTTTTTTCATGTGACATTAATAATACAGGCTATCTTCGTGGAGTAAAATGCAATAAAAACAGAAAAAATTTAATAGAAAAGGAAGAAAAATTATCAATAATAATAAAATTTGTGGGATATACCTAGATTCCTAAACAGAAGGAAATTATAGCTTTAAATGCATTTATTAGAGAACAAGAGAGACAGAAAATTAATGTCTTATGCTTTATACTCATGAAGCTATAAAATAAAAATGAAATGAATTTTTAAAAGAAGCAAAAGAAACTTTGAGTTGAGACAATTGAATATCCACAAACAAATGAATCAAGTTGGAAACCTACCTTATACAGTACATGAAAAGTAACTCAAAATGAATCATAGGCCTAAGTGTAAGACCTAAAACTATACTGTTCTTAGAAGAAAACACAAGAGTAAATTTGGGTTGGATAATGACAACAAAGCACAAGTCACAAAAGAAAAAAATAGGCATGTTATACTACATCAAAATCTAAGTTTTGTGCTGAAAAAAATGTTACCAATAATGTGAAATGACAATCTGTGGAGGATATATGTAAATGTATAACAGATTCACTCTGCTGCATATCTGAAACTAACACAACATTGTAAATCAACTAAGTCCAACATTTTTTTGTTAAATGACAATCCACAAAATGGAAGAGAATAGTTGTGAATCATATACCTGATAAGGGACTTGCATCTAGACTGTACAAAGACTCCCTTCAACTTAACAATAAAGACAAATAACCCAATTAAAAAATGAGGAAGTACTTAGATATTTCTCCAAAGACAATACACAGATGGCCAATAAGCATATTAGAAGTACAGCATCATTAGTTATTAGGGAAATGCCAATCAAAACCAAGACGAGATACCACTTCCAACTCACGTGGGTGGCTATCACTGAAAACTCAGCAACTCTATTCCTAGATCTATAGCCAAGAGAAATTAAAACTACTTCTGCACAAAACTTTTAATTGAATGTTGCTAGCAACATTATTGGGCTTCCCTGGTTATTCCGGAGAAGGCAATGGCACCCCACTCCAGTACTCTTGCCTGGAAAATCCCATGGACGGAGGAGTCTGGTAGGCTGCAGTCCATGGGGTCGCCAAGAGTCGGACACCACTGAGCAGCTTCACTTTCACTTTTCATTTTCATGCATTGGAGAAGGAAATGGCAACCCACTCCAGTGTTCTTGCCTGGAGAATCCCAGGGACGGGGGAGCCTGAAGGGCTGCTGTCTCTGAGGTCGCACAGAGTCGGACACGACTGAAGCGACTTAGCAGCAGCAGCAACATTATTCATAATAACCCAAAAAGGAAATAAACCAAACGTCCATCAACTAACAAATGAATTAATAAATGTGGTGTATCCATACAATAGGATATTACTCAGCAACAAAAAGGAATTAAGTACTGATAGATGCTGCAACTTGGATGAACCTTGAAAACACTATGATAAGTTAAAGAAACTAGACACAAAATGCTGCATAGTATATGATTTCAATGATATGAAATGTCCAAGAACAGGCAAATTTATAGACGAAGAATAGACTAGTATTATAGTTACCTAAAGCTTTGGGATTTGGGAGGAAATGGGGCATAACTGCTAATTAGTCAAGGATTCCTTATGGGGAAGATTAAAACGCTCTAAAATTTGATTGTGGTGACACCCTCACAACCTTGTGAATATACTAAAAAACACTGAATTTTTGAAGAGCGGGTGAGCTATATAGTATGTGAATTACACTTCCAGAAAGTTGTTCTAAAAATGTAGAAAGAAGGAATACTGAAATTAAGGTAGAAATATAGATAGGTAACTGGAGGCAATAAAGGAAAAAAATCAAGAGGAAAAAAAAAGCTGTTTTATGATAGGATTAATAAAACTGAAAAGCCTTTGGCAGTTATGACCATGGGTGGGTGTGGAGTGGGGAGGAAAAATCACACACACTACCCCCCACCCCAAAAAATCAACTTTAGCACAAAAGAGGTGGCATTAAAAATATATAAAAGAGATTTATTTTCATGTATAAGAGAATGCCATGTACAGCTTTATACCAGTTTAATTTCAAAATCTAGTAGGAACAGATCATTTTCCAGGGCAATAAATTAATGGAACTACCTCAAGAAGCAATAGGAATCCTAAATAGAGCAATGGCTTTAACTAAAATGAAATGATGTTAAAGAATTATCTCCTTGTTCCCTTTTCCTAGCATTTATAAGGGGAAAAAAATGTCCCAGGCCAGGATGCCTTATGGGCAGATTTTACAAAGACTTTCAAAGAAGAATGTGGTACCCTTTATGGTAATCAAAACACACACACAACTAAGTATTATCTATTTTCTGTGGATTCATATATATATTTATGAATGATTAGGAACCTATCCCAGAGAATAATTTTAAATGGTGATCTGTGGTTGCCTTTGGGTAAAACAATAGAAAACAGCATGAGGGTGGGATGGTCCAAGAGGATGCTGACATTTATTGCGATGCTTTTGTTTTTAATGAAAAATTGACATGCACTGCTTACACAATAGAAAAAGGAATGTGAAGTGAAAAAAAATTAGTGTTCACTGGAGACTAAATTTTCTGTCTCATTGACTGAAACATGGAGGGTAGATAAGAGGGTACCATTATTGCCACCTTATGGCAATGTATTCTAATTGCAGGCAAAAATCCCTAAGGAACAAAATAAATAGTCTCTGTATGCAGGTCAGGAAGTAACAGTTAGAACTGGACATGGAACAACAGACTGGTTCCAAATAGAAAAAGGAAAAGGCTGTGTATTGTCACCGTGCTTATTTAACTTCAATGCAGAGTACATCATGAGAAATGCTGGGCTGGAGGAAGCACAAGCTAGAATCAAGATTGCCAGGAGAATGACACCACCCTTATGGCAGAAAGTGAAGAGGAACTAAAAAGTCTCTTGATGAAAGTGAAAGAGGAGAGAGAAAAAGTTGGCTTAAAGCTCAACATTCAGAAAACTAAGATCATGGTATCTGGTCCCATCACTTCATGGGAAATAGATGGGGAAACAGTGGAAACAGTGGCAGACTTTATTTGTTTGGGCTCCAAAAATCACTGCAGATGGTGATTACCATGAAATTAAAAGATGCTTACTCCTTGGAAGTAAAGTTATGACCAACCTAGGTAGCATATTCAAAAGCAGAGATGTTACTTTGCCAACAAAGGTCCGTCTAGTCAAGGCTATGGTTTTTCCAGTGGATGTGAGAGTTAAACTGTGAAGAAAGCTGAGTGCCGAAGAATTGATGCTATTGAACTGTGGTGTTGGAGAAGACTCTTGAGAGCCCCTTGGACTGCAAGGAGATCCAACCAATCCATCCTAAAGGAGATTGGTCCTGGGTTCATTGGAAGGAATGATGCTAAAGCTGAAACTCCAATACTTTGGCCACCTCATGCGAAGAGTTGACTCACTGGAAAAGACTCTGATGCTGGGAGGGATTGGGGGCAGGAGGAAAAGGGGACGACCGAGGATGAGATGGCTGGATGGCATCACCGACTCGATGGACATGAGTTTGAGTGAACTCTGGGAGTTGGTGATGGACAGGGAGGCCTGGCGTGCTGCAGTTCATGGGGTCGCAAAGAGTCGGACACGACTGAGCGACTGAACTGAACTGACTGACTGCTGGATTTGCAAGCCTGACCAGAACGCCAAAGCAGGAGCCTGGTAATTCTGAATACCAAAATTTTCTTAGTTCTAAGATATCATTAATTATAAAATACATCTTTGAATGAACAACTTTCCAGAAAAAAAGAAAACTACCACAATAAACATCTACATCTATGTTCAACAACAGCCAATCACAGAAAAAAAATATTGATTTCTTACTGTCTGAGAATCAAGAAATAATGGTGCTATCTAACCAAGTGAGATGCTGATAAAAAAGAAAAATATTCTTCAAATGATAATAATTTAATTTGTGTTGTTCAGATTCTGTAGCCAAGTCCAGTCTGGAAAATGATATTTAATTAGATTTGCACATTAATTATACAAAATAACAAATATTTTAGTTATTAGGAAAACAGCATTGGTTAGGAAGGAAAACAGAAGCATCTCATTACATATGAACCTACATCTCATTATATATGAACCTACGGTATCATCTTTGATTCTTTTGACTCCTGCTGCCTTCAGGATACAAATTAGGACTCCCAAGAGTATATTCACCGTGTGCATGTTAGAACCTTTCACTACTTTCATATACCAGCCAAAAAGGCTTCTGAATAAATCTGTCACAGTGAATGAGTAAAGGGGGCATGAAATACAGATTCGGTACTTTCCAGAGAGTCTGTTGTGAAAGGCAACTGTGCTTCTCGGGGACCATGCACCACTGCAGGGAGTGCTTATCTTCTTGCAGATATGCAATGACTCAGAGACGGAGAGCCCAAGAGCTGGCAATAAAAGAAAAACTAGCCCTTGGAGGCCAACTAGTCCTTTTCAGGGTGCCTATCCTACCTTTAGAGTGTGCTGAAGGGTTTTCAGCAGATCAGAGTTAATGAGGAGGAAAGAATGAATTAAGCTTACACTATGCAGCATTTGAGAGTACCTATCAGTGGGCCTTATGTTAGTAAATTATAAATCGTCCAACATGGCCTCGATACTGGGTGAGTTATACGGTGGACTTTTCTCAACGCTAATTGCTCTAATATCAAACATTATAGTGGAAGAATTATAGAGACCAAACCTTGCAAGACAGCCTTTTTTTTTTTTTAAAGAAAGCCCACTTTTATCCACAACCCAGAGATGAAGTTTAGCAAGTGCTCTTGTACAGCAGGGTAGTTACATCGAAAGACCCTTTCGTCCTCCTCTGCATCACTCCACTCTACTCACTAAACAGTTGTCATAGAAAGAGAGCTTGCGCATCTACTCATCAGATACATGAATGTATTTCTGCAGTTTGAGCAACTATTACTGCCAGGACCTCTCTTGGTGCTTCTTATGTCTTAGGTCACGTAACTCTCACCACATTTCTATTGGGATGATACTACTGTCCCAATTTTATAAACTAGGAAACCTCAGGGAAGTAATTTATCTGAGATCACAGAGCCACAGAGTGGAGTAGTGAGTCAAACCAGTTCTATCCACAACTGAAGCTTATGTTGACTCAGCAGTCACAACCCTGTGCCTCATCAGCATCCCTGAAAACTGAAGGGGACTGATTTTCCAGGAAGTTCCCTTGAAATAAGGTTCTGCTTACTGTTGACACAGGTATTCAAGGCGAGTTTCAATAACTGCCTATACCATTAGGATACAATGATTTTGATATTTTTAGGAATAAATAATCTATCACATTAATATGGTTTGGGATGCCCAGGTCATCTTCAACACACACAAATCTAGTGTACAAATGGGCAACCTATGCTAATTCCTCTCAGAACAGAGGATTCTTTGCTCTTTTCTAGCCTTCCCACCTACTTCCTGAAACTGCTATTGTCTGCCCCGAAACAGCCTTTCACGTGGGCTGTAAACAAGTCTGCTAACAGAAGTCATCCCTTCAGTACCTTCAATACCTTCACCACTGTCCCCATCACGGCCAGCACAATCACCATGCCCATTACCCATCCAAGCATTCTCCAGATGTGACGTGCTTACAGGAGATCCAGATTGCGCCAGGCCACCTGACTAACCCTTTAAGGAAAGTATTGTTATTCCTATTTTCCAAATGAGAAAGCAAAGTCTCAAGAAACTGGCTGACAAGGAAGAAAGAGGAAATAAAAGACATGCTTCCCACCACTGCCCAGGGCAGGCAGACTTCTTTAATTGGGTCCTACATCTGCATTTTATCTTATTCTCTCCTTTTCAGAAACTCTCTTGGTTCTCACTTGTCCCAGTTGCAAGCACAGAATTCTTAGGAGAAGAGAAACAACTTCTAGTGTTCTTTTGTAGGAGGTAAGTCACTTTGGCCTATAGTGTATTATGGACATGGGCACTGTCTTCCCTTTTGTTACGTAAGTATAAAAAGGAGAAGAGAATATTGGGAAAGAAAAAGAAAGGTATTTAAAATATCTCAATAGGCTATTCACCTGACAGCAGAACAGATTTTTTTTCAGTTTAAGTCACCCATGCCTTTTCTGTGCGTGGAAACACAGGCATATTAATGTATATTACTAGAAATTAACTTACAATTCTTCAAGCCACTCTCACCACAGCCTATAAAATAGGTATTACTGGCCCCATCCTATAGATGAAGCTCAAAAAGGTGAGGCAAACTTTCCAAGCACATCTATTAAGCAACAGAGTCAGGATTTAAAACCCAGCTTTTCCTACCCATCAGCAAGAAAAAGACAAACTACCCAATTAAAAAGAAAAATGCGAAAGGATTTCAATTGTATTTCACAAAAGAAGGTCCCCGAGTAGACAATAAACATTTGAAAATGTGCTTAATATCATTATATATCAGAAAAAATGAAAATTCAAATGATAATGAAGAACCATGGCACACCTACCACAAGGATGAAAAATCTAAAAGACTGACAATAGCAAATGTCCGTAAGGATGAGGAGCAACTGGAACTCTCACTCATGTAAGTACTGGTGCAAATCGGTACAATCACTTTGGAAACTACATGACAATCTGTTACAGGGAACTGCTTATGCCTGCATAGGCCTACACATATGCCAACAATTCTAGCTGTGAAATGAGCACATACATCCCCTTACATAAGAATGTTCCCAGCAGTAAGTAAGCTAAAACTGGAAGATAGTTTAAATCAACAGAAAAATGGATAAAGATGGTGGTATAGTCACACAATGCAAAACTCAGCACAAAACCAAGGAAAAACCAAACTACGGCTATTGTTACATGCAAACAATATGGATGAAAAAGAAGTTAGGACAAAATAATACACATTGTATGATTCTGTTTATATGAAATTCAAGAACAGACAATATAATCTAGGGTTACAATCATCAGAGGAGACATGAGGGACCTGCTGGAATGCTCAGTGTTCTCCATATTGTTCTGGGTAATGGTTACATAGACATGGGGGTGGGGGTATGAATGTGAATCTGCATAAAAATTCAGCAAGCTATGAGCTTAAGATTTATATAATTTATTATAGATGTTTTATTTGTTTTCTACCTTAACTTTTTTTTAGGGTCTCTGTTAGAACCCAAGTACACGTAGCTCCAGTAACGGCTACTGACTGCTCTACTGCCGAGTCTGGAACAAGGGGAAGAAATAGACAGTTTGTGGTGGAAGGAAAGAAAAGAAAGAGGGGGTAGGAAAAGGAGGGTGGGAAGGACAATGGAAGGGAGGAAAGAACAGAGGAAAGGAGAAAGAAGGCTGGCAGGTCATGGCAGGCCAGGCCCCTGAAGTATAAAACATGAATTCAGAACACAACAGCAAGTATTATATCAACAAGTTATTTTTTTCAACTGCTCCATGTTCCCTAAAGATACCATTTTTTTAGTTGTATCTAACAGTTTGCTTCTGCAAATCATCTACATCTACAGTCAGAGGTACGAAATTCTTCCAAAGTATCCCAGACAATGGTGGATTTGCAAGTGGTGTCTGATTCCAGTGTAATGAAGAAGGCTGAATGCCTACCTTCTAGGAAGCAGCCTATATGGGAGGACCACATAAAGCAGCAAACTTGAAATTCAACAGAACCTGTATTAGTCACAAAATTCTATTCACTAGGGCAAAAACATGTAGATTCTCAGACTTATTTACAGTCATGCACCAAACCATCAGAACTTAGGTCAAATTTCAGTTCATCTGATGGTTTTATAGGATGTTTCACTTTCAAGTCATATTATTCATCTGGAAAATATTTTATGTACAATTTGGGTAACGTTTTTTTATGCATCCCTCAAATCAATTGATGAGGAAAACTAAAAATACTTAAGTTGCATTTCTGACAATCCTGTAAGATCTGTTTAAAATGATCTTATGAGACTGGAAAAGAGAAAAATATCAAGTTTATTTATGTACAGCAACTATAACTAGAAAGCCAAAGTAATAAATCTTTTAAGCTTGTTGACCCTAAAAATGACTTCATTGGTAACATGACCAAATTCTGTCTCAGTTTTCAAAGCAAAGCACTTAAGACATATCATGGTCTCACTTCTAATAGGGAGGTCAGGAGAGAAAACCCAAATAGAAAAATGGCAATCTCAGAAGAAATGGTCCAAGTACTAAAAAGTTTTCCTTTTGACGACAGAAGTGTTAGAAATACAATGAGAAGGCTGAGCCTTGGTACAACTGGAGCTCAGCAGGGCCAGTCTTGCTTGCTTAGATAGTTCTTAGATCACTTATTTACCCTACTTTGGCTTTTTCCATTAATAAGAGACTGCACCTTGATTTGACAGAGCCATGTCTCAGTCCAAAGTGTCATTTCATCTAGTGAAAGTGAAAGTTGCTCAGTTCACTTCAGTCACTCAGTTGGGTCCGACTCTTTGCAACACCATGAATCACAGCACACCAGGCCTCCCTGTTCATTGCCAACTCACGGAGTTCACTCAAACTCATGTCCATCGAGTTGGTGATGCCATCCAGCCATCTTATCCTCTGGACTCCCCTGGCAGGAGTCCCCTTCTCCTCCTGCCCTCAATCCCTCCCAGCATCAGGGTCTTTCCTAATGAGTCAACTGTTTGCATGAGGTGGCCAAAGTATTGGAGTTTCAGCTTCAGCATCAGTCCTTCCAATGAACACCCAGGACTGATCTCCTTCAGGATGGACTGGTTGGATCTCCTTGAAGGCCAAGGGACTCTCAAGAGTCTTCTCCAACACCAAGTTCAGAAGCATCAATTCTTCGGCGCTCAGCTTTCTTCACAGTCCAACTCTCACACCCATACATGACCACTGGAAAAACCATAGCCTTGACTAGACGGACCTTAGTTGGCAAAGTAATGTCTCTGCTTTTCAATATGCTATCTAGGTTGGTGATAACTTTCCTTCCAGGGAGTAAGCGTCTTTTAATTTCATGGCTGCAATCACCATCTGCGGTGATTTTGGAGCCCAGAAAAATAAAGTCTGACACTGTTTCCAGTGATTCCCCATCTATTTCCAATGAAGTGATGGACCAGATGCCATGATCTTAATTTTCTGAATGTTGAGCTTTAAGCCAACTTTTTCTCTCTCCTCTTTCACTTTCATCAAGAGGCTCTTTAGTTCCTCTTCACTTTCTGCCATAAGGGTGGTATCATCTGCATATCTGAGGTTATTGATATTTCTCCCAGTAATCTTGATTCAGCGTGTGCTTCTTCCAGCCCAGCATTTCACATGATGTACTCTACATATAAGTTAAATAAGCAGGGTGACAACATACAGCCTTGACGTACTCTTTTTCCTATTTGGAACCAGTCTGTTGTTCCATGACCTGCATATAGGTTTCTCAAGAGGCAGGTCTGGTGGTCTGGTATTCCCATCTCTTTCAGAATTTCCCACAGTTTATTGTGATCCACCAGAGAAGGCAATGGCACCCTGCTCCAGTACTCTTGCCTGGAGAATCCCATGGACAGAGGAGCCATGGGGAGGAGCCATGGGGTCATTAAGAGTCGGATAACACTGAGCGACTTCACTTCCACTTTTCACTTTCATGCATTGGAGAAGGAAATGGCAACCCACTCCAGTGTTCTTGCCTGGAGAATCCCAGGGACCGGGGGCCTGGTGGGCTACCGTCTATGGGGTCGCATAGAGTTGGACAAAACTGACGCAAGTTAGCGGCAGCAGCAGCGTGATCCATACAGTCAAAGGCTTTGGCATAGTCAATAAAGCAGAAATAGATGTTTTTCTGGAATTCTCTTGCTTTTTCCATGATCCAGCGGATGTTGGCAATTTGACCTCTGGTTCCTCCGATTCAGATTAATCATATTCTTTGCAGCCAAAGATGGAGAAGCTCTTTACAGTCAGCAAAAACAAGACCGAGAGCTGACTGTGGCTCAGATCATGAACTCCTTATTGCCAAATTCAGACTTAAATTGAAGAAAGTAGGGAAAACCACTAGATCATTCAGGTATGACCTAAATCAAATCCCTTAAGATTATACAGTGGAAGTGAGAAATAGATTTAAGGGACTAGATCTGATAGATAGAGTGCCTATGGACAGAGGTTCGGGACATTGTACAGGAGAGCGGGATTAAGACCATCCCCAAGGAAAAGAAATGCAAAAAAACAAAAATGGCTGTCTGGGGAGGCCTTACAAATAGCTGTGAAAAGAAGAGAAATGAAAAGCAAAGGAGAAAAGGAAAGACATAAGCATCTGAATGCAGAGTTCCAAAGAATAGCAAGAAGAGATAAGAAAGCCTTCTTCAGCGATCAATGCAAAGAAATAGAGGAAAACAACAGAATGGGAAAGACTAGAGATCTCTTCAAGAAAATTAGAGATACCAAGGGAACATTTCATGCAAAGATGGGCTCGATAAAGGACAGAAATGGTAGGGACCTAACATAAGCAGAAGATATTAAGAAGAGGTGGCAAGAACACACAAAAGAACTGTACAAAAAAGATCTTCACGACCAAGATACTCACGATGATGTGATCACTCACCTAGAGCCAGACATCCTGGAATGTGAGGTCAAGTGGGCCTTAGAAAGCATCACTATGAACAAAGCTAATGGAGGTGATGGAATTCCAGTTGAACTATTTCAAATCCTGAAAGATGATGCTGTGAAAGTGTTGCACTCAATATGCCAGCGAATTTGGAAAACTCAGCAGTGGCCACAGGACCGGAAAAAGTCCGTTTTCATTCCAATTGCAAAGAAAGGCAATGCCAAAGAATGCTCAAACTACCACACAATTGCACTCATCTCACATGCTAGTAAAGTAATGCTCAAAATTCTCCAAGCCAGGCTTCAGCAATACGTGAACCGCGAACTTCCAGATGTTCAAGCTGGTTTTAGAAAATCGCTCAGTTGTGTCCTACTCTTTGTGATTCCATGGACTATGCAGTCCTTGGAATTCTTCAGGCCAGAATACTGGAGTGGGTAGCCTTTCCCTTCTCTGGAGATCTTCCCAACCCATGGATCAAACCCAGTCTCCCGCATTGCAGGTGGATTCTTTACCAGCTGAACCACAAGGGAAGCCCAAAAATGCTGGAGTAGGTGGTCTATCCCTTCTCCAGCAGATCTTCCTGACCCAAGAATCAAACCAGAATCTCCTGCATTGTAGGCGGATTCTTTACCAATTGAGCTATCAGGGACTCTCCTATCTCATCTCATAGCATCCTATATCTACTAAGATGCCAAGGAGGCAAAAGGGCAAGATCTTTAATCCACGTCTACTAGTCACAAAGGGCCTTAAAATTAGACTTTTGTTATAATCAAATAAAGTTATGTCTACAGTTATATTCAATCCCTGGGTTGGGTAGATCTCCTGGAGAAGGAAATGGCAACCCACTCCAGCATTCTTGTCTGGAACATCCCATGGATGGAGGAGCCTGGTAGGCTATAGTCCATGGGGTCGCAAAGAGTCGGACACGACTGAGCTACTTCACAGTTACAAAGATACACTAAAAGAAATGTATTTGGACTTGGAGTCTATTACTAGACTATGCGTTTAATATACCTTGAGTTAATGTTTTATACATCTTGCAGTTAGTGAACTGCTCTATTATACTGCACTGTTATGTGTATGCTAAAAGGATTAAGTAAATGCAAGCATTAAAACCACGTCCTATCTTTTACTGTGGCACTGGTTTTTGTTGTTGTTATTTTTAAACATTTTAGAAGATACAAAACTCTAAGCAGTCTATTGTTGAAGGGTCCTAAGGAAAGAGTACTGTACAAAGGACTATATTATCTTGAGACTGGGCCTGGGATATTAAGATGCTTAACGAGTCAATTATACCCCTAATAAACATACTCCTTTTTAAAGAGCAATTAAGCCTAGAGATGTTAGTCATTTGCCCATGGTTACATGAGTAGATATTTCCTGATTCTTCCTAGGAAAGATATTCCACTGCTTTTCCTTACGTCTTCTCTTTGGGGATTTATTTCACTTCCGGGTCACACTGATTCATTGGTCTCTAGACTGAGCTTGGTGTCTGTCCTTGTATGTCATGTAGTCCTGGGCTTCCTCTACCATGGGATTTACTTCACTCTCTTACAGCTGTCTCTTGTTTGTTATAGTGGTTGCCCACTATACTATAAACTCCCTGAAAGCAGGAAAGGTAACCAGTTTCCCCCCTAAATGTTGAGCGTCTGTCATGGTGACCTGCTCACAGTAGTATTCAATACATGCTTGCTGAATAGACAGATACATGAAATAAATGGAGAACGGCTGTGTGAATAGTTACAGCAATGACTGAAGGCAGGATAAATGAAAGATCAGCTTCTACCCTAAAAGATTCAATCCAATACTGTCTCAAACCTTTAATTAGCAGAATTAAGGATGGAGAGATCATGTAATTGGACTGGATTAGGCTTCTGGTGTTCAAGTACATGGTGGGTATTACCCTCATAGGAGTAAGGTACCATTTTACCATGACTGAGACACATGCATCCCGAATGAATGGCAATTGGTTCTCTTTCAGGCTAGCTGAGTATCTGCTACTGGAACTCAGCCACAACATAAAGCCAGGCAGTCAGGGTGCTGCCACCACCGAGGGCACCATTCACATAGATTATACACTGAATAATGCTCCCTGGAATTGTATAATGTGGTAGCTTTGATAGAATCTAAGACTAAGACATATTATCTTGAAAAACAGGGAATACCCTGTCAGTTCAGTGATTAGGACTCCACATTTTCACTGCTGTGGGTTGAGATTCAATCCCTGGTCATGGACCCAATACCCCATTCCCCCACCAGAAAAGAGAGTATGAAAGAATAGTTGCTCTGTTCTCCAAAAAAGAAGCAGTATGTTGAATTACTGATTATTTTCCTTTTTTTCCTCTAATATTCTCCAGAGTTATAAATAGCAGGCAATATGGGCCACTGGCTAAGAAGGAAACTTTTAAAACAAGACAACACAGTTCTGCCTTCACCATGGCATCTTCAGCAAGGTATTCAGTCACTGTGTTCCTCAGTTTCCCTGAATGTGGAGAGTAATAACATATACATATAAGGCTACTGTGAGGACTAAATGAGTTCTTACACAAATATAAGACAAAACCTAGCACCTGGCAAGCACTCAATATATGGTAATAATTCTAATGATGATGATTATACTCATAGTCATCTAGAATGCCATTAGCAGATACTTAGGATCCATTTAAAAGAATCTTTCCTAACTTATTTCCTGAATATATTGAGTCTATGTATATATATCTATACACATAGTCTGAGCTAAGAAAATGTGGTGGCTACTAGAGGCAGCATTAGCACCCATGTTGAGTGCCTCGGTTCCAGTTCGATTCCACAGTTTTAAGACAAAGCATTAACCTTATCAAGGCTCAGTTTCCTCATCTGTAAATGAGAACAATAATAATTACTTTATACCCACAGTTTTTCTGCAAAGGTTAAATGAGAATCTAAAACTGCAACACTTAGCATGTATTTGGTATTCTGTAAGTGTTGGGGTTTTAATATATGCACAATGTCTCAGGCTAGTCCCACTATAGTTTAACAAATAAGATCTATCAAAGTACTAACAAAAGCTCAATGTTAGGTTAAAAACATTAATATTAATAATCTGGAAAAACAAAAATATAACGCTAATATATAATCCCCTTTTCCAGAAACTACATAGGTTTTTTTTTAAAAAAAAAAATTTTGGTATGGGTAAATAGATGGGGAAACAATGGAAACAGTGAGAGACTTTATTTCTGGGGGCTCCAAAATCACTTGCAGATGGTGACTGCAACCATGAAACCATGACACTTGCTCCTTGGAAGAAAAGCTGTGACAAACCTAGACAGCATATTAAAATACAGAGACGTTACTTTGCCAAGAAAGGTCCGTCTAGTCAAAGCTATGGTTTTTCCAGTGGCCATGTATGGATGCGAGAGTTGGACCATAAAGAAAGCTAAGCACCAAAGAACTGATGCTTTTGAACTGTGGTGTTGGAGAAGACTCTTGAGAGTCCCTTGGACTGCAAGGAGATCCAACCAGTCCATCCTAAAGNTGGATGCGAGAGTTGGACCATAAAGAAAGCTAAGCACCAAAGAACTGATGCTTTTGAACTGTGATGTTGGAGAAGACTCTTGAGCGTCCCTTGGACTGCAAGGAGATCCAACCAGTCCATCCTAAAGGAAATCAGTCCTGAATATTCATTGGAAGGACTGATGCTGAAGCTGAAGCTCCAATATTTTGGCCACCTGATGAGAAGAACTGATTTATGGAGAAGACCCTGATGCTGGGAAAGATTGAAGGTGGGAGGAGAAGGGAATGACAAAGGATGAGACGGGTGATGGCATCACCGACGCAATGGACATGAGTTTGAGTAGGCCCCGGAAGTTGGTGATGGACAGGAAAGCCTGGTGTCCTGCAGGCTATGGGGTCACAGAGAGTCAGACACAACTGAGCAACTGAACTGAACTCTTTCTAAAATACTTTTATTTGGAAATAATTCCATATTTATAGAAATTTGTAAGAATAAGAATAGTACAAAATTTTAACCATTTCTAATCTTTTGTAGCCATGTGAAAGTAAGCTGCGTTCACCATGGCCCTATATCCCTAAATACATTACAGTGTATTTACAGTATATTAATGTACAGTGTACATTACAATACATTAAAATATATCCCAAAATAGAGATGTATAATTGGTTAAATTTTAAATGCAATAGGCAATATGTCAAGCAGATCCTAAGTCTACTTTATTCTTATCATGACTGAAACTAACAAAAATGACATTTTCTTATTGTTTAAACTGTGGGTAGCTCATTTCATAGGGACTTTAGGTAACTTAACATAGGATAACTGGTGAAGTGTTCTTACTTGGATCTCATCATAAGTGCTCATTATACATTAGAGAAGCTAGAAATTTTATTTGTACATAGTTTTATAAAACACATTTGATACAAGATTTCTTTAAACATATATTGTATTTCATTCTCTTAAATGACTCTTCGGGACCCCATGGACTGTAGCCTACCAGGCTACTCAGTCCATGGGATTTTCCAGGCAAGAGTACTGGAGTGGGTTGCCATTTCCTTCTCCCCTGACATCACAGTCACATTCAAAATAATAAAAACATCAACTGTTGGTTAGCAGATGCTAACATGCCCATTAAAATCCACCACCTCTACAAATAAAAAGCAGGATCACCTATGCTTACCACATTAGATTTAAATAATCTTAGAGAACAAACATGTTTCATTCCTTTGTAAACTCCTTTAAGTCAATGATCAATGCCTCTTACAGGCTGCAATGATCTCAGTATCAGGGAGAGCCTTGATCAACATGTTAAACTACAGAAAAAACTGACTTATCCTTTCCTCTTTCAAATGACCTCTGCTTGAAAAGAAAGATGTGTTTAATCACTATTAAGCCCAGAGAAGGGAGAAGGAACAGGAGGGGTGGACTTCGGCATTCCAGAGCCCCGAGACTCCTAGATGAGTTGTATCTTGTTTTGACAGCAGCAGTAGAGTAAATGACAAGCCCTGTCAGGTAATGCATTTATCTTCACGGGCAAAGCAGCCGTTCCAAAGCAAGAATCTCAGATGTTGTCACATCAGCTAAGACAAGAAGTCAGAAAGCAGAATGGCTATCAGTGCAGGAGGTGCAGTGATATCTAGACTGTAATTAGGAGGAGCTGTGAATGGGTACTCCAGCTCCAAGCTCACCGGGAGCCTGGACTTTCTGGGTTTAGATTCTCAGTCACACAATCAGTGGAGTCTTCATCAGCCAACTCGGAGCTCAAGTTGCTGAGCTGCCCTTTATTCTGACAGCTTTATGGCAAGAGTAGCTCTGCTGATTCCCCCAAATGCTAAGTAATGAAGAAAAAATAATAATAAAACAAGAAAAACAAAGAGGGGTATTTATCCCATGGTCCAGGCACTCAGCCAGCCAGGTGTGGGCTGATCACTGCCTCAGGAGAGTAGGACTCTCAAAGAACAGACAGATACACAGCAGGCAGAGTATATGGTCAAATGGGGCGGTGGGGCTGTGGGAGCAGTGAGGAAGGCAATGGGCCCAATCTATGGAGGCCTTCCTGGAGGTGGTGGCATCTAAACTAAAGCTTACAGGAAGCTTATGAACTGGTTAGATGGAAAGATGGAGAGAAAAGAGACAATAACTGATGTCCAGTTATAAGAAGATATCAGGCATATTTGAGAAATGGACGAAGTGTGTATGACTAAAGAATTCAGGGGAAGGGGATTGGGAATGTAAGCAGGATTTGAGGGGCAGGAGACAGAAATATTATCCAGATCATTCTGAGGAATGAGAGAGGTCAGCAACACTGATGATATTTAAATGCATTTGAAATCCACTTACTGGGGCTTCCCCCGTAGCTCAGTGGTAAAGAATCTGCCTGCAGGTTGGATTCCTGGTTCAGGAAGATCCCACATGCCAAGGAGCAACTAAGCCCAGGCACCACAACCATTGAGCCCGTGCCCTAGAGCCCAGGAACCGCAATTACTGAGATATAACCACTGAAGCCTGCTCATTGCAGCTACAGAATAGCCCCCATTCACTGCAACTAGAGAAAAGCTCATGCAGCAAGGAAGACCCAGGGCAGCTGAAAATTTTAAAAATTCTTTTTTAAAAGATCCGTTTATCTTAAGGTGGTTTTCCATGAGTAGACTACTGATATATCTCAAGAGATTCCTACAGTGATTTTTTAAAAGCTGAATAATCATTTAAGCAGTTATTAAAATTCAATACTACACATCAGTGAAATACATGAAAATCAGAGAGAAGATGCTTATTTCTTAGATACAATGACTTATCCAGCTTCCCACCCTCAAGACATAAAACTATATGATTTTAAACATTTATAATTCAACAATGAGGTTTTTCTCTCTTTCTTCTTTCAATCTCAGCAGTCCATGGTATACTGCTCTAATCACATTGTAGTTGTTTAGCCTCTCAGTCATGTCTGACTCTTTGCGACCCCATAGACTGCAACGTGCCAGGCTTTCCTGTTCACCGCCATCTCCAGGAGCTTGCTCAAACTCATGTCCATTGAATCAGAGATTCCAAACAACCATCGGGTCCTCTGTCATTCTCTTCTCCTCTGGCCTCAACCTTTCCCAGCATCAGGGTCTTTTCTAATGAGTCAGCTTTTTGCATCAGGTGGCCAAAATACTGGAGTTTCAGCTTCAGATCACTCCTTATAATGAATATTCGGGATTGATTTCCTTTAGGATTGACTGGTTTGATCTCCTTGCAGTCCAACAGACTCTCAAGAGTCTTCTCCAACACCACAGTTCAAAAGCATCAATTCTTCAGCACTCAGCTTTCTTTATGGTCCAACTCTCACATCCATACATGACTATTAAAAAAACCATAGCATTGACTAGACAAACATTTGTTGGTAAAGTAATGCCTTTGCTTTTTAATATGCTGTTTCAGTTTGTCATAGCTTTTCTTCCAAGGAGCAAGTGTCTTTTAATTTCATGGCTGCAGTCACTATCTGCAGTGCTTTTGGAGCCCAAGAAAATAACAGTCTGTCATTGTTTCCCCACCTATTTGCCATGAAGTGATGAGGTGGTAGGACCGGATGCCATGATCTTAGTTTTTTGATTGTTGAGTTTTAAGCCAGTTTTCCCACTCTCTTCTTTCGCCATCATCAAAGGCTCTTTAGTTAGTTCCTCTTCACTCTCCAGCCATAAGGGTGGTGTCATCTGCATATTGGGGGTTATTTATATTTCTCCCTGCAATCTGGATTCCAGTTTGTGCTTCGTTCAGCCTAGCATTTCACACGATGTACTCTGTATATAAGTTAAATAAGCAGGGTGACAATACACAGCCTTGGCATACTCCTTTCCCAATTTTGAACCAGTTCATTGTTCCATGTCTGGTTCTAACGGTTGCTTCGTGAACTGCAAACAGGTTTCTCTAATCACATTACAGTGTGATCAGTATAGGAGTTAGAGAATTGGTTAAACCCTGACCATGCTCTTTGCTGTGTGATTCGAAGCAATCTATATACCTCTCTGAGCCTCTGTCTCCTCCAATGGATCCATATCTTGGGGCTGCCATCAGTATCTCATAAGACAATGCTAGAGATAGATATTTCTAGCTCCATTTTACTATAGATTAAAAAAAAGAGAGAGAGAGAGAGACTCAGAGAAGCTATCTGACCAAGCTGACCAGTTATAGAACAGCCCTCAGATTTTACACCAAGGCTTCTGACTCATTCTGCATCTAGTTATCTCTTTTTCTGCAGTAATTTTGGGGGTGGTGGTGGTACTAGTAATTTTCAGTATGAAAAGGCAAAAAGATATGACACTGAAAGATGAACTCCTCAGGTCAGTAGGTGCCCAATATGCTACTGGAGAAGTGTGGAAAAATAACTCCAGAAAGAATGAAGAAACAGAACCAAAGCGAAAACAATGTCCAGTTGTGATGTGATTGGTGATAGAAATAAAGTCCAACACTGTAAAGAACAACATTGCATAGAAACCTGGGATGTTAGGTCCATGAATCGAGGTAAGTTGAAAGTGTTCAACAGGACATTTCAAGAGTGAACATTGACATTTTAGGAATCAGCAAATTAAAATGGACCAGAATGGGTGAATTTAATTCAGATGACCATTATATCTACTACTGTGGGCAAGAATCCCTTAGAACAAATGGAGTAGCTCTTATACTCAACAAGAGTCTGAAATACAGTGCTTGGGAGCAATCTGAAAAATGACAGAATGATCTCTGTTCGTTTCCAAGGCAAGCCATTCAGTATCATAGCAATTCAAGTCTACGTCCCAACCACTAATGCTGACAAAGCTGAAGCTGAACATCATCTATGATGATCTACAAGACCTTCTAGAACCAACACCCAAAAAAGATGTCTTTTCCTCATAGGGGACTGGAATGCAAAAGTAGGAAGTCAAGAAATACCTGCTATAATAGGCAAGTGTGGCCTTGGAAGACAGAATGAAGCAGGGCAAAGGCTAATAGAGTTTTGCCAAGAGAACACACTGGTCATAGCAAACACCCTGTTCCAACAACACAAGAGAAGACTCTACACATGGACATCACCAGACGGTCAACACTGAAATCAGACTGATTATATTCTTTGCAGCCAAAAATGGAGAAGCTCTATACAGTCAGCAAAAACAAGACTGGGAGCTGACTGTGGCTCAGATCATGAACTCCTGATTGCAAAATTCAGACTTAAAATGAAGGAAGTAGGGAAAACCACTAGACCATTCAGGTATGACCGGGCCAGGCAAAATAGTAACCATCTGTTTTACAATAGGAGGTCCTGGTAAGGAACACAGAACCAATAAGCTAGCACCAACCAGAAGAGTTCGGGAAAGTTCAAAAGGTGGCATCACATGTCCAACCACCTCCCAGACTCTTTCTCGCTGGCATCCATCTTGGCTGATCAATGTATGCGCCACCAGGAAGGACTGTGAGTCAAAATGATTGGCCAAAAACAACTCAGAAAATAATCCCTTCACCATAAAACCGGAGACTACAAGCCACAAGGCAGAGCAGTCCTCCTGGGTTCCTTACCCTGCAGCACTCCGCCCAGGTGCCCCTTCCCAATAAACTCTCCTGCTTTGTCAGCGTATGTGTCTCCTCGGACAATTCATTTCTGAGTGTCAGACTTTTGGTAACTGGAAGTGTCCCCCCTTCCTGCAACAAAATCATTGCTGATGGTGACTGCAGCCATGAGATTAAAAGACACTTACTCCTTGGAAGAAAAGCTATGACAAACCTAGAAAGCATATTAAAAAGCAGAGATATTACTTTGGCAACAAAGGTACATCTAGTCAAAACTATGGTTTTTCCGGCAGTCATGTATCCATGTGAGAGTTGGACCATAACGAAAGCTGAGCGCTAAAGAATTGATGCTTTCGAACTGTGGTGTTGGAGAAGACTCTTGAGAGTCTGTTGGACTGCAAGGAGATCAAACCAGTCAATCCTATAGGAAATCAATCCCGAATACTCATTGGAAGGACTGATGCTGAAGCTGAAGCTCCAATACTTTAGCCACCTGATGTCAAGAACTGACTCATTAGAAAAGCCTGTGATGCTGGGAAAGATTGAAGGCAGGAGGAGAAGGGGATGACAGAGGATGAGATGGTTGGATGGCATCATCAACTTGATGGACATGAGTTTAAGAAAGCTCCAGGAGTTGGTGATGGACAGGAAAGCCTGGCATGTTGCAGTCTATGGGGTTGCAAAGAGTCACACACACAACTGAGAAACTGAACTGAAATGAGTAATTTTCAATGATAATATAATTAAATTTTATCTATGATGACCCTTTTCATACTATGGAAATAATAAATGTTTTTGAATCAAAACAAAAGAGGAGTAGAAAATAATAATGCCTATACCAAAATAGCACTAAATGAACAACTGGGTGAATTATATGATATATGAATTATATTTCAATAAAGCCACTTTTAAAAATTGCAGTGGATAAGAAGTGAGCAATGTGGCATTAGAACTGGTATGATTTTGAGGAAACTACATTTGTTACTTCACTTTACCTGAAAATACAGATGCAAAACTTACACTGTCTTTGCCAAAAAACGAGGATAAAATGGAATTCTGAACGGCAAAATCCCATGGTGCCCAGAAGGTTCTACTACACTATGATGACCCTAAAACAAACTTGAGAACAAACAGCCTTATCTGTTCATTTCTAGTGACATGTGAGACTCCTAAAATGTACAGAAAAGGAAGTCTAACCCAGCTCGCAAGCACCTGTTCATGAGATCATCCCTTCTCAAAAGACCAAAGTTACTGAAATATCGGCAGCAGGAAGTTCTGGAAAATATAGACTGCAGGAGTTCATTTCCCTGTGGCACCGTTACAACATCACTGGGAAGATCCGTGACTCAATCAACGGCTTCCTCATCCATGAGCACAACAGCTTGGTACTGAGTTCTGCTCTATCAGTCACATGGGCCAGAGAACCAAAATAAACACAAATGTGGCCCCAGTCATCTAAGCCCATAACCAAATCTCATATGACCCCTGTTCAAAGGCACACACACTGTGCCAGATTCAGAAACAGACCTCTTCCGAGTTTCCTTCCTGTTTTATGCAGGAAATACAAAATGAAATGTTACCTGTTTTCTCTTTAGTAAGAAAAAAAAAAAAAAACTCTCTCCACATTCTCAATTTCTGATTTATTGGTTTCATAGACATGAAACATCAATACCAATGGCTCTATATAAGCAAAGACAAAATATTATTTTCCACTGTTTTTTAAAAGGCTGAGGTCATTTTTGCCCCAATTCCTACAGAGTGATAAGCTTAAAATCAAGCCATTTAGCTCACAGTCAGGTCCAATAAATCATTGGAAAAAAATAAATGGAAAAGCTTGCCAAAATGTAACCATAGTAACACCACAGATGCGTCAAGAAATGGTGTGCTCATTTGCTTCATTCCCCATTTCTTAAATTGGAATCTGAGTAGGGGAAAAATTACACAGAGAACAATCATGATTCTGCAATTACTGAATTATGCAAAATTGCATCCAACCTGCTTACTAGAACTTTGGAGGCAGCAACGGTTGAGCTACAGAAATAGCCCTGGATGGCTTACAAGTCCCAAAGCTCTGGATCTGCCATGAAAGAGTTACTTGATTGCTCTGTGACTGTGTTTCCTCATCTGGAAAATGGGTACTGGAAACCTCAACCTCAAAGGGCTGCTATTCTAAGTGTAAAATGGGACAGTATATCAGAGGTAGGACAATGACTTGAAACCCTAGTCACCTTTGGCCTTCCTTTAATTGGCTTACCTTCGTGTCTTGATTTCTTTCTTTATTTCTATAAAAATAGAAAGGCAATCCCTGCCCATTCATGTGAGTAACCATAGGTATTATCATCATCATTATTATTAATCCAAGTGTAAGGAACAGTTAGGATATTATTAGGATTATGGCTTTCAATACTAATAATGCAAAATTAAAAGAACTGGGGGCCAGGGATTCACATTAATGCATGATCGTATTTTCTCTGTCAAATGCAGCTCTGAAAATAAATAAATAAATGTGGCTCTTCCACTCAGCAGAAAGAAGCAACTTTGGGGCACTGACCCATGTCACCTACAGTCAACTCAGTCTTACTGTTGGAGTCTTGGCTTTATGAATAGGTGAAAAGGAAGGCAGGGTCTGTTCTAAAATCTGATCGCTAAAGGTCCCCAGCTACGCTTTCAGTCTAAGTCCTTGCAGAACCATGGCATGCCTGAAATCAATTCTGTTCATGATTTTGCAGTAATATGAGGAAACACTAGCACTCTAGCACATCACTGGAAAAATATTACTTCTTTTAAAGAAAACCATCCATAGCGAACAAATTAGAGCAATAAGCAGAGTACCTTGAACTTCAAATTTGTTCTCCTTTCTTTAGGTGATTAAAAAAAATTTTTTTTAATTATAAAATTTTGAAGGACTGGATAATAGAGAGGAAAAAAGAAAACTCCCAAGTAATAAAATAAAAATCATTCTTTCGTCTTCTTTTCTTCTTTTTTTCTTCTTACTTTGAATGAATGTAAATAATCACACGTCTTCCCAGGATTCTCATCTCATAATGAGCTGGATGAGAATGTAGTCTGATAGAGCATGGTAATACCTCATGATCTGGTAGGCTGATTCCCTCCTCCCTTCCTTCTTTCCCTTAAGCACAAAATTCCCAATGTCATAGTCCCTACGTTCCATTATCTTGCTTTCTCAGATTTGGTCTTATCTAATAGGTTTGGAACTTTGGGGTTTTTAATCTGTGGAATCGCAGAGGCTTTCTTTGTTGAGGGCCACCAGAGACCCACTGAAATCCTCAGAGGTCAGTTTGAAGGCCTCTGGCCTGGTCCTCTCCACTCATAACAAAAATGGTTAACTCTTAGGCTTATACCGTGCCCATACGATACAAACACATTGACAAATGTCACTCCTTTGACTTTCTAACAGTTCTGTGAAGGTAGTAGGAGTGAGCTGTCCTTTTCACTGCTGTGAAAACATGACCTTACAAAGGATAGATAATTTGCCTGGCATATTCAAGCCAGAACTTGAAAAACCAAGTAATTCACTGGTTTAGTACTCTGTCTCACTGTCAATTTTTTTGCTTGTTTTTAAATTGTTTTTTGGCCTCCCCTTGCAGTATGTGGGGTCTTAGTGTCCTAACTAGGGATAGAACTCATCCCCCCTACATTGGAAGTAAGGCGTCTTAACCACTGGATTGCCAGTCCCCCATTGTCAGTTTGGACTCCCTGCACTTAGGGAGTCACTAAATGAACAAACTGAACCAGCTATTGTCTGTCTTCCCTCAACGTTTCACACACCCACCAGCAGTAAGATGTCCAAAACTGGCTACTTACAAGGCACAGCATGGCGATAAAGGTTATCTCTTATGGTCTGCTGGAGCTCATGATCAGGCGACCCTTTCTGGAACCTCTGATTGAGAAAATGTCGCAGGTCTTTGTTCAGCTTTCCCCCTACAGGAAAGATACAAAACAGAAGGCATCAAACACCAGGATTCCTAGAGACTGGGCAGCCCGAGAGCCACGTTTAGGAAAGCCCCATGAAGCCATTCTAGTCTGCTACCCTCTGTCAGCAGGAAGACTCAAGTCTAGGTTTTCCTATGCAGGGGAAAAAGCAAGCAGGAAGGTAATAAAGATAAAACAGCACTGAAACAGCGTTAATTTAGGGATCCCAATTCACATAATACTAGGAGACTCAAGTAACAAAGAAGTCAAAAGAGGCTATTACATTTAAAATATGCATTGTAGACACTTGCAAACATTATCAGATGGAAAGTGGATGGCTGAAATCTTAGAGGACAATCTAGCAATAGCTGACAAATTATAAAATGCTCTTTGACTAGGGATTCAACTGGAATAAATTTACTCTATGGCTATACTTGCAAAAGTCTGCCCAAATCTCCAGTATTGTTCATTGAAACATTTTTGTAACAGTGAATAAATAAAAATAATCACAAAAACACCCTGGAAACAAGCATCAGGGATCAACTAAGTAAAACTATCATCTGCATAAAAACTACTCTACAAAAGCTAGATCTTCATGTGTTGCAACTGCAGGAAAATATGTGGAATGGTATCTGACCTTTTATATGAGAAGAATAAAGAAAAGGAGAGACCATGTATTAATGGAAGGAACCACCAAAAAGTTTTAACAACAGTCTCCTTTAGAAAGAAGGACTTGAGTTTGGGAAATAAAAGAGGAGACGTCACTCTTCATTATACAGACAGAAAGAGATATATAGATCTTACTATTCTGTGTTGATTTATAATCACTAAACACATTTTTTTTTAATCGGCGTTGCTTAAGCAATAGTTATCTGGGCTGGTCTATGTGTTTATTTATTTTTAATTCTCTACAGTTAACAGACCTAAACAAAATCTTAAAAAATATATTATTACAAAATGTATCACAGAAAGAAGTAGGTAACCAAACTTTTCTAAAAAATTATAAACACAAATTATAGTCTACATGATCAGCAGATGGCTTATAGATCAATATAGCTAACACTTATTATTAGTGGAGACAACTGCTTCAGTGACAGCTAAAAATAACAAGGCTAAGATTGTCCTTCCGTTTTTAGACAAGATAAAAATTAGGTAAGGCATTTTTAGCATTAGAGAAACAATGCAGTATCTGTGTGAACCACAAAATTCACGTCTTCAGAGGATAATTTTCCCATGGCCAAAAAGAGCAAGTTGTGAGGATGAAAGTTTTGATGGTTAAGAAGATGCTATGATGCCTAGGAGAGGAATTACTGATCTTTATTTTAGTATCATATTCTAAACCAGATTTCCTACTATAGGTGATCATTTTAGAATAGACTAATGAAACTCAATTTGAACTACTTTATTTGAGTTGTAGTACACCTAAGATTTCGAGTGGCCAAAAGAAAAATACATAGCTCTATCTCAGGCCATTCAATTATTCATCAAACATTTATTAAGTAAGAAGACACATACACACATTTCCTACCTCCCCAAAATGGTCTGAATATATAGTTTATAAAATATATATAATTGTGCTCTAAGCAAAAATTAAAGTCATAGTGAGATCCTACTACATACCTGCCAGAATGGCAAAATCAATATTAGGTTTTAGCAAGACCGTTCCTGTACTCCTATATACTGCTAGTGGGTGTCTAAAATGGGAAAACAATTTGACAGTATCTTATAAACTAATCTTCACTAACCAAATGACCCAATTCCACTGTTACTTGTGCAAGAGAAGTGAAAACAAGTACACACATATAAACACAAAACTTATAGATGAATCATCACAGCAACTTTATTCATTATATAATAGCCCCAAATTGGAAACAATCCAAATGATTATCAACATTGAATGGATAAGGGAACTGTCCTATATATTCAAACAACAGGATGCTACACAACAATTAAAAGATACAAATCACTAATATTGATGAATCTCAAATACATTATGCTGAGCAGAAGAAGCCAGACACGAAAGACAACATATTATCTGATTCCATTTATATATAAAGCGTCACAGAAGGCCTATCTACAATGACAGAAAACAGTTCAGCAGTTCCCTGGAGTGAGAATAGGCAGAGATTAACACACAGGGAATAAAATCTATAGAGTATACCTATAATTTCCTGGCTTTGCAACTGTACTATATAGCTATATAAGAATGTTACCACTGGAAGAGGCAGGGTGAAGGATAAGCAAGAAGTCTGAACTATTTTTTATGACTTCCTGAGAGTCAACACTGATATCAAGACAAAAACTTTTTTAAAAGGGGGAATCAAAAGGAAACTCTGGCGGCGGGGGGATTCCAATGCAGTGTATCTCAGTTGTGTTGTGATAACGTGGGTTTATACATTTATCAAAACTTACAGAATAGTATATCTAAATGGAGACATTTTATAGTATAGAAATTATACTATCATAAAATCAATTTCAAAAGCTTAAACTGTACATAATTATTGAAAGACTATATGGTAGGCACTGTTATAAATGCTTAGTTTTCAATTTCTCATTAAAGAGAGAAACTGAAAAGAAGAGTGGAGTAAATCTTGGTGGTTGAGACAGACAGGTTTGGGTGTGGATCCTGGTTCTACTCTTTACTAGCTGGTGAACCCAAGTGCCTTGCTTAATCTCTGAACCTCACTTTTCTCATTTATGAAAACAGAGCATTGATGTAACAGTAGCTCTAATACAAGACTTGTAAGGATTAAATGAGATTCAGACAGTACTTGGCGAGGAGAAAGCACTTAATAAAAGATGGAGATTATCACTAGAGTGGGCCACCACTGAAGCAAGTGAAGAAACAGCTGAGATCAGTCCAAAAACGGACTGCTATTCCTTTTAAAAATACACATAGGAAATTCCCTGGTGGTCCAATGCTTAGGACACCAAGCTCTCGCTGCCAAGGGCCTCCCTCAGTTCAATCACTGGTTAAGGAACCAAGATCCTAAAAAGCCACACAGAGTGGCCAAATACACACATATACAAAATACTAACTATGAATTAGATATATAAGAAATTATAATTAAAATGAACTTTTAAAAAACAGACATAAAACTTTTGACTTACATGGCCAGAAACAAAATACAGGCACAGGGAAATTTGGAATAAAGGATACTTCTAGAGTTCCCAGAAGGGAATAAAACTCTCAGTTCAGTTCAGTAGCTCAGCTGTGTCCGACTCTTAGAGACCCCATGGACTGCAGCACACCATGTTTCCCTGTCCATCACCAACTTCCGGAGCCTACTCAAACTCATGTCCATCGCGTTGGTGATGCCACCCAACCATCTCATCCTCTGTCATCCCCTTCTCCTCCTGCCTTCAATCTTTCCCAGCATCAGGGTCTTTTCCAGCGAATCAGTTCTTCGCATCACGTAGCCAAAGTATTGGAGTTTCAGCTTCAGCATCAGTCCTTCCAATGAATATTCAGGACTCTAATAAAACTACTGCACTAAAATTTTCTGGACATGTGTAAACTGGTTAACATTTAGCACAGATTTAATATACTCCTGGCAGCTTGCCACCAACTTGATAGACATGAGTTTAAGCAGGCTCCAGGGGTTGGTGATGGACCCCTGCCTGGTATGCAGTAGTCCATGGGGTCGCAAAGAGTTGGACACGACTGAGCGACTGAACTGAACTGAACTGGCACTGCAGTGGAATTGTTCAGAAAATAAAATCACTAGTAAATTACTGACATGTGATAGTCATGCTGGCCAACTCTACTTCTAGATCTAAACTTTCTTGAATTTGACCACAAGGACAAGAAAGTTTATCAGCAAAATCCCCATTGCCTAGAACCTAGGATTTATATTCGCCTAGGAGACCAGAGTTCTGTGCAATAAAAACACACTGACAGTTAACATTTGATCTGTAAGTTGTAAAGATGTTACGGGATCCAAATGTACCACTGCCTAAGTCAAAAGCAATTCCGAAGACTCAGGATTCAGTATCTCTTTACCTCATATAGGCCCTTATGTGTCCAAAACAAAAAACCAAAGAAGACTCAGGATAGAGTATTTCTTTATCCCACATAGATCCTCATGAATCATATTCAATACCTATCAAGATGAACCTGGGGCACTGAGACTAGAAGCATTCTTAATTCATAGACATTCTTTGTTTACACTTGAGCTTTACAATCAAACTAGCCAAGCTAGCTAAAGTTTATGATCATCAAACTAAAACTCCTCCCTACTGCAGATGTGCAAAAGGGCAAGGTTAACTACGCTGCCGGTTAACATTTACTCTGTGTTCTGTGACATTTATAAGCCAAAAGCCTCAACCTTCGCATTACATTAGAAATACTGTACTTTTTGGGCATCTAATCTCAAATTAATTGCCAGTTATTCAGGGGACATGTCTATAAATCTTCTCCTAATTGTCAAGGGCAGTGAGCCAATGAAATAATAATTGTTAGAGGAAGAGTTTGTCATAGCATCTTCACTCTCTGTGAAATTCAAGATTTGTTTTGCAAATGGATAGGAGAACACAGGTCAGTAACATATAGAACTTGTTCCAAGAAAAGGTTTCAGAGCTAATTTTAAGATAATTTTATTATTTAAATAGGAAAAGAGGGTCTTTAGACCCTGTCTTGGATTAGCCACTATTTCATATTTTCATATGTATATATCTGGAATTCTGTGGTTTTAAATTTACAACAATATAGCTCTGTTTTTTTGATTACCATTACTTGACAGAAATTTAACCATGTCAATAGTGTACTTTTGAATTATTTAAATGCTGTATAATATTCCATTTTTAAAATACAGCAATTTTATTTCTCCTTCAGAGATAATTAGGTATTTCCAATGTTGCTGACAATTCAACAATGCTGCAGTGTCATTAAAACACTTTTTTAAAAAAAAAAGCAAAACTGTGTATTTTTTTACTCTTTTAAATATCTAAACTTGGAAATAGATGTAGTCCACTTCAAACTTACTTAGGTATCTCTAAATTCTCAAAATCATTGGGGCCAGCTTGCTTTTCTACCAAAAGGCTGGGAAGTCCCATTTCCCCACACTTAGGCCAACATTTGCTATTATTTGTGTGTGTAGGGTCCTGGGACTAGTTCCAGGTTTGAAGATTCACTAGGAAGATTCACAGGACTCAGAATATACTTGTAGTCAAAGGTATATTTCATTATGGAAAAAGGGTACAACACAAGTGCAACAAAGGGAAAAGGTTCAAGGGGCAATAAAGTCTAAAGAAATCAGGTACAAGCTTCTAAGAGTCCCCTCCCCAGTGAAGTCACTCTAATTCCCAGGGCAACAATGTGAAATGTGCCCATTAGACACTCAAGGCAGCTCATTACACATAAGGGCCCAGAATTTGTATTAGGAACTAATCATGTAGGCAGCCTCTGTCTGGCATAAAATCAAGTTCCAAACTCTCAGAAGGAAAGGATAAAATGTATCTTTTGCACCAACAGTTAAAGCACAGTAAGGCACTATCAGTTCTGGGAATGGATAGAACCCTCTGGAAACGCAATTTCCCAGACCCTAGCCAAGAGCCAATTTGGTGCGCTGGCATTCAAACTAACCATCAACTCTTTTCTGCACTGTCCATGGTGTTTCCCAGGTGGCGCAATGGGTAAAGAATCTACCTGCCAGTGCAGGAGATGCAAGAGACAAGGATTCAATCCCTGGGTCAGGAATCCCCTGGAGTAGGAAATGGCAAGCCACTCCAGTATTCTTGCCTAGAAAATTCCATGGACAGAGGAGCCTGGTGGGCTACACAGTACACGGGAGGGCAAAGAGTCAGACATAACTGAGCATACACAAACCACCCATCTTTTTTTAAGATCTTCCTAATCTAATAAAGATCAATTGATATTTTGGTGTTACACTAACTTATTTACAAACCGAGTATTAATGAAATTGGACATTCTTTTTTTCTTTTTAACATTTCTTCTCCTGTAACTTGCCCATTCATAGTCTTTGTGCATTTTCCTAATAGGTTGTCTTGTTATTCTTGATAAGATGCTATTTATATATTCTGGGTATGATTCCTTCATCAAGTATTTATGTTACAAACCTTGCCTATTATTATTTAAACATGAAACAATTCCCAAAATAACTGAGTTGTGCTATTCTCCAACTATTCCTCTCCCATGCTAGATAGTTTTCTACCGACTCAACCAGAGCATCAGTTTAAAGGTGATGGACTATGAGGGAACTCTGTTCTGATCTCTATCTCCTAGAATATAGATTCTAAGGAGGAATGCTAGTCAGTAGAAATAATCTGCACGGTCAAGAAATTAGGTTTCCACATAAACAAAAGTACCTATGGAATGGGAGAAAATATTCAGTATGTGCAAATGATGCAACCTATTTCATATTTATTTCCAAAATACAGAAACAGCTCACACAGCCCAACAACAAAAAAACAAAAAACTCAATCAAAAAATGGACAGAAGACCTAGGTAGATATTTTTCCAAAGAAGACACACAGACCGCCAAGAGACACATGAAAAGATGCTCAACATTGCTAATTATTAGAGAAATGCAAATCAAAACTACAATGAGATATCACCTTACATCAACCAGAACTGCCACCATCAAAATGTCTACAATTAATAAACGCCAAAGAGCATGTGGAGAAAAGAGAACTCTCCTACATTGTTCATGGGAAAAGTAAATCTGTGCAAGCACTACGGAGAATAGTATGGAGGCTCCTTAAAAACAAAAACTAAAGCTACCATATGATCCTCCAACCCCACTTCTGGGCATATACTTGGAAAAGGTGAAAACTCTAATCCAAAAAGATATACGAACTCCTATGCTCACAGCAGAAATATTAACAATAGCCAAGTCATGGAAGCAACCTAAGTGTCCAGCGGTAGATTAATGAATAAAGAAGATACAGTGTGTGTGTGTGTGTATAGATGCAGCCATGTGCACACGTGCGCACACACACATACACTCACACACACAAAGCACAACTGTAATATTACTCAGCCATAAAAAAAAGAATAAAATAATGTCATTTGCAACAAAATGGATGGACCTAGAGAATATTATATTAAGTGAAGTCAGACTGAGAAAGGCAAATGCTATATGATACACTTATATGTGGAATCTAAAGAATGATATAAATGAACTTATTTACAAAACAGAAATAGGCTCATAGAAAACAAACTTATGGTTACCAAAGGGAAAGGGAGGGGTAATAAATTAAGAGGTTTGGATTAATAGATACACACTATTATAAATAAACAATAAGAACTTACTGTATAGCACAAACAATTATATCCAGTATCTTATAATAAACTACAACAGAAAAGAATCTGAAAAGAATATATATATTCTTTAGATGTATGTATATATATATATGTGAAAGTGAAGCTGCTCAGTCGTGTCCGACTCTTTGGGACCCCATGGACTGCAGCCTACCAGGCTCCTCAGTCCACAGAATTTTCCAGGCAAGAGTAATGGAGTGGGCTTTATATATATACATCTATATATATGTACTATATACAGGATAGGCTTTTCTAATACAAAACTCTAAGGTGAGGAACAAACTTACTAGCTTTGTAGTCACTCAGACTTACAATCTGACATATCTTTAAATGAGCTTTGTCCGAAAAATATGTTTGCTATTTGTTTTGTCGTAACCTATTTTTCCTAATGTTTTTCTTAGTGTCAAAATAAGTTACTGGTGAAATTTAATACTTAATGGGTACAGAGTTTCACCTGGGGAGGACGAAAAAAATTCTGGAAATGTATGGTGTTGATGGCTGCACAGCAAAGTGAATGTACTTAATGCTACAGACCTGTCTACTTAAAAATGGTTAAAATGATATATTTTATGTATATTTTACCACAATAAAGAAGCAACATAAATTAATTACAAGATTTAAAAACTATACAAAACTTCCCAAAGAAAGTTTATTTTTTTATTTTTAATTGAAAGATAACTGCTTTGCAGAATTTTGTTTTCTGCCAAAAGTTTAAAATAAACTGTTATTTAATTTGCATCACCATTAACATTTAGTACTATATGCCCTGAGTATGCATATACACATATACTGATGATATGCTTAAATAATGGAGCAGATTTGTTGAGTCACTCAACAAATTTTTCTTACGTGCCTTCAGCCAGATACCCTGTGGACCCAGAAGACACGGCATGAAAACACTGAGTTCCTGAGTCAGGACTGACACACCCGTTTTGGGAAGCAAAAAGCAGGCCTCAGGACTGAAGTAATAGTAAGATGAGAAGGAAGATGAGAAGCTGGTTAGTTTTGCTAAGTGTGGGGTAAAGCACTGTAGGCAGAGGGACAGCATGTGTAAAAGTTCCAGAAGCGGGAAAAGAGGTTAAAATTTTAGAGAAACAGCAAAAAGCTCAGACAAGGGCTAGGCTCAGATTGAGGTTCCAAAGATAAGCAGGGACCAGATAATTTTGTACCTTGCAGACCATGAGAAAGAGTCTGCACTTTATTCCAAGCTCAGTAGGAATCCACTCAAGGGATTTTAGTCAGGGAGATGGGAAGGTCTGGTCTAAATTTTGAGATGACTCTTGCAGCCATGCAGTGGGTGAAGCGTACAGGGAAGAAATGGGATGAAGCTGACCCAACAAGACCTGAGATGACCTGGATTAAGGAAATGACCAAATAGAAGAGCAGAGGGGACAGAGGAGGTGCAATTTAAAGCTGAAACTGATCGAGTTCACCTCTGTGATGGAGGAAAATACCAAATGCAAGAGAGGACTCAAAAATGACTTCGGTGTCTGAGCTTCAGTTAAGCTGTGATGAACAGGTCTGAGTGGAACTGAGAGTTGCATGAGTACCTATTTAACATGGGATGCGTAAGATCATGTGATATACATGATTCATACCCAAATGTTCTAATAATTCATAAGCATTTCCAGTATACTATTAGAGCTCAAAATATACTTTTCATTTACATAGTACTTTAGCTTATCAACTTGTCACAACCTATGTAATCATTACCAATTATTAGGCATACAAATTGTTTCCACTGTGCTTATCTTCCTTATACAAAATCTATCTGTATTTCTTATTACTTTCTCATGATCCTTAAGTGAAAATGTTGGTACAAAAGGTATAAAAACATTTAAGGTTCTTGACAGAAAATCCCCTCCAAAAAGATTGTATCAGCATCCCTTCATCCAGCTTGATTTCATTTATTTTTACCACATCACAAGGCATGTAGGATCTTAGTTCCCCAACCAGAGATCAAATCTATGCCCCTTGCAGTACAAACACGGAGTCTCAACCACTGAACAGCCAGGGCATTTCCTTCCAGTTTGATTTTAAATGGTCCCAAAATAGCAGTGTGGGTTCACCTTAATATTATTAGCTTCACATTAACAGTCATTTAGATGTTTTGTTCTTAAAAAAAAAAAAAATATATATATATATATATATATAGTGCTGTAATGGAAAACATTGAATATGAATTTTTGCTGAAATTTCTTGGAAGTAGAATGAATAGAGCAATGAGAATGAACATTAAAGATTTTTTATAACATACTGACAAACTGCCTTCCATACAGCAGTGTTTGGAGGAAAAATAGTTATCACTGATCTGACAACTGGGGGCTTCCCTGGTGGCTTACAAGGTAAAGAATCTGCCTGTGACATGGGAGACCTGAGTTCAATCCCTGGGTCAGGAAGATCCCCTGGAGAAGAGAATGGCTACCCACTCCAGTATTCTTGCCTGAAGAATTCCATGGACAGAGGAGCCTGGTGGGCGACAGTCCCTGGGGTCACTGAGAGCCAGACACGACTGAGCAACTAACACACATCTGACAATTACGGAGTCCATATGAGAATGATTTTTCTCCTTTAAATTATGTGATTAAAAAAAAAAAAGTTTCCACCAATAATTCAAGTAATTCTAATTCAAAGCTCTGTATTAGAGAGGAAACTTGGCAACTAAAACTATGTTTCTTTTAATTCTGAGAAACTGTTGGTTCCAATGAGAAAACTTATTTGGAGAACGGCTTGTTGAGAAATAACAAATGAATTCCATTATCATATGTATTTAAGTAAAAAAATAAAAATAAAAACAAAAGAACGCTTGTGTCTAAAAAATACAGAAATTGGTAACACTCAGTGTGCCAGTTACAGAATTACTTCCAAGCCGCCTTCCCCCAAATGATACGGAAGCATTGGTCTAGATCAGGGGTCAGCAAAATTTTTCTGTAAAGGGCCAACAGCCAGACAGCACATATTTTTCAGCTTTGGGGGGCATGCATGGACTCAATCCAACTCGTCAACTCTGCCTTTGTAGTATGAAAACAGCCATAGATTATATGTAAAAAAAAGTTGTTTTCCAATAGAACTTATTTACAAACATAGGCAGCAGATTCGGCCCAGTGGCCACATTTGGCTAACTCTTGATCCAGATGTTGGTTCTGCATCTCCAGGTAAGCAATTCGTGTGTAATACTTGGGGTACGGGATATTCTCCTCTCTAACATTAGCCTAAGCGGCTCTACTCAGAAACTTATTGAAATTCAGATTACTACATTGTACTCTGGACCTAAGGAACTAAAATCTCTCAACGTCAGGTTCACCAATCTATGGTTTAACAAGCCTTCAAGTGATTTTATACATGTTCAAGTCTTCAAATTAAAGGTCTAAGCCCAGCAAAGTTCCTTAATAAAACCTGGGGAACTAGGTTCTAAGAATGAGCTTTTCCCTATTTCTCCCATCTCTTGCAAACCTCAAGAGATGCTGCCACTCCACTAGTGAGCTACTAATAACACTTTAAAATAAGAAGCACAGCACACATGACTCCAGGCAGGTGGTATCTCATCAGACCAGCAGAGACTGAATCCTTTCCCCTAGTGGTACAAAGACTGCTATCCTTACAGTCTTGTTTCTGCAGAACTTAAAAAACAGAAAAGAAAAATACATGGTGAGTCTGTGATGTGAAACAGAGGCTGCAGGACAGATCTCTGTATGCTGATGAAGCTCTAGAAATTACTATCTACATTTAACTCCCCCATGGACAAGCATGAAACATTTTGCTAGCACTTCAGGATAGCTGCTTTACTATTATTATCCCTCCTGTTTTCTCAGTTCTTTTTCTCCTGGTTAGTCTTTTGATAAATTTCATCCCCCAGCCAGAAGAAACCTGAATTAAGCCTGGAAAGGAAAACAAGGTTCAAATTCCATCATCTCTATTTTTCTCATTATTTCCAGCCTTTTGTGTTTCTTATATTTGTTCTAGCTACACAGGGTAGTAGAATAACACCTGCTCAGGAAAATAAATAAAAAAAAAGATTTACTGAGAGCAGAAAAGACAATGGTCCCCTGCTGGCAACACTATATAGCTGATATGTGCTTCACACTATATAGCTGATATGAGCTTCTGCCCAACCCTAATCAACCAACAGCTGCATGACCTCATGTAAAGTTGAAGGCAAATGTCTCTACAGTCAGAACCATGAGTGGAATCTGAAGATAGTGTGTGTGTGTGTGTGTGTGTGTGTGTCCCTCAAGAAGACACTAAATTCTTAAAAACACATCAGGAACTAACAGAACTGTGCTCAGCCAACCTACAGGACTCAAGTGCTGACAGTGCACACTGGATGGAACATGGCTCTGAAGGACACCCACAATGCTAAGTAATAACTTTACAATACTTACTCCAACCCAATGAGACTGGTTCTGTTTCCAATGCCATCTTACAGGAGATGAGGCTCACAGATTGCCCCATAATCCACGTAATTTGACAAAGTGGAAATATGTGTAAATAGAGAGATAATGGGCATGGTGAGATGTTAATAGCTGGCCAGCAATGATGGAATACATTATGCTGGTTTTGTTTTTTTTTTTTAAACTAGTACCTGTTTATTGTAAATCAAAACATTATCACAAATAAGATTACCTGTACTTGATAGTATACATGTTTCAATGCCATTCTCCCATCTCATCCCACCCTCTCCCTCTCCCTCTCCCCCAGAGTCCAAAAGTTCACTCTATAGATCTGAGTCTCTTTTGTTGTCTCGCATACAGGGTCATCATCCCCATCTTTCTAAATTCCATATATATGCCTTAGTATACTATATTGGTGTTTTTCTTTCTGGCTTGCTTCACTCTGTATAATTGGCTCCAGTTCCATCCATCTCCTTAGAACTGATTCAAATGTATTCTTTTTAATGGCTGAGTAATACTCCACTGTGTATATGTACCACCGCTTTTTTGCCATTCATCTGCTGATGGACATCTAGGTTGTTTCCATGTTCTGTACAGTGCTGCGACGTACATTGGGGTACATGTGTCTCTTTCTATTCTGGTTTCCTCGGTATGTATGCCCAGCAGTGGGATTGCTGGGTCATTAGGCAGTTCTATTTGCAATTTTTTAAGGAATCTCCACACTGTTCTCCATAGTGGCTGTACTAGTTTGCATTCCCACCAACAATGTAAAAGGGTTCCCTTTTCTCCACACCCTCTCCAGCATTTATTGCTTGCAGACTTCTGGATCACAGCCATTCTGACTGGTGTGAAGTGGTACCTCATTGTGGTCTTGATTTGCATTTCTCTGATAATGAGTGATGTTGAGCATCTTTTCATGTGTTT
>SJYQ01001759.1:571395-636318 GCA_006410935.1 Redunca redunca
TGGGCTTGTAATCTGTCGGTTTTAATTATTCATTTATGTATCGTTCCTGTTATGATGCCCTCTGTGCTTCCAGGGCTCACCACAGACTCGGCAGGGAGAGTGTTTCCTGGTGTTTGGAAACCTCTCTTCTTAAAGTTCCTTTCCTGGGTCAGCCTTCCCTATCCGGGACGGAGCTCCCTCCCCACCTCCTTTGTCTCTTTTTTCATCTTTTATATTTTTTCCCTACCTGTTTTTGAAGGCAATGATCTGCTTTTCTGGGTGCTTGATGTCCTCTGCCAGCATTCAGAAGTTGTTTTGTGGAGTTTGCTCGGCGTTGAAATGTTTTTTTGAGGAATTTGTGAGGGAGAAAGTAATCTCCTCGTCCTAATCCTCCGCCATCTTCCCAGAATTCCGTGGTTTTTTTTTTTTAATTAGTGCATGGGTTTGAAATATTTCAAGATAAAAAAAAGAATAAAATGATTTTTTTTCTTAAACAGTCACACTCATCATGCCACTAGAAAACATCTATGTGGATCTCAACATAAAAACCACAGGCTGACTTCCCATAAAACTGTGGCATTGTACAGCTGGTCCAATATTCTCTTGATGCTCAACATAAGGAAACACCAAGAAAGTGACATCTGAACAGCATTAGATTCCAGAGAACACCCAACCAGCGAGTGTATGCAAGGTTCCGTCCCAGGACTGGGCACCCCAGATTGAAGCCCTGCACTTTTGGGTCTTAGGACACTGTTGACAAATAAGAAGTTTTCAGTGTGTTTATGAAAATACAAACTGAGATGCCACTGGCATTCCATAGTTTGAACATCCATAGTAATTAACACAGCTGTTCCCCTACCGTCCCAATCTCACTCCAATTTATTCTCAGATAAGAACAGATAATGCAGGTGGTAAATGATATTCTAATATGGTCTGATATCATTCAAGCAACAGCAGACTAGGACTAGAGTTCCAGGTCCTCTGACCTACACAAGGAAACATCCATAAGCAGAAAGTTAAAGTGAATTCACTCAGTCATGTCCCGACTCTTTGGGACCCCATGGGTCCCTACCAGGCTCCTCCGTCCATGGGATTTTCCAGGCAACAGTACTGGAATGGATTGCCATTTCCTTCTCCAGGGGATCTTTCCGACCCAGGGATTGAACCTGGGTCTCCCGCATTGCGGGCAGATGCTTTACCGTCTGAGTCACCAGGGAAGCCACCGAGCCATACAAGCGGGGTGCTGGGAAAGACTGAAGGCAGGAGGAGAAGGAGGCGACAGAGGGTGAGACTGTTGGATGGCATCATCAGCTCAATGGACATGAGTCTGAGCAAACTCCAGGGGATAATGAAGGACAGAGAAGCCTGTCATGCTGCAGGCCACGGGATCGCAAAGGGTCAGACACTACTGACTCAACAGCAAGGATTACGTTAGCACATACCACTCCGATTTCTGCTGGATTGTGAGAACAGAGCCCACCAACAATATCTACACATTATCTGATGGGTCTGAGAAAGGTGAGACCATTTTCCCCTGAGCAAAGCATCCTAATAATTCCATGCTTTGCATAGTACTCCTCTTTAAAAATCTTTCAGAACTGAAAACAAATGAGAGAACCACAAGTATCTGGTCCCAGACAGGTGAGAGTGGAAAGAAAGACATCTTGCATCAGTAAGATTCCACAGCAGACGCAGGTAAAACTTTTCTGAAAGGTCAGGTAGTAAAGATTTTAGGCTTCACAGGCTGTAAGGACTGTGTTCCAACTCTTCAACTATGTTTTTTTTTTTACCAGGAAATCAACTCTAAACAAGATGTCAACAATTGTGCCTGGCTCTGTTCTAATAAAACTTTATTACAAAAACATACAGTAGCCTGGACTTGGCCCGCAAGCTGTAGTTTGCCACCACCCCATTCCAAGGATTGTCTCTCTCTCAAAAACGTGCTGTTTGCCTAAGCTTGCCAGGCTTTACATGACTGTGCATCTGTGTGTACAGAGGTAGCTCTGGTGTACAAACAACTGCCTTCGAAAAAGAGTAGGAGGGTGAGCCATGATCTGCACTGATGGGGCTTTCATAAAAGAACTCAATGGCTTAAACATAACCCGTTCTCATGGCCTCTACAAAGCAGAACAATTTTACACATTTAAAGAGCCTTCTGAGAAATGTATTAAATGTTTCCTGGAATGGAATGTTATTGGTGTCAATCTCCACTCTCTACAGATCTGCAGGATAGAAAAACTCAGACATTATAAATAAAAATTTCCCTTTGATGATCATCTGTTTGATGCTTTATCATAAATCTCTTTCATGAACTTTATCTCATTTAAACTTCATAAAACCCAGGGAGAATGGTTAACATTGTTCCCACTACAAAACAGATGAAGAAAGTGAGACTCCCAGGTACGGAAGGGATCAGATGGATGTAGGACTAGAAATCAGATGTCCTAACTCCAAACCTCTACACTTTCCCCCTTTCATCTCTGTGATTCTAAACCAAGTGTTTATCCAGCAGTGGAGAGTGAAACTTTTTGTTAAACACATATACTGGTATTTATCACAACTGTCAAGGTCATGGAAAAAGAAGAAAAGATTAAGAACCTTGTACAGAGTAGAGGAGCTTAAGACTGACAACTAAACACAACATAGACAGAAACAGACACTGGTAAAAGCAACTCATGTCAAATGTATCATGACCATGCAAGATGTCGGCACTAGGGAAAATTAGGTAAAGGAGATTCCAGAATGCTCTGTACTATCTTTGCAATTTTTTGCATCTAAAATATTCCAAAACATAATTTATTTCTAAAAAAATGTACATAATGCACCTATATGAAAGTGCCTATGTGCAGGGTTCTTGGGCTGTTTTACTTTTGTGAAACCAGTAGGTAAGAATTCTTACAGGGATTGATCACAGTTCTCATTTATAGAGAGTATGATATACAGTATATGTGGCTAAAAAATATTTGGGAGAAAGAGTTCTTAATTCATAGGTGGTCACAAGATATTTCTAATTCTTATAATTCCATAAGTGATTATCATTTTCACACTACTATTTTCATTTCATCACCATCTTTCAGCTGTTATTCAAAAGTGATTATAAATAATGGGGCTATAAAAGCCATTCAATAATTAGGACACTCACTGGCCATATGCCCACCCGGACAGTGGGAGGTGATTTATATAAGGAAACCCCATCACATCTGCCAAGCTGGTTTCTCTCTGACGAACTCTCCAATTGCAGATGAAAACATGGCTCTTAATAGTCATCTTTTTCTTAACTAGAGCACTGACTTGTGAGGCAAAGTGCTACAGCATTTAAAATTTTATATACAAGGAAAGAAAAACAGACTGAATAAACCATTCTCTGTTTTGCCATTTCATGGATCCAGATAACCAGAGGAAAAGTACAAAGCATTATCAACTGGATCTGGTCAGAATCCTGGCCTTTGCCACAGAATGGGAAAGACCTAAAAGAAATCCAAGGACAAAGAACTCAGACCTACCTGGTCAAATCTCACCCCCTTGATACACAAGACTTTAACAGATGTAAGCTTAAGCCCATGGCACGATTCACCAAGGGTTTCTTACAGGAGTGCCACTGGCATCTTGGACAGGAAAATTCTTTGTTGTGGGTTTACTCTCTGAACCTCAGCAGCCCAGTTCTTGGCAGCTTCCAAATAAATGCCTGAAGTGATCCCCAGTCACTGCAACAAGCCTAGTGAGGCAGTGCCACGCTGGGAGACGGATAAATGAAGAGCAATCAGGAACAGTTATTCCTGCTGAGCTTTCTTTCTTTTCTCCATTTAGATCCAAGAGCACATTAGAAATATACTGGGGGAAAAACCCTCATACTAGGGATGATTTCAAACAGGTAAGATCTCCTCTGCACATACTTACATAAACTTATCTGTCTTCTAGTGCAGGGATGCTGGTAAAGAGGAATCAGAGCTTAATGCTGAGACCAGAGGTTTGTGCTAGTTGTAACAAAGATGCAGCAGAGATAGTCTCCGGCAAGCCTCTCAGTGGAAAGCCCCTCCACCAGTGTCTAGCCCATCGCTCTGGTTTATTGTGTTCACAGCCTTTGCAAGACTGCTCAGCTGCTTCAGTTGTGTCCAGCTCTTTGCGACCCTATGGACTGTAGCCCACCAGGCTCCTCTGTCTAAGGGATTCTCCAGGCAAGAATACTGCAGTAGGTTGCCATGCCCTCCTCCAGCGGCTCTTCCTGACCCGGGGATAGAAACTTTGTCTCCTGCATCTCCTGCATTGCAGGTGAATTTTTCACCCACTGAGCCACCTAAAGTCATGGTTTTTCTACCCACTGAGCCACCTAAGGTGGTTTATCCATATGTTTCTTTATCTTGCTTATTATGTGTCCTCCACCACCATGATAGTTTCCCATGAGAGCTGAGACCCTCTCAGGTTAGAGGAGAAATTGGCATAGACCTAGTGATGATTAAATGAGTGGAGGAAGGATGAAAACACTACTTAAAATAACACTAGTGACTAAAGCAGGACTAAGCAGAACTACATTCCCATCCTGACTTTGCCGTTTGCTACCTCTGTGTTCTTAGGCAAGTTGCTTAATCACTCTGGGTCTCTGTTTCCTTATTAGGAAAATGGGGATAATGACAGTACATACAACAGGGCAGCAAAGATTATTAAATGAAAACATGCAGTCTTCAGCAAATGCTAGCTACCCTCCCCTTGACTTGGAAGTATCAGTATCATATTCCAAAATGTACTCTTTGTGGAGTTGTTTATCCTCAAGGAGAGTTTTTTTAATGATTAATGCTTATGACAAAATGCATAAAACAAGTTAAACAAGTCAAGCTTTCCACATTACTAGGCTGAAAACTAACTAAAACTTGGATGCTGTCGCTGGACTGCTTTCACACACCGAACACTTACAAATAGTGCATCCATGGTATACTCTATGGCCAAAGGTGTGCGAGCAAAGACAGGATTTTTAGGTTTGTATGGAATATGAATGATAGTGCAGAGTATCACACACCCTTCAGTCCAGCACCAGTTATCAGGAAATCTGGCATGTATTTTTTACTTTACTATTTATTTCAATGTTCTTCATATATGTGTTATATTGCTTCTTCATTACTTTAATTTGTATTACCCGGATGGATAAGGATATGAAGTATCTTCTATTCATTTGTGAAATTTCTATTCAATTGTTTAACTTCTTCTTATTAGTTTATGTCTTTAATATTGACGTTAAGAGTTCCCTATACATCCTGCATATCAGTCCTTTGTCAGAAATAAATTGTGCAAACCCCTTCTCCTAGCCTGTGACTCGTCTCTTCACTTTGTTAGGGATATCTTTTGATGAGTGGAAGTTTCGATGGTTGATGAAGCCTCATTTATTGATTTTTATGGTTACTTTAGTCTTTATTGTTCATTTGTTACAGATGAGTCATAAAGTAGGAACATGAAGCAGACAGAACTCTGAGCAAGGGTCAGGAGATCTTGATTTGAGACCTACATCTGTCTACGGCCATACCACCCTGAACGCGCCCGATCTCGTCTGATTTCGGAAGCTAAGCAGGGTCGGGCCCGGTTAGTACTTGGATGGGAGACCTACATCTGCGCCATATGTTTCGGAAAAGTCATGGGTGAGGGCTAACTTTATGCTTCAGCCTGACTGGACCACAAGGTGTCTAGATATCTATGTATCTAGTCAAGTATTATTTAGCATGTTTCTTATGAGAATTCTACTGGATGACTTTCACGTTTCAACTAATATACTGAGTAAAGCAGATCACCATCTCTAACATAAGTGGGCCTTACCCAATCAGTTGAGGGCAAGCTGACCTGCTCATGAATAAGGGCTCATGAATAAGCTCATGAATAAGAGCTCCTGCCTCAACCTTTGAGCTAAGACATCAGCTTTCTGGATTTCACACTAAACCAAAACATCAGTTCTCCTTGTCTCAAGCCTGCAGCCTTCAGACTAGAACTTACACCATCAGCTCTCCCAGATCTCAAGCCTCTAGACTCTTAACTAAAACCACACCATCAGTATTTCTGGGCATCCAGCTTACCAACTATAGACCTTGGGGCTTGTCAGTCTACATAATTGCATAAACCAATTTCTTACCATAAAGTAAGTAAGGAAAAGTTGCTCAGTCATGTCTCTTTGCAATCCCATGGACTATACAGATTATGGAATTCTCCAGGCAAGAATACTGGAGTGGATAGCTGTTCCCTTCTCCAAGGGATTTTCCCAACCCAGGGATCAAACCAAAGTCTCCTGCATTGCAGGCATATTCTTTCCCAGCTGGGAAGCCCACAAGGGAAGCCCAATTTCTTATCATAAATATCCATAAATAGATAAAACTTCCAATTGGTTCTGCTTCTCTGCAGAACCCGAATACATTAACTACCTCTTCTGGTTCCAACACGACATGCAGCATTCTAACAGGCACTTAATGAATCTTGCTGAAATCCCCAAGAAATCAGGCTAGATTTGACCATCCCAGAGTTCTCTCCCATTCTGATACCTATCTTGATCTCACCTTTCTATTTCAGCAAGGGCTTCTCCCTTGGGTGTCCTCTTGCAAAATTAATCCAGCTATGCCTCTCAGAAAAAGTGACAAACCATTCTCTTGGCTCATCAACTCAGCAGTCACTCTTAACAGGCCCTGCTACGTGTAAACCTGCTCTGGCTTGCTTGCCCCCACGTTGAGGAAGTGGAGTGCTAGCGAAGGAGTTCAGACAGTTCAAAGTTATTTGAGTATTTACACATCATAGAGGTAAAACAGCCGAATTCTTAATAGCACAGGGAACTTTACTCAAGATCTTATAATAACCTACAATGGGAAAGAATCTAAAAAAAGAATGTTAACCTAAATTAATCTAAAACAGATTCATATATATATATAAAAAATATAACTGATTCATATATATAACTGAATCATAGCTATGAANTGTGAACCTGCAACTAACACAGCATTATAAATCAACTATGTTTCAATAAAAATTTAAAAAAAAACCCAGGATGCTAAAACAAACCAAAAAACAATAAATAAATAAATTGCTGATACACAGATATAACTCACCAGACTTCTAAACTGACATTTTAAAAACTGCAACAAAGTCACCAAATGAGGCAATAAATCTAATTACTGATTGTTGTTATGAGGCGAGCAAGTCACAGGTGACACTCCAGAGGTACCAAAACACAGAAGGGGGTCTAACATTTGTCAGAGGAACAAACAGAAGTAAGTCAACACCTCAGCCTTTGGGAACCTCTGACACCCTCTTTTCCATCTCTTGATTTCAGACCAGTCCAGAGGAGACAGAAAATTTTCATTAGAAATTAAAGTGATCTTAAATAAATTTTGCAATGCCTTTTGAGACCAGTCTACACCCCAGGGAGATGTCAAGCCACATTTGAGAATTCCTGCTTTAGAATAAGTGGTATTAAATAAGAAAATTAGGTGTTAATGATTTAGAGTCACTGTGGGAACCTGAAGGAATGGAGTTCATCTGGCTTCCCTCGCATGTCTCTAACAGCAAAAGCAGGGAACTGGTCTCTCCTTGGGGCCTGGAATGTCCTAATGACAAGCAACCAGCCAGACTCACTCAGAATGGAAGAGGTGACTGGACATTACCTGGAAGGGAGGGTTATGAACCTTGATGAACATTAGAATCACTGGAGCACAGCTGAAATAACACCAGTGTCCAATCTCCCATCTCTGAGCAACTAAGTAAGAATCTATGGGGAGAGACTGGACAGTGGTGGGTGTTTTGGTCTTTCATCTTCCCTAGGGATTGGAGTGTGCAGTCAGCATTCTAAGCCTAGCCTACTTCTCTGATCCTGGACACACAGTGGAGTCACTAATTGTGAGAATATCTATGCAGAACCTTCTGTGTAGAGAGAATGCTGTAGGATCTCCTAAGATGAAGTGCCCTGAGCTTCACAGGTGAAATCAGACTCTGAACCAGGAGCAGGGTGAGATGGGTGGAGTGAAGAACACCAAGAGGAAAGAGAGCTTGAAAGAAACAAACAAACAAACAAAATCTAACACCCTCTTGGAGCCATAGCCCTGGGAAGTTAAATTGGGTTTCTGCCTGCCCTGACTAGGGAAGAAAACTCAAATTAGCCGGGTAGAAAATTCATTTCAAAGGATCTGGGGATGCTGGGTGACTCTCACTGCAGCTCAGCCATCCCCTTGGCTTTCTGACCAATTCCTGAGAAAAGTAGTAAGTTACACATATTTAGTTTGAAGAACACTTACCAAGTGAAAAGGTGGGAAAGGGGCTACAACCAATGACAAAGAACAAGGTGAGAAAGGGTGGACGGCGAGCACAAATGCAGGGCTTTCCACGTGAAAATAGTAATGCTGATGTCTGAAAAGTGGTACAGGCTGATTTCTGGAGCTGAGTAAAGCACCGACACACTTAGGCAGAAACAGAAGATGAAAGAACAAACAGAAATCTGCCCTAAATTAAACACAACTCAAATGTAACTGCTGTGAATCAAGTAATTATTCTGTTGATAGATTCTACACTCAAGCTGACACTGAACCATGGGCTGCCTCATTTCTTCAAGTACCAACACCAAGTGATGCTTTCAGCCACCCTCAGACCTCAATCAAGCTATTCAGTGCTCACAAACAATCAATTTCCTTTAATGAAATATTATTCTGCCACTAGTCAGAGATATAGAAGCTACTACAATCATCCCTCTCTCCAAAACTCCCAGGGAATAAGTGAAAAGGTTTTAAAGCTTTTTCATCAGCAACTACATATATTTAACCCCAGCAGAAAACTTTTTCCTCATCCATATATTAAAATGTTCCATATATTAAAATTAAAAGTGTTCCTGTGCTGTCTTACCTGGACATGTACAATCTCCAAATCCCTCATGTGTAGTCTTTATTTCTTTATACTAAAATCACACTGGTATCTTAAAAGTTCAAGCAAAATCAAATTATGAAAGTAAAGCAGTTACACTTTCATTTCTTTTTCTTGTTAAAAGAATTCTAGCTTAACATTTGCGTTTTTCCCCCATAATTAGAAAGATTATGGAAAGAGAAGAGAAAATGTAGTCAAACAGGCTTGAGCAGAAAATAGCTAAAATAGAAGCCCCATATACAAAAGAATAACAATTAAAGAATAAAAGCTCCATCCTTCATTTGATAGGTATTACCTGACTGGAAATTAAAACACTTCGTGCTATCTCTAGAGAAGAATTCTGTTCCAAAACGAGGGTCTAATGTTTAAATTGTGCAAGCCAAATCAGCTTGAAGAAACAGAAGGCTCTGCTAAGCTTTAGCAGAACAAGCCCTAACATAATATGCCAAGGAACACGTTTGACAAAACAGAAGTAGAAAAATATTTTCAAAATCAGTTCTTGGCTTAAATCTAGCATTTGGCACCTCAAATAAACACAGAGAAGAAGAACTAACTTGGCTGTGCCATGTGACTTTTGGAACTGCAACAGGCCAGATGGTGGGGTAGGTTATTCATTTCTCAGCTTCTCATCATCTCTGCCCTTACATTAGAGCCTCTCCAGGTGAGGGTGCGTTACAAGGGTTGGAAAGACAAGAACGGGATAAATGCATATAACCAGTTTTCTGGGGAATTATTATCTCCTTTAAAACCAGGCCTTTATCAAACATCTCATGCCAACTCAAAAGCTCTCATTAATATAAATGTTCTGGCTTACAGAGCCAAGTCAATGTCACATCTGCTGTCTATAAACAGTAAAGGAGTAACACCTCCTCTTCTGGGAAGATGATGCAGATGTGCATTTCCCTCATCCTCCCACGGAGCACAACAACAGACCTCCAACGTCATCTATGAAACTGACAAGACGGCTCTGAAATGTGAACAGAAGGCAGACCTCTTAGGACTCTCAAGAAAGATCTCAGCATGCACGTTGAGTTCTCTTTCTTTATGTCCCATATAACCCAGCATCGCAGGAGAAGACGCTGACAACAAGTAAATGTCAAGAGTCCAACAAAAGTCTGTTCTCTCTACCTAAAGAACCAGGTAATAGGTTCAAGGCAGGGGGGCCTGGGTTTGATCCCTCGTCAGGGAACGAGGTCTCACATGACTCAACTAAGAGTTCTCTTGCTGCAACTGAGAAGTTCACATGCCACAAGGAAAAGATTCTGTAGGCCGCAATGCAAGATCCTCAGTTCAGTTCAGTTCAGTCGCTCAGTCATGTCCGACTCTTTGCAACCCCATGAATTGCAGCACGCCAGGCCTCCCCGTCCATCACCTTCTCCCAGAGTGCACTCAAACTCACGTCCATTGATCAGTGATGCCATCCAGCCATCCCCTTCTCCTCCTGCCCCCAATCCCTCCCAGCATCAGAGTCTTTTCCAATGACAACTCCTCGCATGAGGTGGCCAAAGTACTAGAGTTTCAGCTTTAGCATCATTCCCTCCAAAGAACACCCAGAGCTGATCTCCTTCAGAATGGACTGGTTGGATCTCCTTGCAGGCCAAGGGACTCTCAAGAGTCTTCTCCAACACCACAGTTCAAAAGCATCAATTCTTTGGCACTCAGCTTTCTTCACAGTCCAACTCTCACATCCAACATGACCACTGGAAAAACCATAGCCTTGACTAGACGGACCTTTGTTGGCACAGTAATGCCTCTGCTTTTCAATATGCTGTCTAGGTTGGTCATAACTTTTCTTCCAAGGAGTAAGCGCCTTTTAATTTCATGGCTTCAATCACAATCTGCAGTGATTCTGGAGCCCCGAAAAATAAAGTCTCTCACTGTCTTCATTTACCATGATCTATTTGCCATGAAGTGATGGACCCAGATGCCATAATCTTAAGTTTTTTGAATGTTGAGTTTCAAGCCAGCTTTTTCACCCTCCTCCTTTACCTTCATCAAGAGGTTCTTTAGTTCCTCTTCACTTTCTGTCATAAGGGTGGTGTTATCTGCATATCTGAGGTTATTGATATTTCTCCTGGCAATCTTGATTCCAGCCTGTGCTTCTTCCAGCCCAGTGTTTCTCATGATGTAGTATAAGTTAAATAATCAGGGTGACAATATACAGCCTTGACGTACTCCTTTTCCTATTTGGAACCAGTGAAAGATCTTGCGTGCCATAATTAAGACCTGGCGCAGCCAAATAAATAAATACAAATAAATATTCAAAAAAATAAACATTGCCAAGTGATGAACATGCAAATAAAGTTTGAGGGGCACTGATATGAACGTGATTGGGGGGATGGGGACCACACAGCTTGTGGGATCTTATTTCCTCATCCAGAGATCAACCCAGGCCTTTAGCAGTGAAAGCACTGACCTGCCAGGGAATTCCCTACTACACAATTCTTAATTCACCATAGTGATGAGTTTGTACCAACATGGAATGTATGTATTATATCCCCACAAGCAAAATAAGCAGGGTGCACATCTGAAATTCCTTAATGCTAATGTCATTTGTGTGTGTGCACACAAGTCAAGGCCTGGCAGGAAATGAGCACAACATAAAAAGAGCAGTTTGGAGGCAGAGGGATTATGACTGTTTCCTCACCAAGTCGCCCACTTCGTTCTTAACACATAATCCTGCTAATATGTTATATGACAAGATGCCAGGGCCAGTGTATGAGGATCAACGCTTTTTACTTTCTGGCTTGCTGCTTTCCTAGGATCATGACGACCTGGTAAATGAAATCCCACATACGTGAGGTTACCCAGGCTCGTGAGCAACCAGATCTGCAAGGGCCCTGGCTTGGTTTTAGCCAGTTTAACTACCTGCGAAAAGAACAAAGAGTGGTCCAAAGGAGTCTCATTTGAAGGCACACCCAAAGCAGCTCAGATATGCTCCGGACATAAGGTCCAGCTTGTCGGCAGAGTAACACTCCCTGCAGGCCCAAAGTCTTTGGATCTACACTGGCTCCAGGATGGATATGGCAGCGAGAGCCCAGCACTCACCAGAAATACACAATGTCCTGACTGTGACGGTGGTCAGCTGTGTGCCTGGACATTATGGTCTCTGAGACTGCACATTAAACCCACTCCTCCAGTCACATGGCATCAGCACCAGACAAAGAAATCAACTGACTGCTCATCAGTGAGTCATCTTTTAAATTCTTTCCTTCCTTTTTTTCCTCACTGCAGGCAGAATCCCAAGCATGTCATCCTCGTAAATGGCACCAAGAAAACACCACCAGATTTTCAGAGGATCCAAGAGAGAATCTGTGTCTCAATGCTGAAAAAAACTATATGCTTAACTTAACCCCAAAGTTAATTCTTCAAATGATTTTTTACTACAAGTCAACTTTTCTCCACCTCATCTCAAAATGACTACCTTTCAGATAAAGTCTTCAGCTCATGTTTAGAGTATGTAGTGATCCAGTTCAAACATGTTCTGGGAATATTTATATGTAAACATCTAAAACCCTATATTCCTTAACTATTACACTGAAGGAAAAAAAAAAAAAAAACACTTTAATTAAAGGGATAACGCTATACAATATCTACTCCCAAACTTCAACAATTATTTATATACATGCCATCCAAAATGAAAACTAAAGGAGCTTTATTACTGTTTCTATACTAGTCACACTCATGCTACGAAATCATTACTTAAGTATTTTTAAACTCTGATTATCAAAGCGTAGATAAACAAACACTCTTTTAAAAAAAATTGGTTTTTACTTCTAAATATGAAGTCACTTGTCATTTTTGAAAGATTTCAAAAAGGAAGGGCAATTCACAGTCATTCAAAGACAGTAAGAGAGCCATAACAACTAGAACAAATAAAAGTTTTACTTTAATTTAGGGCTTTCACCCTTAGCACCGCTGACATCCAGGGTGAGGTGATTCTTTGTTGTCGGGGCTGTGCTGTGCATTGTGGGATGTTTAGCAGCATCCCTGGTATCTACCCATGAGATGCCAAAACTCATTTGTGGCCAGTTGTGAAAACCAAACACATCTCCAGTCATTGCCAAATTTCTCCTGGGGAATTAACTGTCCTCAGTTGAGCACCACTGCTTAACTTAAAGCAACAGAGTAGCCTAGTGAATCCTAAATGTAACTGAAACCTCTCTTGGCCTCTGTGGTTTAGTGGGTTGCCAGCACAACAGAATGATTGTCACCATTCAACCTCCTATGACTGCATTTGAGGCATCATCAAGTATTAGCAGCCGGCATGCAATGCGAGTCCATGCATGAAGACGCCTCAGCTTTACTGGAACTGAAATAATGGTGGTGTCGACTGCTCACTGGTTTTCTAGAGACTGAATCTATGTATGTTTTGAAGGCTGAAGCTAGTGACTGGAGTTACTGCGAGGCAAACCTGAGAGAGTCACTGTGCCCAAAACTATGGGCAAGTAGACTGCGGTCCTGACCAAAGTTATCATCAAAATAGGACCGCCTATTGGCCTAAACTGCTGGAGTCCAGGAACACTGAGTAGGTAGGAGAAGTGCACGAGGAGAACTAACTCATCCACGAGGTCACTAGTGTTTAACAAATACATTCAAAGAGGTAAGCGACTCCGTATGTTATTTTTCCATTTCTTTCCCAATGAAAATCTGCACTGGACTCACAACCTGGTGAACAGGAAAAGGCACCCTCTTATACCTGAAAGGCATCTTTGACTCTTTCTGTTTCCCACATCCCCCATATCACAAGAGTTGCCAAGTTCTCCCCATTCCACCTCTTGTGTCCCTCTTGAATAGGCCCACTTCTGTCCATCATACATTTCATTGCTGAATTACTACAGACGCCCCCTAACCAAATACTGAGCTTCTAGTCTTGGCCTCTCCCATGGGACACAAAACAATTTTTCAAACGCGCAAATCTGATCGCCTTTCTCCAGCTTGTATTTCTTCATGGGTTTCCCACTGTTCTTAAGTGAAATCCAAACACCCTCATGCTTCTACGTTATCTGGACCATCAATGTGGGCACAGGGGAGGGATATATATATATATATATAAAAAAAAAAAAATCAGTAGCACATGCAATGGAATCAGATCTTAGGCTGAGTCTGGTACTAAAAGTTTAAAAAGCCAGAATTACTGGTAATCTAAATTATATCTAAAAATCCCACTAGCCTGCCAGGACCTGGGCGTTTGGAAGCTCAAAGGCCAAGAATCAACCTTAGTTTTTCTTTGAATTTCTGTTGTGCCTTCCTTTTCCCTGAGACACTGAGGGAGTTAGGCCAAGATTAGTTTAAATGTGGCAGGGGTGAAGTTTTGGGGAAGTTAAATTGGTGATAAATATTATTTAGAATGTGATTTGGGAATATAAAACACAGCTCCAGCTATGTTCAACATATACATACATATACGTGGTATATTTCCATGGGGGAGAGGAAGCTGTTACAGAGAGAGTTCTAAGCAAGGCAAATGAACCAGAAAGAAATACAGCCATATGTTAACAGGAATATCTCTGGATGCTGAGATTAGAGATGATTAATTTGATTTTCCATACTTTCATGTGGTTTCCACTATCAATAACAGCATAAGAAAACTCTAACAGGTAACTTTAAGTAAGCCTTTGCTTCATGTTGAGGTTTGACAGAAAATAAAATTCTGTAAAGCAATTATCCTTCAGTAAAAAATTAATTAATAAAAAAAAAAGTAAGCCTTTATGTATCGGCTAAGATACAGACCAGATGGCAAAGGTAGCATCAAACTGTTCTGGAATGTAAAGATTTATCACTTGCCCTGCTAAGCTGCAGATCTCTGTGCCCAGATAACGGGGCACAGAATAGAAATTGTTGTCGTGTGGTGTGTCCAGAAGTTATCCCCTCAATTCATTCAGCCCTGAGCTTTTTGACAAACACACAGCAAGATACACAAAATTGAGGGCAGGGAAATGTCCTGTAACATTGTTAAATGGTGGTAGGAGAACACTAGTGCACAAGTTAAAGGTGCGGAGAAAGCTGTGGAATGCTGACCCACCGGGAATATAAGCAAAAGGAAAAGCACAGTTTTGAAGTATGAGAGCCTGACAATGATCAGTGAAAAGGTTTCCTCGCCACTTTCATGCACAGTATAAAGCTTCAAATTCACAGCTTAATTCAACACACACTGTTGAGTCTTGTTCTCTGTGCTGGTGACTATCTACTTTCTGCCCTGAAGAATGTCTTTTTTTCATTCTGGGCAAGATGACCTGCCAATCTGCCTAACTTTACCTGCTTTTATCTCTTCTTGCCCCAAAGCCACAGTGTGAACTTTGTGCACCTTTGTGTGGGGACCACGTTCCACACTGACTCCTTCTGTCTATTGCATTTCTTTTCCCAAGTTTCTGAGTGTTGAGGGTCCCAACTATAAGAATACAAACTACATTGACTTCATTGTCCAGTAGTTTGAGAAATGCAAAATGGTAAGCATAAAGTACACGTGGAGTGAACTATGTATTTTGTAACTGTCAAATAACCCAAATTTCAACATGAAAATGCCTCTTGCATTTCTTTCAGATCAATTTCAAAAAGTGAAAATTGTCTCCTGCCTTAGCACAGTTGCGATCATTACAGGAGCCTTTATAAGCTCTCTTTATTACACACAATGCATTTTCCTACCAGTGTGAAGGCCAGCAGGGGGATCTCATTCAACTCCCTGGCATTCTAACAGTATGATGACTGGGAATTCAGACACAGAGAAAAGAGAGGGGAAAAAACAGCATCTCACCACCTGTAATCCCAGATGGCACTGAAAGACATTTCACCAAAAACCCATAAAGGCTTTAGAAAATATAAAGCAATGCACTAATTAAAAGCAAAAAAAAAAGTCTACATCCAGCCACACAGAGTTATGGTACAGATTATTAGACAGTCAGCGGTGACTTTGGAAATAGAACCCAAACTCTAGCAAAACACACATGAGAAAATGACGAGCTTTTCTGGTTTTCATTCCACTGATGGTACAATGCCTACAGATTTGTTAACTCAAAGAGTTTTTCCATGTTGCTCACTTTGACATGTAGAGGAGAATTCTGAATCGTCCTCATCCATCACCACGCTGACTGCAATTTATTGCAGGACTGTGTGGTAAGTGCTTATATACATTATTTAATTCAATCCTCACCACTTTTCGAAATGGGATCTATCATCATCTCTGTTTTCGGAAACAAAAACGGAAGCACAGACAAGCTGAGAAAGCTGCCCAAGTTCAAACAGCTTAGTAAGAGCCGATTCCCAGGGCTCTTTCACACTCTTGTGAAAAGTCATGCTGTTTAGCCAGAAATCATCTTTCTAAATTTGGGGGATTTGTTTGGTTTTTGTCTTTTAGTTTCTTCTCAAAGGGGGGGCTGTACCTTCACTGACAACCTGGAAAGCTCTAGTGCCAAAGACACTGGGACTGTCTGAGCATGCAAGCATGGGTCCTCCTGCTAACCGTTCCAGATTTCAGTATAAAAACATAATCCTCTAATCTCACCAAGTCTGCACCAGGGAAAGAGAAATGAAGTTTCAGAAGCGATAAATTTAAAAAAAGTTTCCCTCAGTATCACCAGAGAAATTCATTCTTCATCAAAAGTTAGAAAACTTGCATCCACCTCAAAGCCCCTTTGCCTCTGATGCATTTTACTGCATCTCAACCTATATAACACTGTTACGATGTTAGCTCTCTTTCTCTTTTCCAATTGGCCTCCCAGAAGGCTTAATATTAGAAATGAAGTGAAGTCTGGTATCAATTTTCAAACTAGATCTGAGATCCAAAGGAGATCAAATTCTACATGGCAAACCATCCTTAAACACAGAATAACATGCATCTTTTAAGTAATTTTCAATTCTAAATCTTATGCATTTCATAATATGTTATTATATGCATCTCATAATTTATATTATGCATTCCATAATATAAAATATTATGGAATATAAAAGAGGCTAATAGGCTTAAGATAATCATCATAGGTAAAAATATAAAGGAATCTTTTGGTACAAACTTCTTATTCCATGGGGGAAATGAAGAAGGGCTATCTAACAAAAAAAAGAAACCAAAAAAAAAAGGGGGGGTAATAAATGGAAGAATATCTACTGTGTTCCACACCAAACAGGCTATATCTGGAGGTATCACAAAAGAGATACAATAGCAAACATGATGTTAAAGAGGCTCAGGATAATGATATCAATAGCTAATATTATGGAATGCCTAATACCTGCCAAGTATTGGGCTAAGAACCTGATAAGCCTCCCAGGACCTCCCACGTGGCACAGTGGTGAAGAATCCACCTCTTAATGCAGGAACATGGGTTCAGTCCTTGGATGGGGAAGATCCCCTGGATGGGGAAATCTCAACTCACTCCAGTATTTTTGCCTGGAAAGTTCCATGGGCAGAGGAGCCTGGTGGGCTAGTCCATGGGCTACAGTGGGGTTGTAAAGAGTCAAACATGACTGAACATGCACACACACACACACACACCCCCCTTCAAAGCCACAATATCCCTAGAAAGTAAATACTATTGTTAGTTCCAATTTAAAAAGAAGGAAACAGAAACGCAGGCAGGCAAAGTATATTGACCAAGGCGTACAGCAAATGTGGAGCTGAGATCCACGTCCAGGGCCTGTACTGACAATGCCTCCCAGGTAAAACAAACAGAAAATATGCCTTTGAATTAAGAGGGGTAGGGGAAAGTGCTCTCTACTTAATATGTACAATAGACATATGTAGCTAGTCATTGAGGGAGAAAGTTGCAGTTATTTCCTAAATGAACCCCCCTGTCAAAGGGAACACAAAGCAGGATCCCCCAAGCAATTGGAAAACAGAACACCCCTGCCTGCGGCAACCCACTCGAGTATTCTTGCCTGGAGAATCCCAGGGATGGAGGAGCCTGATGGGCTGCCGTCTATGGGGTGGCGCAGAGTCAGACACAACTGAAGCAACTTAGCAGCAGCAGCCAGCCTCCTACCTGCTTCAACAGTCAGTCTGGTTAAACTTTGCTTTCTATTAAAAACCTCTATCTGCATGCATCCTAATTAGCCTGAGTTTTGTGCAGCCTAAACATGACAGCAATGATACTTGCTTCCAAGTCTGGAGCAAAGCCCAATAAAAATCAAACCAACTTGATAAAAACCTCCAATGGAAGCGACAGTACTGAGACCTTCGTTTAAATCTTGATTCACCCACCTGCTACTGGGAAGGTCACCAATAATCTGAGTGAAATTTACTTATCTATGAAACTAGTGGAGCAGTATCTTCCCGTGCGGGTCTTGGACAATTGAGATAATGCATGTGAAATGTTTGCATCACATATGATATATTTATCAGTGAAGCATTAAGTGTGTACACAGAAAGCAATTTGGGATTTAATATTAATGCAGTATGTGAGGACTTTCAAATGATGTGGAAGTCACACTAGGGAAAATCAGTGACTTAACTGTTACATTCCTTGGGGAAAGAAATTGAATGCCAAAAAGAACAATCTATATTGCGAAGGTGGAATGAGGTGAGGGTTTCTTAACATTTATTTATTATAGTCTTTCCGACTTCGCTTATAAAATCTTTCTTTTGGACTCCAGAGAACTACACAGTTCTCTATAAATATCACTGTTGACTTTCCATAAGGATATGATGAAGCAAATATCAATATATCAGTAAAGGAATGAAAGCTCCAGTTAGTTACTGAGTCAAAATTCATTGGTCAAGGAAAATGCTGCTGTTTTAACAAACAAGTTTAATTTAAAAAATGATTTTTAACTTTTCTATGCTAGTAACCAAATGAAGGAACTCTAGCAGATGGATCTTCTCAGATGTTAATGTGCCTTTTTTTCAGTTATCTAGGAATTTGGTTACAGTGTTGATCTGGTTCCTCCGGACTGAGGTGAGCCATAAAATTCTGCATTTCTAACAAACTCACAGGTGAAGCCAGTGCTGCTGGTCCAGGGATCACACTTTGAGTAGCAAGGTTGTGGAACACAAGGCAACCATCACTCACGTGTGCACACATGCTCTCTCTCTATCATAAATCCAGCTTTGAAAAAAAAATTTATCAGCTCATAAACAACATTCTGTGCTCCTACCTAAGTTTCTGTCCAATGCCAAAACCAAATGAAATATATACAAAGTACATAAGTACACTGGGTCTAAATTTGAAGATTTTCTTTCCCAGTACCATAATGTAACTACACAAAGATGATGATAGTAAATACTAGAAATTAACCAGCACTTATATCCACAATTCCTTGTTTTAAGGATCAATCCTCACATGTTTCATGCCAGTCCTCTGCACTCACCTAATCTCAGCAATTACCAGGTCAGTCAGTCAGTCAGTTCAGTCCCTCAGTCGTGTCTGACTCTTTGCAACGCCATGGACTGCAGCACACCAGGCTTCCCTGTCCATCACCAATTCCTGAAGCCTATTCAAACTCATGTCCTTCATGTCGGTGATGCCATCCAGCCATCTCATCCTCTGTTGTCCCCTTTTCCTCCTGCCTTCAATCTTTCCCAGCATCAGGGTCTTTTCCAATGAGTCAGCTCTTCCCATCAGGAGGCCAAAGTACTGGAGTTTCAGCTTCAGCATCAGTCCTTCCAGTGAATATTCAGGACTGATTTCCTTTAGGATGGACTGGTTGGATCTCCTTGCAGTCCAAGGGACTCTCAACTTTCTTTATAGACCAGCTCTCACATCCATACATGACCACTGGAAAAACCATAGCTCTGACTAGACAGACCTTTGTTGGCAAAGTAATGTCTCTGCTTTTTAATATGCTGTCTAGGTTGCTCATAGCTTTTCTTCCAAGGAGTAAGTGTCTTTTAATTTCATGGCTGCAGTCACCATCTGCAATGATTTTGGAGCCCAGAAAAATAAAGTCTCTTACTGTTTGCCTTTGCCATGATCTATTTGCCATGAAGTGATGGGACCAAATGCCATAATCTTAAGTTTTTTGAATGTTGAGTTTCAAGCCAGCTTTTTCACCCTCCTCTTTCACCTTCATCAAGAGGCTCTTTAGTTCCTCTTCACTTTCTGTCATAAGGGTGGTGTTATCTGCATAGCTGAGGTTATTGATATTTCTCCCTGCAATCTTGATTCTAGCTTGTGCTTCATCCAGTCTGGCATTTCCATGAACAGTATGGAAAGGAACTACCAGGTAGGTCCTGTATTTATCTCTATTCTATACAAGAGGAAAGTGAGGCTCGGCCAGATTAAATAACTTGCCCAATGTCACCAGAAAGGAAGTACAGAGTGTCTGACTACCAAGTCCATGCTCATAAACACTATGCCATGATGTACAATTATCCCACAGCTGCCAATTCTGCTTCTGGAAAAATTCAGCACCAAATCACTCCGTGTCACAGTGATGTCAGCCTCAAGTTCTACCTTTCTCATCCCTAGAATTTCCGAATGAGTGGATGGTGAAGAAAACAGGTTCCCAGAGTTGGGTTGGGTCTCTCCATGTGATAGATTGAGTCCATGCTTTATAGCCTGCCAAGAACAATACTAAATAGTCACAGATTATAAGTTGGCCACATAGAAATCACTCAGCTGTCCAATTTCGCTGCTATTTAGAAAACGACTCTTCTGTGCTTTGTTATGTACATACAAGAAAGAGAAGTCATGGTTTCAGCCTCCAAAGGAACCCAGTATTTTTGGTGAGGTAAAACTTTTATTGATTTGTCTCATTCATTTCACAAATATTTACTCTGTGACTATCCCATGTCACCCACTCTGCAGAGCTGTCAGACAGCAGTTTCACTCTGAGTTCATAGTCAAGCAATAGAAATACACATTAAATGTTAAATTATATAAATAATCATATACAAATGTGATGAGTGGAACAACAGTCAAGTACAAAATGCTGGGGGAGACGTGGTCTTGTGTAGGGTCACAGACAGTACATTCTAAGAAACTCAAGCAAGGTTAAGATAAATACTCAAACACCAATATTTAGCAACCTTTGAAGGAGTGTTCTAGATTGCCCCTTGACAACTCTGAAATCTACACATTTATGGGGAACAAAGGACATTATTGTCTTTTGAAAGTTTCCAGATCTCATTAGAGGAAAATGGGCCAGATTCCTGCTCTTATCACATGATTACTTCAAACTAGGCTTAAAATCACAGAAACCAGGGGTGTCAAAAAGTTTCCTGACATCTGTCTTCTAATTATTCTTTTCACTTTCAGATTAGACAAATGTTGCTATAATGAAACAAGATTAACAAAGAACATCATCTCCATGGGAGGCCACAAGGTCCAGTCTTCCATAACAAGCTATTACAACACAACGAAGTCAACTACACAATGCCAGAGGACCAATTATTACTAGAAGTTAATCCTGGGGATAAAAATGGTAGGCAGAAAAGCATCAAGTTCAAATAAAAACACACTCATCAAACTGGCACCTCAAAGGCGTATCAGATTAAACACCAAACTACACCCCAGGACCAGCACCAATACTCATTTTCCGAGCAAATCAGGCACCCTTCAGGACACAGAATTATCTTTTCCGACATTAGTTGAGAGCTCTAGAAGAAAAAAAAAAAAAACTTGAAAAGCCCAAATGTCCATCTTCTACACATTTGCTCAGCAGATGGTTTGCAACTAGATTTATTGTGGGTATATGTTCTCCCCAGGGGGCAGAACTAGCCATTTCGGATCCCTAGTCTCAATTTAGAATGAGTGGGGAAAAAAAGCAAATGTCAAAGCATACCCCCATTATCCTATGTAAATTACAGAATAAATGATTTCCTGTCAAGAAAATGAATCCTGTAGGTTGTTTTGGAAGTGGCATCTTATTAAACGCACAAGTCATTTTCATAATTAAACAAGGACAAATTCAGTGGAAAAGAGCCATTTAAAATGACATCTTGGTTTTTCAGAAAAAGAGCTGGAAAATTAACATTCTAAAATATACAGGGAAAACAGAAACCACAGCAACACATCAATAATCAAAGCCTCTGATGTATAAGGGTTATGACTAGACTCGGGTCAAGATATTTGAGTTGGAAACCCTGTCCTGCTCCTTCTGAGCTAGAAGACCTTGAGTGTCTCGTATCTGGGCTTTGGGTTCCCCATATGAAAACAGGAGCATATCTGCTATGATGTGAGGCATACAAAGCACATAACCTGGTGCTTTGTACTAGTAAGCATCACCTCCTATTTCTAGTCTCATGTCATTGTTGTCATTCAGTCACTAAGTCACGTCAGACTCTGCAGCCCCACAGACTGCAGCATGCCAGGCTTCTCTGTCCTTCATGATCTCCCGGAATTGGTTCAAACTCTTGTTCATTGAATGGGTGACACCATCCAACCATCTCATCCTCTGTCGCCCTCTTCTGCCCTCAATCACTCCCAGCATCAGGGTGTTTTCCAATGAGTCAGCTCTTTGCAACAGGTGGTCAAAATATTGGAGTTGCAGCTTTAGCAGCAGTCCTTTCAATGAATAGTCAGGCTTGACTTCCTTTAGGATTAACTAGTTTGATCTTGCTATCCAGGGCACTCTCAATCATTTTCTCTGGCACCACAATTCAAAAGTGTCAATTCTTCAGCCTCAGCCTTCGTTATGGTCCAACTCTCACATCCGTACATGACTACTGGAAAACCATACTTTCATCTTTATTTCTTTATTATGACCACCAAGAAAGCAGACCATGAATATACTGAAAAAACAGGAACTACCAAGAACTCCACTAACAAATTCAGGATGGAAGCTTTATCAAAACAAACCAAAAGGTGCATTAGAGGAGAAAAAAATAAAAATCATCATCTGACTGGAACCACTTTCTCTCACCTCCATCATAACATTCTTTGGCATTGCCTTTCTTTGGGATTGGAATGAAAACGGACCTTCTCCAGTCCTGTGGCCACTGCTGAGTTTTCCAAATTTGCTGGCATATTGAGTGCAGCACTTTCACAGCATCATCTTTCAGGATTTGAAACAGCTCAACTGGAATTCCATCACCTCCACTAGCTTTGTTTGTAGTGATGCTTTCTAAGGTCCACTTGACTTCACATTCCAGGATGTCTGGCTCGAGGTGAGTGATCACACCATCCTGATTATCTGGGTCGTAAAGATCTTTTTTGTACAGTTTTTCTGTGTATTCTTGCCACCTCTTCTTAATATCTTCTGCCTCTGTTAGGTCCATACCATTTCTGTCCTTTATCAAGCCCATCTTTGCATGAAATGTTCCCTTGGTGTCTCTAATTTTCTTGAAGAGATCTCCAGTCTTTCCCATTCTGTTGTTTTCCTCTATTTCTTTGCATTGATAGCTGAGGAATGGTAGGTATGTGTTTATTGTTTTTCCAGCAGCTGGTTCTGTCGACTTGCTGTGGTTCTGGGTGGGCCTGGGGTGGGCGAAGACAGGGTAATGAGTGGAGTGGAGGCAGCATGCTGAGCAGAGCGCTGAAACACCTGTTACAGAGAACAGCACCCGACCTGGGCCCAAGCATGGACTGGGTGCTCAATGTCAGCAACGTTGTACCTCTTTAACAAATAGAGAAAAGGTGACAGAGTGAGGCTGAAAGGGAGATGACAAATACAAACTTGAGATGGCAGTGTCAGGAATTCCCTGGCGGTCCAGGGCTTAGGACTCCACATTTCCGCAGGGGGTATGGATTTGACCCTGCTCAAGGACCTAAGATCCTGAAAGACATGTGGCCTGGCCAACTTAAAAAAAGAAAAAGATAGCAAAATGTCAACATTTGTGAAATCTGGAAAGTCAGAATCTGAGCACTGGTTATCTATACTTCTCAAACTAGCTAAAGTGAAGAATCGGGCTTTTAAATTTCCAACCTGCTGCAGTCTGATAACTCTTTCTCTATACTTCTCAAACTAGCAAAAGTGAAGAATCAGGCTTTTAAATTTCTAACCTGCTGCAGTTCGATGATTCTGTATATTCAACAGAAACATCACGGGATTGGCCAATTGCTTTCAAAATGCCTAAACTCTTACTCCCACATTCTCTACTGGCCTCCTTTTGGACTGATAACAGTTTGCAGACTGGCACCAGTTCACAGACCACACTGTGAGCTCTGTTTATACTATTTTCTGTTTTTTTTTTTCCATATGTTTGAAATATGGCACAGTTGAAATTTTATAAATAATAAAATGAAAAGGGAGGAGAAAAGTCAAAGATAAACTCTTTAAGATCAGAGGTCATGAAGCCCACCTGCGGACATGCCAAACCAAAGGTCTGTGCATTTGTAAATTCCTTCAGTCTACAAGTATCCCTTGAGGACCCACTGGGTATCCACTCCTGTGTCAGGGTTCAGCAGGGTGAGTAAGTTGGTGCCTGAGCTCAGGAAGCTTTCAGTTTCGTTCAGGGTTTTTCACCCTTGGCCCTATGGCCATTTTGAACCAGATAGTTCTTTGCTGTGGGCAGCTAGCTGTCCTGTGTCTGTAAGAAACTTAGCAGCAACCCTGGCCTCTACCCACTAGATGCCACTAGCACCTCCAGTTATCACAACCCACAAAGATCTTCAGACATTGCCAAATGCCCCTGATAATCAAAATCACTTCCACTGTGAACCACTGGCCAAAAGCAAAAGAATGATAATTATAGTTGACAGGAAGTATAATATGCTAAGTGGTGAGAAAGGGGCTTTACCCCAAAATGTTAAATCCTCGTGGAAAAATACTGTAAATGCTGACTAAGTGCTATTTATGACTACTAGGAAAATGGTAGACTGCTTTCATACTGCTTCATCAGACTGTAACTGTTCTGTTGGCCTTCAGAGCTAACCAAATTCTGTCACCAACGGTATGTCAATAAAATGCACACTGCAGCCCTCTTAAGCACAGATGAACCTTGAACAACACAGGGTGAACTGGGTGGATCCACTTACACACAAATTTTTTGTTTTCTACAGTAATTTGCTACATTACTGCATAATCTGGTTGAATCTGTGGATGCAGAACCACAAATACTATGAAGTTATAAATGGATTTTCAACGGCACAGAAGGTTGAAATGCTCCCTAATCCCAGCATTGTACAAGAGTCAACTGTAAATATTATAGCATGCTTGCAAGGGAAAGTAAACAGATCTAGAGAAATTAAACCTTCAGCATGAAGTAGGCCAGTTTACTCCAAGTCTAAGATCATGACGGCCAACAACACAGAACGTCGAACATGTATGGAGTACGCACATATGTAAACTTGTTCTGACCATTATCTCAACTAATGGTCATGAGAGTCCTATGAGAGAGCATCTGATACTGTCACATTTTGTACCAAAAAACAACCCGAGGATAAGAGAAACTAAATAGTGTGTCTGAAGTTACGGCACTCTGACACAAACTGTTGGAAGAGGGATTTGAATTCTTCTACACAGGTGGTTCCTCAAAGTCCAACTTCACATGGAGAAATACTGATTATTCATGGAGTACGTATTTCTGAATTCACCTATATGTAACCCCTAAATCAACATTTGTGGCACCTTCCTAATAATTCACAGACACATGACAATCAGTGAAAAATTTTCACTGGCCAACATCACATTACAGGAGATTAAAGAAGGTGAGGCTCTACCTTCTTTTTTTAGGTCCCACAGTATAAACAAGCATTTTTTTCATGATCTATTAAGTGCCATGTTTTCACACTTTTGTGCTTTTGGTTGTGATTTCTCTATTTAAAGTAACCCTCAAATAAACTGCTAAAATGCTGTCTAGTGTCGAAAGTGCAAGAAGGTCATGATGTGCCTTACAGAAAAAGTACACATTAGATAAGTTTCATTTAGGCATGAATTACAGGTGGCTTTCATCATCTGCATGTTTAACCAGTCTCAGATCAAAAAGATTAAAAAAACTTTCCAGAAAGTTCCAAGAAGCAAAACTTAATTTCCCCTATGCACCAGCAACTATTTACATGGCATTTACATTGGATCCGGTATTATAATCATCCGGAGATGATTCAGAATATATATATAGGATGAGCCTAGAGCCTAGGTTATATGCAAATACTAAACCACTTTATATATAAACATCCTTAGATTTTTGTATCTCCAGGGCAGGGGTCCTGGAACCAATCACCCTCAGATATTAAGAGGCTATATAGTGCCATGAGTTCAATAGTAGGTATACTGAGAAAAAGGAATAGAAAATTTGCCCATCTGTACATGAGGCTGCTCCAGAAAGTGCTAAAAGTAACATTTATAGCACATGATGAAGCTACAGAAAAAAATAGAAAAGTGACTACATTTGTGAGTTCTTGAGATGACAACTGATTTTTTAAAAAACAGCATAGGAGACAACACTGTGAGACTAAAAATTAAAGAAATTTATGGTCACATTATGCAGGGTCAGGACAATATTAAATCTTTCTTATTTCCTGTTTCATTATAAAGAAATTTTGAATGTATGATTTTTAGAAGTACATGTTACATAAAATGTCCGTAAACAGAAACAGAAATAAAACAAAGACAGGCACTGAGTAATGGATGAAAATGTGACCAAAAGCTTGCAGGAACCTAATCCTGTATTTACCTAGGAGTAATAGCTCAGTATTTGCAAATTCAGCGTTCTGGCAACCCTACAGAATATAAGTACTGCAAATAACAAGTACCAGCTACTTTTAGATTACCCACAGAAATCACACATTTCTAAGCTTTACCTTGGGGCTCTGAATTAAAATTTCAGCACAAGGGTCCATAAATCTGAATGTTCTTTATCCACAGACCTGTGTCTCTGAATACCTGGCGCATACTATGCTCCCTAACAAAATTTAACTATTCATCCCAGAAGCTGGCATAACCCTGAATTAAATGTGCATAGCCAGAAATACAAGCTGATGTCATGAAACCATCTGGATATCTTTGCTTCCAGTCAACAATTTACCTAAAACCACCAAGGGGAAAAAAAAATCCAACACCTTCACGGGGTTATTTAAAGAGTAACCCCACCTCAAGTTCCAGCCAAAAGTGTACTCACTGAGGCAGAAGGCTTTCTATACTAACCACAGTTATACCAAGTCATGGTGGTGGGTGTGTTCAGTCACCCAGTCACGTCTGACCATTTGCAACCTCATGGACTGCAGTACGCCCGGTGTCCTTACCCTTTACTGTCTCCCAGAGTTTGCTCACACGCATGTCCATTGACTTGGCAATGCCATCTAATCATCTCTTCTGTCACTCATGTTAATCAGTATATAATAGGAGTCTATCATTGACTCCTGGTCACTCTCAGCAAATTTAAATTTCCCACCTCTTGAAAACTTCACATTTGTGCCTTGGTTTACCGTGAACCATTACATTAATAATCAGAGCAATACACAAAAAGCATTTAAAAATCATCACAGTGGGCTTCCCTGGTGGCTCAGTGGTAAAGAGTCCACCTGCTAATGCAGGAGACACGGGTCCGATCCCTAATCCACATGCCACGGAGCAACTAAGCTCAAGGAGCCAAAACTACCGAAGCCGGTGCCCCCGAGAGTCCATGCTCCACACCACGAGAAGCCCCCACAGGGAGAAGCCTGCGCACCGCAATTAGAAAGCAGCCCCGGCGGCTAGAGAAAAGCCCATGCAGTGACCGAGACCCAGCACAGCCAAAAGCAAATAAACAGAATTATTTTAAAACATTTAAAAAATCATCAGAGACATTAACAGCATTATGAATGACTTGGAAAAGTTATTAAGAGAACAACGACTGACTCCGGCTCAGGGTGGCTCTCGTGGTCATCTTCAAATGTCCAACAATTTTTATCTTTAATACAAAATTCCCCAGAGGATCTTCTACTGAACACAAATCCCATAAAATTATTCGAGAAGAAAGAATTCTATGGCAGGTGAGACTAGGAAAATTGCTAGGTAAAACCTTGCAGACATCCCATCACATGAAGTATAATAAAAGCTCAGAGATTCCCTAAAGGGAAGATGGGAATGAAACATGTCTGAAATATGTTTCAAAGAGCAGTTCTCAGACTTAGATGATGAGGGACTTCTCTTAAGCACCTATAAACTCCAGGGAAAGACACTGGGAAATATTGTCTGAATATATTACTGGAAGAGGCCACAGAGGAAGATAAAGCCATCTGCCACCAATGGCCCCGTCACTGCTCTCACGGGTCCTCTGCGACTCCTCACTCTCCTTTCCTAAATGTAAGGCCTCATCACAGATCCCTCTCCATACAGTTTTGCATCCCTTCACAAATGCTATGGCTGCACCATCTGCCTCTTGGTGGCATGCCACAGTTAAGGGTCCTTAGCGGGAGACAAAGATTAGGCTTCACTTCTTTTTTCTCCGTGACAGTATCCATCCCAAACCAGACAATACAACCCAAGTTAAGTCTTTTACAAATAGCTACAACCACCCCACTGGGAGAGACGAGCATGACCAAAGAATGTCCTTATAGAAGAAAACTGGGTTTCCTGTTTGTCCACATGGAGTTAAAATGGCCTTCCTTCTCTCTAGAATAAGAACAGAGGAGAAAGTCTACAAATTAAGATATGTTCATTTTCAAAAGGCCTTTATGTAAATCATTCGGTGGCATTAGGAGAGAGTCCATAAAGAAGTAAGCAATGGGCTAGGCCTTGAGGGACAACTCCAAATGGACAGGTGGGACTGGAGTCTTTTGAGACTATGAGAGGGTGGTTTAAACAGGATGAACAAATGTAATGCAAAGCAGAGTTCGGTTCTTCATAATTCCACAGTGGCTAGCTCCTACGAGAAAAGCAGCCAGAAGGTAAAACTTAATTATGCTTTCTGAAGCCATCAGAGACACGCCTGCACGAGAAGCGTGATGTGTGCTTGGCACTGGTGACGGAAGGGAGGGCTGCGTGTGAGGGAAAAGGAGACAGCCAGGAGGAAGGGGTGTCTTTCAGAAGTAATTCTGGACCTCTTAGACTTTTTTGAGCGATAACAATATAATGCTGAGGTGCAGGACACGCACTCTGAAACCAGGCTGCCTGGGTCCCCAACCCAACTCTGACATTTACCGGCTTTGTGACCTTAGGTTATCTGTTTAACCTTTCCATGCTCAGTTTTCTTACCTGCAAAATGGGGATGATACTAGTACATCTACCTCAAAAGGGCTGACATGAAGTTATATACTTATATACATAAGTATGTAAATGAATTAATATACTTATGATACTTAGCACAGTACCTGGCACACACAAAGAGTATTAATAGCTGTGTACTAGAGTTCACTTCTACTGGCTCAGAGTAAAATTCTTTTCCAACTCCATATTCAGTGACATCTGTCATCCTCTGAAAGAGCAGTCAGTGTTAAACATTTCCCAGAACATATCTATATATATGTACACACACACACGTGTGTATGTGCACAGGCCTCGTCATTACGGACTACAGAAGAGGCCTAACAAAGGGCTTTGTCCACAAAGAGTTTACCACAGAGCTAAAATTGTTTGCAAAGAAAACACCAGAAGTAAAATTCAATCTCTTCTCTCATAGGATTAAAGGAAGAGCAAGCAGGAATCTGGTCCCAAGTAGTCAGTGATCATCGCCTTCCCTGGGTCCCTTTAAGTACCATTATCTGTCTTCTGTCCTTCCTCCAGAAACCTCAGCTCCCTCCACAGCTGATATGGATCGGTATAGCCCAAGGCTATGCACCCTGGGGGCTCATCATTCCTACTAGGTACATACAGAAAAACAGTGATGGTACACACACACACACACACACACACACTCACTCACTCACTCACTCTCTCTCTCTCTTTCAAATTTTCAACTTAATAAAAATCAACAAGCACGCATCAAACCCCCAGAATGTGCCAAAGTGCTTTTTATAAGTTTTCACCTTTGAAGGTCATTCATTCACTGTTTTTAGCCATGTCTTAACGACATTGTATCAAAACTAAACATCATGCACTGTAATGATAATTTAATCATAACACCAAACGTTTATTGAGAATTTACTACCAGCTATGCATTCTTCTAAGTACTTTACATTATTTTGTTGTGTCCCCCGTTGTGAAGTATGGCCATTTTACAGATGGGAAAACTAAGCTTCAAGGAATTAAGTAACTTGCCTAGGGTCACACAGCTGGTAAGATTCAATCTGGAGTCTGGTAGACTTGAGACCCTGTGCTATTAATTACTGTAATCAGGTTTCTCAGTTTTGACACAGGACTCAATAATTCTGTGCTGTGCGTCGGTGTTTAGCAGCATCTCTAGCCACCACCGACTGGATACTAGGAGCCATTTCCATTTGTGACAATTAAAAGTGGCTCTGGTAAGAACAAAACTCATTGCAATGAGCTTGCCAAATGACCTCTGTAAGTCAAAACTGCCCCTTATTGAGAAGCACTGTTGCAAATTAAGAGAAACAGAGTCGAGAAATTCCTCAACCTGACAATAAATTAGAAATACCTACAAGATACTTTAAAATATAAGATTTGAATCCCATAGTTTCCAATTTCTAGGGATCCAGCAAAATGGCTCAGGAGAAAGTTAAGAGGAGGAGGAGACATTTGTCCCGGCCCCATGAGTTGTATCATCTTGAGGAACTACTTGCCTTCTCAGAGTCTCAAATCCCTTATCAGTAAGTTGAGTAAACACAGCTAGACAATCTGGAAGACCTCTCCATAGTTAGCCATCCATTCTGTGAAACCGTCTGGCACCCAGTGTTTCACTCCATCCCAGATTTCTATGCCACACTGCACAAAGTGGGCCAAATTCCCCAAACAGAAAAGCCTGTACAACTCCATCACAGAACTATGAGACAATCTGGCCAAAGACAGACTTCTTAATAGAAACACAATCTATTCACCACAGACACAAACCTGGTAAGAGAAAGGCTAATTTCCACTTCACATTTGAGGGGAAGTGAAATTTAATCTCAATTAGAAATGCAGCTTGGCATTAAGCAAAGTATCTATTGCATCCCTGAAAAAAAACCAACCCCCAAACCAGTATTGCCATGAATTTCTTATATTTTATCACCAAATATTCAGGTTGAATTGCTAATTCAGTTCAGTTCAGTTCAGTCACTCAGTCGCGTCTGACTCTTCGCAACCCCATGAACCGCAGCACATCAGGCCTCCCTGTCCATCACCAGCTCCCAGAATTTATCCAAACTCATGTCCATTGAGTCGGTGATGCCATCCAACCATCTCATCCTCTGTCGTCCCCTTCTCCTCCTGCCCTCAATCTTTCCCAGCATCAGGGTTTTTTCAAATGAGTCAGCTCTTCACATCAGGTGACTAAAGTATTGGATTTTCAGCTTCAATATCAGTCCTTCCACCAGGACTGATCTCCTTTAGGATGGACTTGTTGGATCTCCTTACAGTCCAAGGGACTCTGAAGAGTCTTCTCCAACACCACAGTTCAAAAGCATCAATTCTTTAGCACTCAGCTTTCTTTATAGTCCAGCTCTCACATCCCTACATGACCATTGGAAAAACCATAGCCTTGACTAGACAGACCTTTGTTGGCAAAGTGATGGCTCTGCTTTTTAATATGCTATCTGGGTTGGTGATAACTTTCCTTCCAAGGAGTAAGTGTCTTTTAATTTCATGGCTGCAATCACCATCTGCAGTGATTTTGGAGTCCAAAAAATAAAGTCAGCCACTATTTCCACTGTTTCCCCATCTATCTGCCATGAAGTGATGGGACCAAATGCCATAATCTTCGTTTTCTGAATGTTGAGCTTTAAGCCAACTTTTTTACTCTCCTCTTTCACTTCATCAACAGGCTCTTTAGTTCTTCTTCACTTTCTGCCATAAGGGTGGTGTCATCTACGTATCTGAGGTTATTGATATTTCTCCCGGCAATCTTGATTCCAGCTTTTGCTTCTTCCAGCTCAGCATTTCTCATGATGTATTCTATATATAAGTTAAATAAGCAGGGTGACAATATACAGCCTTGACATACTCCTTTCCCTATCTGGAACCAGTCTGTTGTTCCACGTCCAATTCTAACTGTTGCTTCCTGACGTGCATATAGGTTTCTCAAGAGGCAGGTCAGGTGTTCTGGTATTCCCGTCTCTTTCAGAGTTTTCCACAGTTTATTGTGATCCACACAGTCAAAGCTTTGGAATAGTCAATAAAGCAGAAACAGACGCTTTTCTGGAACTCTCTTGCTTTTTTGATGATCCAGCAGATGTTGGCAATTTGATCTCTGTCTGGTTCCTCTGCCTTTTCTAAAACCAGCTTGAACATCTGGAAGTTCACAGTTCACGGATTGCTGAAGCCTGGCTTGGAGAATTTTTAGCATTGTTAGGAAAGAAGCTAATCTGAAACACTACATACTCCATGATTTCAACTCAATGATATTCTGGAAGAGGTGAAACTAGGAGCACAATAAAAGGTCAGTGTTTGCCAGGATTAAGGGAAGGGGAAGGATGAACAGGTAGAACACAGAAGATATGCAGAGTGTCAAAATTACTCTTTATGATACTATAGTGATGGGTAGCTACATATTATTATGTTAGTTGAAGTCCATAGAACGTACAACACCAAGAGTGAATCCTAATGTACATGATGCCCTGTGGGTAATTACGGCTTGTCAATGTAAGTTCATCAATTAGAACAAATGTACCACTCTGGAATCTACTCTGAATATTCATGCTAAAGCTGAAGCTCCAATATGTTGGCCACCTGATGTGAAGAGCCAACTCACTGGAAAAGACCCTGATGCTGGGAAAGACTGAGGGCAGGAGGAGAAGGGGGGACAGAAGATGAGATGGTTGGATGGTACCATAGACACAATAGGTGTGAGTTTGAGCAAACTCCAGGAAACAGTGAAGGACAGGGAAGCCTGGTGTGCTGCAGTCCACAGGGTTGCAAAGAGTCAGATACGACTTAGCAACTGAACAACCACCACCACCACTCTGGTGAGGGTGGTGGTAATGGGGGAGGCTATGTATGTTTAAGAGCAGAAGGTATATATAGGAATTCTGTATATTCACAGCTAAATTGAGATTTTGTTGTGAACTTAATACTGTCCTAAAAAAAAGGGGGGGTCAAAAATATGTACATATACCTAATGAAAAAAGAAGATAAGTAGCTGAGATTTTCCCACTTGGTGGTCTGTGGATTTTTCACATTCTGACAAGCCCTAAAAGGTAATGCACCAGCACAGAGAACCCAATCACAGCCCAATCAGCCTGAGGTCTTTAGGGCAGATTCTTACAAACACTGAAGAATCAAGTCCTCAAATGTATTTTCAAGAACAAAAAACCAGGCATTTTATTTCTTCCCTGTGATCACAGACAGACCCACCTGCAAGAGGTACCTGTGAAACTGCACATATGGGAAGTGTATTCTCAGGGGAAAGGCCAAAGTGTTAGGGGCAATGAATACAAGAATACCCTCCCTCTCTTTTGAGCTTCCCAGGGAGCTCACTGGTAAAGAATTCGCCTGCCAGTGCAGGAGATGCCGGAAAAGGGGATTCGATCTCTGGGCGGGGAAAATTCCATGGAAGAGGAAATGGCAACCTATTCCAGTATTCTTGCCTGAAGAATCCCATGGACAGGGGACCCTGGGGAGCTGCAGTCCACGGACTTGCAGAGATAGCATGTGTACTCAGTCAAGTCCATCTCTTCTACTGACACAGTTCAGCTTTCCCTCATTCCTACAGCAGCTATTTCCCAGATTTTATGTTCTTAGACAAGGTTCATTCTCTAGTCATTGCGAAAAAAAAACTCCAATGCACCCCTTCACCTTGTCACTATTTCCACTCCAACCCAGCTCCACATGTTCTGTGGTTTGAGCGCTGCCCACCACACAACCTGCTGTCTAATTAAATATCTGGTACACTTCCCAGTCACTTCAGTAGTCTACGTTTGCATGACAGTGAAGGCTTCAAGCTATTAATCAGTTGAAAACCAAATATTAAAAATGAGGATTAATCTCATCACCGCAGCCCAACAGATGCATTTAGTGTTGATAAATAAACTTCAAACTTTCTGCAGACACTGTAAAGTGCATTCCCAATTTTGCTTTTGTACCAGGTTCCCAACAGAGACCAGGGGAGAGCGCCATTCATATTCTAAGGCGCAGTACCCAAGGATGCAAGCAGCCGGCTCTGCGGTATCTCACAAGATAAAAGATTCAGAAATTTGAGGGGGAGAAGCATTCTGACCTGATCTCCTCTGATCTTCCTAACAAAACTTCAACCATATCATCACTCTTAATCACATCATGTGGGCACTGAGATTCATGAGGCCAAATAAAAATAAAATCACGACATTCATTAACATGTGTGATGGAAGGGTAGATGAAAAGCTCCATATGTTTAGAGTTTTCGGTATAATTTAAAACAGCAACGTATCACCCTTAAAAATGGAACCCCCATGGCCTCCAAACTTCAAGGAGGAAGGAAGATGCTTGCTTTGAATAAATCAGTTTGGAAAGCTGCAGTCATCAGTCTCAAAGTAATCTTTGCCAAAGCATAAATGGCAACTTAAACACAAGAAAATTTTTCAAAGGTGCCAGAAAAATACTACTTGAAAAAGTGTACTAACAGTACATGATAGAACATGTACAAAGGTTACCCATTAAGGAACTTATGAAAAACATAAAGAGATAAGCTCATACAAACTCACACATAAATGGAGCACAGTGAATTCAACAATGTATTAAAAACAAAAGCAAATCCACCATGAACCAAGTAGGGCTTGACCCCAAAACTAAAGGGAAAGATCTATTGCAGAGTTCATTACAATAGTACAGTCTCATACCCACATCTGACTTAGGAATTTCAACTGTATTACTGAGCTCAAAACAAAACAATATCAACAAAACCAAGAATAACTGTCTTTGATAAAAGATGGTTCTTTAACACAAGCCAGTCAGTTCATGAGATTCATTCAAAGAAACAATGATCTATTCCAACCTCAAAGGAAAATTTGGCTGAGCTGTTCTCACTGAGAAATACTAGAGCAGAAGTGGGAATGGTTTGACAGATTTTCAAAAACAATCATGACAGTATTGTAGAAAACTTCCTGACTTACAATGTGATTATGTCCTGACAAACCCATCATAAGTGGAAAGTACCAGTAAGTCTAAATGGTAACAAACATCATGGCTTAGTCGGCATACCGAAAATATGCTCAGAATACTTAGCCTGTGGTTGGGCACCACCATCTAGCACAAAGCAGGTTTTATAACACAGTCTTGATATCCCATGTAACTTGTTGTCTACTGCATTGAAAGTGAAAACAGAACCGCTGTCTGGGTACAGAACAATTATAATCCTAAAGGTTGTTTACCCTTGTGCTCACATGGCTGACGGGAGCTGCAGTGGCTGCCACTGCCCAGCATCACAAGAGAGGACCACACTGTGTGCCACTAATCCAGGAAAAGATAAAACTTTCAAAGCCTGGTGTCTACTGGATACATAACACTTTTGCCAAAAAATCATAAGCCAAACCATGAGAAGTCAGGGAACGTCTGTACAATTTTCACCTTGTTTATTAACTTTCAACATTAATTTGTTTCGTTGTTTAGTTGCTAAGTCATGTCTGACTCTTTCATGACCTCATGGACTATAGCCCACCCAGCTCCTCTGTCCCTGGGGTTTTCCAGGCAAGAATACTGGAGTGGGTTGTCATTTCATAATCCAGGTGATCTCCCCAATCCAGGGACTGAACCCATGTCTTCTGCACTGGCAGGCAGATTCTTTTAACGCTGAGCCACCTGTGAAACCCTTCAACATTAATACCCTCGACATATCAATAATTTAGAGAAAAAAACCATATGATAACCTGAGCATATAATATAAAGAAAGCCTCTGATAAAATTGAGCACAAATTCTTGACACACTTTGGTAAAGTACAAGGATATTTGCAGCATTGGAGTCAACAGTTAATTCTGGAAACAACCCCAACATGTATCTATTTGAGATCAGTTACAGAATTATGACAAATCCTACAAAATCATTAAAAAGGAAGAAACACGCAGACACAGTAATGAAAGAAAATATGCAAATGAGAAAGAATAAAAACTATAATCGTCTTATAAAAGTCACGTTTTCTCATATATGCATGTGTATATATATATATTTATATTTAAAGTAAAAAGCAGGAAAAGACAAGCACTAAACCATTAATAGTGGTTAGTTCTGGGGAAAGAAAGTGAAGCAGAGGCTGCATTTTTTTATGTTATACATTTCTGAAATCTCATATTTTTAAACAAACAAATCTCCCTTATAATTAAAATAAACAAACAAAAACATAAATCTGCAGAATAAGAGGGGAAAACACCTGAACTAAAAACCACAGAACTGGAATCAGCCCAGAGAGGTCATCCGGAAAAACTATGCCCATCATCTCCATCAGAGGACATTCCTTTTTATGAAGACTCCAGGGAAGAGGATGGCAGAGTTCCTAGATAATCCAGTCAATGGTTATATAACATGAACAGTGAAAAAATATCCTACCTTTTATCTACCCTCTTCTTCTATTCTCAGCTCAGAGCCCAGTCTTTTTGTTCTTTCCTCAGGCACTATAGAAAACAGATGGTCACCCCATCCTTTGAATTTGTCAATGAAATCACATAAAACCAACAATGTTTTTCTGGAGGAACAGCATCATGTTTGACAATACAGAGTGACATACCCCAGTTTGCTGCTCATACAGGAACTTATCAGACTTCATTACTAATGAGCTATTCAAAGGGATTTCACCAGATGTTTTTAACTTAATTCAACAAATATTAATTCAGTGTCTCCCGTGCACTGATATTTTATTACGAGCAGGGGAGGGAACTTTACAAATTTAAAACTTCTTAGTAGGAAAGAAGATAAACAATTCAGGATAGTTTAAGATTAACCAGGAGACTGCATTCCATCATCATCATTAATTATGATCATTATCATTATAGCATAAACAAGATCTTTATAGAGTTGAGACTAGGCTAAATAGGGTAAGCAGAAAACTATTTAATGACTTTTTAAATTTTTACTATTTTATTTTGTTTTCCTTCTTAAGTTTTTGGTTTTATCTTGCTTTGGTATTTACTATTCGCCATCAAGGTCAGATAAGCTTTGCAAAAGAGAACGCTGAGGTTTTGGTCAGGCCATACAGCAAGTTGAAGGCATAATGAGTAAGAAAGAGCCTTCCACACCCATAAGCCATGCAGCAGTGCCAGCTGAGTTAAGGGTAGTGACCATCAAAGAATATGTGACCTGGCGTGGTGACAAATTAGCAAGATTTCGTCGTCTCATGAACAGCAATGGGGGATATTCCAATAACTGACACAAACAGGAGGGAAGATGCTAAATTCGAGAAGTTTACTTAACAAAATGAAAAAGAATTCACATTAGTTTGTGCAAACAGGAAAGCAGTTTAAAAAGTCAAATTTGGATCCAGATTTATCCTTTAGGAAAAGGAATCAACACTTTTGTTGCCTCCATACTTTATACAGCTTACAGCTTTCTGCAGTTGACATGAAAGCTCAGTGGCAACTTCTGCTTGATCTTTTGTATCCATGCCAAAAGGTAAAACTCTTCATATGCCAAGTGACCCACCTCTGCCTAATGTAAATCCACAAAGAAATACACTAAAGAACAGATATCAGGGCATGTGCCACAGGTGAGGACAAAAATTCAACACTATTAATCATCGGTAGGCTGTGTTTCCATTCCTTAAGAAAAACAAAAGAAAAATTACTAAGTGGCAGTATTTTTGTTTTCTTTATGTATCTACCATGCAGACCAAAAATTAAATCAAATGCCTTTGCCAACCAAATAAAAGTGATCAGGTAACAAGTGATCAAGTACTACCAGGTCCAGTAACAGCAAAATGGGATTAAGGGAAATGTACAGAAGTCTTTCTGGTCCTAAAAATGGAGGGAATGGATAATCAAGACTATCTCCTGTCCACTCTGTGTTTTTCGACTTTCTGAAGATTCAAGGAAGTGTAGTCAGATTTGGTTGCACTGATACTAACACACAGCTTGCCTTGTTCAGTGCAGAAACCTCAGAGTCATCTTTTTATTCCTTTGCTTATCTGTGCTGTGCTTGCTGTCAGCTTGTTGTGCTAATGCCCTTCAAACAATACTGTCCATCAGTGGAGCATGGCTCTCCTATTCCGAAACTCAACAGATTTCTGAACAGCTGCAAAATTCCACACATACTTATCTCGTGAATCTTGAGAATCTCTTATTCATTTCAACGTATCCTTTTTTTCTTCAAAGATAGATGCTCTCTGTCCTCATGGAGACCCAAATGAATAATTAACGAGTTATCTAATCTCCAAACATGAATAATGGCATAGATGGTGCCAAAATTCTTTGTTATTTCCATGTTCTACCTGCTTAGCTTTTCCTCCTCAATCATGTTGTTTAATTTCTCGTGAGCTAAGCATATCTTTGGACTAACAAAGCAATTTTCCCCTAGCGTGTGCCATTTCTTCAGGGAGAGCTTGCCGTTTACCTGCCTACCTCCTTCAGCTCAAAAACCTGAATGTGGTAAGTACTCAACTGTCTCAAGTATTCTGCAATTGCATTGTGTTTGATACATGAATTACACACAGTGAGCCAGCGATTACTTCATTTTAGGACCATCCCTGTACAGGTATCTATGGTGATAAGAACTGTGATCGATGTTTCCCTGGGGATTTTTTGGATAAGTCTTACTGTTTCCTTAACAGCATTCCCAGGGCTTAATGAAAGCCTCCCCTGGAGTAATCAGAAAATCCATCCAAAAGAGAGGAGAAGACTTCCTTGGTGATAAAGTGGATAAGAATCCACTTCCCAGTGCAAGGGATAATGGGTTCAACCCCCGGTCTGGGAAGATCCCACAGGTCTCAGAGCAACTAAGCCAGAGAGCACAACTAGTGAGCCTGCATTCCAGAGCCCATGAGCAGCAACTCCTGAGCCCTGTGCTACAACAGCTGGAGCCCGCGTGCCTAGAGCATGTGCTCCACAGCAAGAGAAGCCACCAGAATGAGGCCGCCACAGTGAGAAACCTACGTGCAGCAACGAAGACCCAGTGCAGGCAAAACTGAGTGAATAATTAAAAAAAAAAAGAAAGGAGAACAAATCAAACCCACAAGACCTTATAGAGGGTGCTGCCTTCAGAGGGTTCTACATGTTACCTGGACAGACGACGTAAGGCCTGTGACTGTTTAATGTCCCCACTCTTGCTCAGAGGTCTTCAAACACTCCAGTATACTTCCCAAAAGGGTCGAAAGAATGAAGAAACGTAACAATCAAGCGTTCAGGTTTGCTAATTATTTTCTTCTCTTTTTTCACAGAAACTAGTATGAATTAGAGGCACATTCACAAAAAAAGGTAGTCCTCCCATATCTGCATTCTACTCTGTCTTCTTTAGTTCCGTGAGAAATGTGTGAATTTTACTGCTCAAATGTCAAATATTGTATGCATTCCTTAAGGATAGTGCCATTAATAGCAACAAACACTTTCTAATGAAATGGTTAAGATATCAGTTTCATTTCCTGCTAAGATGAGACTTTTTGAGATATATAAATTGTTGGTATCACTACTTATGTGTTTAAAAAATACTGTTAAGAGTGGAGGCATTGATGCTACCCTTACCTTGTGGAAAAGTTTCATCATGTCACCCCATTCCTTAGAGGCAAAATAATGATAAGAACTGGGGACTATTCATGAAGAGCAGGAGATAGACATGGCTTTAAGAAAACCCCTCATATCTCCCAGCTTCTAAGAAGAGGACTGCCATCGTCAGAGAGGGCAAAGGTCATTTCGGTGGTCTCAAAGACTGGGGTGGGGGGCATTGCTTTCTGCCGGTCAGAAGTCTGACTACATGGGGCTGCAGACTCTTGTCCATCTGCCGAGTTTCCATGGCTCTCGGGCAGTAACATGGTTAAGGCTCTCGGAGAGAGCGTGGCAAGATGCTGCTGATATTCTGGCACTGCCTCTTCTCTTGATGAAGGGGGAGGAAGGAGACAGAACCTTTTTCTCCCTTGACCTCAAAGATTCCCCCCTTTGAAATACGGGTAGAAAAGGTGGAAAGGCATGCGTAGGAAAAGCCCTGACATTTCATACTTTTTTCTTTGTATGCTCCTATTCTTTCATGAGAAGAAGTAGAACAGATCTGTAAGGATTTCCATTAGATTCCCATGCGCTGTGCCTAACTCATCTCAGTCAGGGCACATTAGCGGACAGAGGCCTGGGTAGCCTCCTCCAGGCATTAAGGGAGGTCACCTTGTGCTGTCACCAGTACTTTCTTTTTGATTTGTTTAGGACTTAAGTGTGCTAAGCCTACGGGGCCTGTAATATCATTCAAACATGGACCCTCTTGAGAGTGAAAGGGAGTACTTTAAATAGTTAATTATACTGGGACAACCAGGGATGTATATTAGAATTGTCACAGACATGTGACATGCCAAAGGATGATCAAACTACCCCACAACTGCACTGACCTCACACGCTAGCAAAGTAATGCTCAAAATTCTCCAAGTGAGGCTTCAATAGTACATGAACCGTGAGAACTTACAGATGTTCAAGCTGGATTTAGAAAAGCCAGAGGAACCAGAGCTCAAATTGCCAACATCCCTTGGATTACAGAAAAAGCAAGAGAGTTCCAGAAAAACATCTACTTCTGCTTTATTGACTATGCCAAAGCCTGTGACTGTGTGGATCACAACATACTGTGGAAAATTCTTAAACAGATGGGCGTACCAGACCACTTTACCTGCCTCCTGAGAAATCTGGATGCAGGGCAAGAAGCAACAGTTAGAACCAGACATGGAACAATGGACTGGTTCCAAACTGGGAAAGGAATAAATACATCGAGGCTGTTTATTGTCACCTTGCTTATTTAACTTATATGCATCATGAGAATGTCAGGCTGGATGAAGCACAAGCGAGACTCAAGATTGCTGAGAGAAATCTCAATAACCTCAGATATGCAGATGACACCACCCTTATGGCAGAAAGCAAAAAGGAACTAAAGGGCCTCTTGATGAAAGTGAAAGAGGAGAGTGAAAAAGTTGGCTTAAAACTCCACATTCAAAAAATGAAGATCACGGTCCCATCACTTCAGGCAAATAGATGGGGGAAAAATGGAAACAGTGAGAGACTATTTTCTTGGGCTCCAAAATCACTGCAGATGGTGATTGCAGCCATGAAATTAAAAGATGCTTACTCCTTGGAAGGAAAGCTATGACCAACCTAGACAGTATATTAAAAATCAGAGACGTTATTTTGCCAACAAAGGTCCATGTAATCAAATTTTTCCAGTAGTCATGTATGGGTGTCAGAGTTGGACCATAAAGAAAGCTGAGCTCCGAAGAATTGATGCCTGGTTTGCCTGACAGGGCTCAGGAAAGGTGTTCCCCACAGGTCCGTAGGTCCAGACATGCTTAACCAAGGACTGCAGGGGACCATGGGGACAAAGCCTTCTACATGCTTGCACTCTGATTCATCTTCTGTGCACAAGTGTCTCAGGAACTTTGAGAAGAGAGCTTAGGTACTCCATGGTTTATTGGTTACAGCATGACCAGAGACACTTGAGAGCACCCATTCCATTATTTATGAACTAAGAATAATTCTAAATCATCTCTCCCCGAATGTATTCCTTCTCTCTTCCAAAGACCTGGGATTTACTCACAGACCACAATCTAAAAACATCTGCCCCAAACAAGCTGTTCCCTTCAACTCCCTGCCAAGTTAACAAAGGACCTATGACTCTCAACGATAAAATCATTATTTCATCCTGCCCTTATTTTATAATATGAGTTATATCATTTTCACTCTAAATGAACAACTCAAATGTTTTTCAGAAAAAAACTCTTCCTATGTTTATAAGTCTAACTGAGACAGACATTACAATTTACACTATCATTTTGCTGTCATATTGTTTGGAAACATTTTCCAAAGAAGATAACTCCAAAAACCTTTCTGTTTAAATAAACACTGGCAGACCCTGAGCACTTATATTTATGCTCAAGTTCACTGAGATTCCAGTGCAAAACCCTCTTGCCTTTGAACATAATACTGTGAGAATGTCAGGGGCTAATTTCCACCCTTCATCTCCATTACCAATCATGTAGATAAACTTGAACAAAATCAAAAGAACTTAGATACCCAAGTATCTACGTAGATGATGGTAAAAAGGAAAAAAAAAAAAAAAAGGCCAGAATGAGTGTATGGCAATGACCTTGAAAAGTTCAGCAGGTTTAGGTGCACAGAAATAAAATCGTTGACATCTACAATTTTAATTGTGAGAACTGAGTAAGGAAAAATAAAAGACAGGATTTCCTGGGGAAAGGAAATGTTCCCTCTGTAAAACAAAATAATCTCGGGAGAGAAAACTAGAACACTGAGTCCAGGGTTGAAAATGAATCCCAAGGACAAGTATGCAAAACCAGAAAAGAGGACCCACCCACGACAAGCAGACCTAGAAGAGCTGCAACAATCCTGAGAAAGAAGAAGGTGGAAGGAATCACTCTACCTAATATTAAGGTTTGTTACAGAGCTACAATAATGAGCACAGAGGGAAAGACACAAAAACCAATGGGACATAATCTAGAACCCAGACACAGACCTACACAAACATGCCTAACTAATTGACAAAGTTACAAAAAGCATTCAAACAGAGGATTAGTCTTTTTAACAAATGGTACTAGAAAAGGTAGATATTCATTGGAAAAAAAAAAAAAGACTACTGCCATAATCTTACACCACACACAAAACTTTACTCAGGACAGATCAAGGACTTAAATGTATGATGTAAAACTTTTACAATTTTAAAGGGGAAAAAAATGCAAAAATCTTTCGATCTAGAGCAAGTGCTATTTGCTATTATAATTATCAGACTTGATACCAAAATATTGATTCATAAAACCAAAAAATTGATGATTTAAACCTAATCAAAATTTAAAACTTTTGCTCTATGCAAACCCACGTGAAGAAAAAGAAAAAGATAACCCACAGACCGGGAGAAAATATTTCCTATCACATATGTAACTAGTATCTACAACATATGAAGAACTCTCAAACATCAACATTAAAAACAAAAAGTCCAATTTAAAAAAATGACCAAAAGGCTTGAACAGATGTCTGACTGAAGCAGATCTGCAGACGGCAAGCACGTGGTGAGATGTTCAACCTTATTAGGCATCACTGCTATTGTTTAGCTGCTCGGTTATGTCCGACTTGTGACCTCATGGACTGTAGCCTGCCAGGCTCCTCTGTCCATGGGATCTCTGAGGCAAGAATACTGGAGTGGGTTGCCACCTCAAGAGTATTTCCTCTCCAGGGCATCTTCCCAACCCAGGGATCGAACCCACGTCTCCTGCATTGGCAGGATTCTTTACCATTATGCAACCGAGGAAGCCCTTATAAGCAGTAATAAAGAACTAATAACAAGGCACTAGGGAAATGCCAATTTAAACTACAATGAGATCATTTCACACGTATCAGAATGGATAAAATTACAATACTGACAACAGCATATGCTAGTAAGGATGTGACAAAATTGGATTACACTCATACACTGCTGGGAAGAATGATACACAAGTCTAGAAAATGGCTTGCAGGTTTCTTATGAAACTAAACATTTGACCAGCAATTGCATTCATGTATATTTATCCTAGAGGAAAAAAACTGAACATTTTTATTCAAAACAAGCAACCAAACAAAAAAACTGTACATGAATGTTCACGGCAGCTTTCTCACAGCTAAAAGCTGGATCCAGCCAAAGTGTCTTTCAACAGGTGAATGGTTAAGCAAACTGTGGAATACATGGAATATATACACATATACATACATACATCTAAATATATATATGTAATGGTGTGTTGATATATATAATGATACGTAATAATGTAATCATGTGTAATGATACACATATATATTGTATATATATAGTATGTGTGTATGTATCATGATATACTACTCAGCAACAGAAAAGCAACAGAATATTGATACTAACGACAATGTGGATGAATCTCCAGAGAATTAGGATAGGCACCCCAAAATGTTAATATGTAATATTGCAGTAACGAAAGTTTTGAAGAGACAAAATTTTAGAAATTGAGCTGGAGGAGTGGTTATCAGGGGTTAGACGCGGAAGCAGGAGGGAGATGAGTGTGGCTGTAAAAGGAGGGCTAGTTGTAATGTCAAACTGTTCATATTTGACTGTGGAGGTGGACACACAAACGTACGCAGGTGACTGAACTTTACAAAACCAAGTACATGTATCCACACAAATGAGCACAAGCACAACAGGAGACGCTGCAACAAAACTGGTAGATTGTATCAGGGTCATGTCTGTGATGGGATATTACACTAGAGGTGTTTTTTGTTGTCATCCTGATGTTTTCACTAACCTGGAAGCTCCCCAAATCTTGTGGTTCTAAAGTTTTCATAGATTTCATCTCCAGCTACTTCTTTCTCCCTGAAAGTCAGTGGCACGGGATGAAATTTCCAACCCTCTAATCACTTGAGCCTTTTTAATTGAAGTATAGTTGATTTACAATGTTGAGTTGATTTGTGCAGTACAGCAAACTGATTCAGTTATACATAAATTTGTATGTAATATGTACATAAATGTACATACACACATATACATCCATTTTTATATCCTTTTTCCATTTTGTCTCATCACAAGATATCGAATATATTTCCCCTTGCTAGATACAGTAGGGCCTTGTGGTTTATACATTCTATATATAATGGTTTCCATCTGCTGAACCCAATCTCCACTCCATCCCTCCCCAACCCCTACCCCTTGGCAACCACAGGTCTGCTCTCAACTGTTTCTGTTTCTAGACTTGAGTTTTGCAAAATGTAACCATTGGAGGAAACTGGGCCAAGTTTCAAAGGTATCTATCTCATGAAACTGCCTGTAAACCTATAAGTATCTCAAAGTTTTCTATTAATAAAAAATTAGTGCTAATATGAAGCATCATTAAGATGCATACTTTATAACACTAAAGAAAAATACTAGCAAACAAAATGGGTGGAACTATTCTGATTCTGTTAAATGTGAACATGTGTCTATACTATTTTCATATTAAAAAAAGTTTAGGAAGAAATACTTGTCTGCAGTTGTCATTTCTGATGGTGACATGAGGCACACTGTTACTTGCTGTTTAATTCTTCTCTCAAATTTGTAATTTATTTTTCAAATACTCTAAAATGTATATAATCCATTGGTTCTTATACTCCAATGGTATTAAAAATACTTGATATCAAAAGGAGTAAAAAATCACCCTCATTGTATATATTTCTTACCCAGCACAATGAGAGAGAAGGCAACTTGTCTGAGGATTAAGATGTTAAGATTTTTTAAGTTAAGAACCTATCTGAGTCAGTAACGTTGAATCCAGAAGTGGTGGTTCCTTGAAAATAAATCTTTCTTGCAAAACAACTATTAAAACCAAGGAATAAGACTCAACAGAACTGTATGGAACAAAGGTAGGACTTCAGAGGATTACATCACCCTGAATAACTGCTCTTTCCTTTTTCTGTGTCAGGAGGATACCCATGGTCTCTGACACTGGAAATACAGGGCCACTGGGACAGGTAAAAACTAAACTGGAAAAACAATTCAGTCTGCGGTTACCAGGAAGTTACCATTGCTTATTTCCACCCCACCCCCAAAATTATCTCCATTTGCTTCAGTTTGTTCACAGGCCTGGATTTAACACCCTCTCACAACACACTGCAAAACAAATCTGTCAGCAGCAAATACGGCCATAGCAACTTCCCCCAATTACCAGGGTAACAAAGTGAACAGCAGGGAAAACACCTCCGAAAAGAATGTGCCCTTCAGCTGTCCTGTGCTGTGCAAGGATTTCCATTTCTCTGTTAGCCACGGGCCCTGGACTACGGGACCATGGGCCTAAGGAAACCACAGGGACTGACGCCACACCTGTGAATGTCCCTGTGGCCTGTTCCCGTGCATCGGCCTTTGGGTTCCGAAGTCCTCAACAAACGGCACCTGCTCACAAGGGGCATCTTGGAAATCTACGGGGTGTTTTCTGAATCCGGAGGGAAAGGGAGCAATTGAGAGGCAGGAGTGGGATCTGAGAGTTCTGGGAGACACTCTGCCCAACTCGGGACTGCCCTCAGTTCAGTTCAGTTCACTCGTTCAGTCATGTCTGATTCTTTGCAACCTCATGGACTGCAGCACGTCAGGCCTCCCTGTCCATCACCAACTCCCAGAGTTTATTCAAACTCATATCCACTGAGTCAGTGATGCCATCCAACCATCTCATCCTCTGTCATCCCCTTCTCCTCCCACCTTCAATCTTTCCCAGCATCACAGTCTTTTCCCATGAATCAGTTCTTCGCAGCAGGTGGCCAAAGTATTAGAGTTTCAGCTTCAACATCAGTACTCTCAGTGAATATTCAGGACTGATTTCCTTTAGGATGGACTGGTTGGATCTCCTTGCAGTCTAAGGAACTCTCAAGAGTCTTCTCCAACACCACAGTTCAAAAGCATCAATTCTTTGGCACTCAGCCTTTCTTTATAGTCCAACTTTCACATCCATACATGACTACTGGAAAAACCATAGCCTCGACTAAATGGACCTTTGTTGGCAAAAGTAATGTCTCTGCTTTTGAATATGCTGTCTAGGTTGGTCACAACTTTCCTTCCAAGGAGCAAGCGTCTTTTAATTAAGATGCTTTTAACTAAAATAAATTAAATTTAATTTAATTCAATTTAAGATGGTGGCTGCAATCACCATCTGCAGTGATTTTGGAGCCCCCCAAAATAAAGTCTGCCACTGTTTCCACTGTTTCCCCATCTATTTCCCATGAAGTGATGGGACCGGATGCCATAATCTTAGTTTTCTGAATGTTGAGCTTTAAGCCAACTTTTTCACTCTCCTCTTTCACTTTCATCAAGAGGCTCTTTAGTTCTTCTTCACTTTCTGCCATAGGGTGGTGTCATCTACATATCTGAGGTTACTGATATTTCTCCCAGCAATCTTGATTCCAGCTTGTGCTTCTTCCAGCCCAGCGTTTCTCATGATGTACTCTGCATAGAAGTTAAATAAGCAGGGTGACAATATACAGCCGTGACATATACAGGACTGCCCTAGTGGGTAGAAAACAAAATGCCAAGCCTCCAAACCTAGAAACCTCCTTCAGTTCACAAAAATGCAAATAATATTTTTTTGTTTCTGTTTTTGCTTTACAGTCTTAATATAGGTGGTATGCAAAATTGTGTTACAATGAGAAGAAACTGCTATTCTGCTTTGCTGGGAACGTTACTAAGGATTGTTTACCATTTCAAAAGTGGTATCACCCACAGCAACGGTAGCCCACTCAATGCATCTGTAGCAGTGGGTTTCATAGCTGAAGCATTCGTAAAAGAGTCTGTGTGTAAGCGCAAGCATCTGATGTCTTATTATGTCCTTCAGAGTATTATTGTCCAAAGTGGGGATCAAACTCATTGGCACCAGCGTTTCCTTGTAGGTTGTTAGAAATGAATAATCTCAGGCCCCACACCAGAGCCGCAGAATCAGAATATGCATTTTAGAAAATTCTCAAGAGAAGTGATGCTCTAGAAAACCTGTGCTGAAGCATCACTCACATCCTGCAACATGCATCCTTTGTTATAAATCTCTTCCATTTTTATTTTCTAGGGTTAGATAAGTACATGATTTTAAAGAATTAGATGAATTAAAGTTAAATTAAGAATTTGGGGTTCACAGATCCACACTACTATATATAAAATAGATAAACAGCAATCACCTACTTTATAGCACAGGGAACCATATGCTATTATCTTGTAATAACCTATAATGGAAAAGAATCTGAAAAAGAATATACATATATGTCATAACTGAAGCACTTTGCTATATACGTGAAACTAATAAAACATTATAAATCAATGATACTTCAACAAAAAATAATAATAAACAGAGAGAGAAGAATCAGGCATATGTAAAAATATATTACCTACTAGTTTCATTTTTGGAAAACAAAGGGAATACTAAAAATATTTATTATTAAATATAAAATAGGGAGTCTCAGCATTGAGAACTACTGAAGAAACTACCCATTTCCAGCTCTGTTTGTAGTTTTATTTTCCTAACCCTAGGAAAAGAGCTGAAGTTCAGCTGATTACAATAGAAACAAATGTGAATTTTTCCTTGACTATAATTTTTGTACCCCAAATCGTCTTCATTGAGGCAGTAAGATGTTAATGTCACTAATGTGGCATGAATACAATTTGCCACTCACAAATGGAAACACTGGAAAACACATCAGTGCAATTAAGAGAAAATACCCCATGAATACTTCCCTTGAATAGTCTTTTTCCTTAATACAGCACCTCACCTCCTGCATCTCATGAGGAAATATGCCTACACTTTTACCAGGGAAAATTTTGCTTTAAACTGAAGTTACAGCTAAAATTGGATTTTCCCAGGATACAACCAAATGGACCTGAGTTCCTTGCTCCCAACTGCCACTGTTCCACTAATAGGTCAAGTGTGTCTCACTTCCAAATTCACATTCAGCATCTTTTCTCCTTAATCTGCTTTTTCCCCTACGCTCCCTTAGTTCAGTTCATGACTTCTCACCAAGAATAAATAAATAAATAAAAATCCCAATCCTCTAATTCTGTAACGGTGAAAAAAGTCACTGACAATTAACTATATGCCAGGCTACAGTGATGTCAAGATGGAACAAACATGGTACCCCAGGTGGACAAGCTCACAGACAAGAAATCCTCATAGTCAACGTCATATCATCTGGAATAAAGTTATCCTTGAATTCTCCCTCTCACTTGCTTCCCACACAGAATCAATCGTCAGGATATGTTGATTTTATTTCTGTGACATTTTTTCTATTTGTTTACTTCATCAATACCTAGTTAGCTAACAAACTTAATTAGCTGCAGTTTAACTAACTAGGAACTTCATTAACTGAAATCTTTTTCAATGGATTTACAGGAAAAGAGTATTCACAAGCCTGAAGGCAGGCAAATGGGATACCTGATGTTTTCACCTGCCAGGCATACATTTCTGCTTCTTTGGGCCACTGTACCTCCATCTTTCCCCAGGGATCCATATCCCGCATCCCATTCCTTGCTCTGTGCATGGACTTTCAATGGGGTAGCCCCCACCCCTCGGCATAAGACAGGATACACAATCCAGTTTTGCCCACACAGGAGTAGGAGGAAGTAGGAGGCAGGGACTCACAGGACCCAAACCAGACCAATGAGAATTAAATCTAGGGCTCTGTTGGAAGAAAGGAAACATATATAGATATATATCAGTAGCCACTGCACACACTAAGTGGGCAGACCCACAAGAGTCCATCTCCTTAGACACGCAAAGACCTTCCTTAATGATCAAGCGACTGCGGAGGGACAGAAAATTCTGCAGACGGAACTGGGCTGAATCTTGATGACACACTCTTCAGCAGTTAATAAATCCCTCTCCAGACACTTCCACACAAGTTTTTGTTAAAGCCAGTTGGAGTTGATTTTCTGACACTTGCGACAATAAACAAAAAACTTTGAGGAGTGTTTTTTTTTTAATTGCTAAATATAGTTTTAAAACTTACACTTTAACCACTGTAATGGTCTGCATTAAAAACTTATATTTAGAATGATGCCTGTGAAATACCACCATATAATTCTATGATATCTTGAATGGTAATAGATGAAATTCTAAGAAATATCCCCAAAGCAACAAAATGTGTGAACTAATTTTAGACTCTACAGAGACCACTCTCAAAGTATGTTTCTCAGGATACCAGTCCCTTAAGAAAAAAAAAGGCGGGGGGTGGGGGTGGGAGCGGGGAAATGTGTGCAAGTGTGCACACTGTATTTCTGACCTGGAAAGTCACAATGAATATCAGCATTTTAAGAGTGCTTGTGCTCTTTGACCATAAAACTTTCATTTATTATTATGTTTTTATTTATTTTTTAACTTTTATTTATTTTTAATTTATTTTTAGCGATACTCAGGAACATTAGGGAAAACAACTACACTCAAGATCCCATCAGCTGCATTTAAATCATCAGCTGTATTGACTGAGTATTCTAATTTTAATGTTGACATGAAACAAAGATGGCTTCTTTTTTTAGCCTTTTATCTTGAAAACACAGTGTCTGGATTTTACAGAGGTCTTGGCATATCCCAACAATGTGTACTATTCTAGGGTGTGACAACTTAGGAGTGAATATGATATGAACTTAATACTTTTATAAGGTGTCAAATTCAGGCAGATCCATCTTCTGACCCTAAACATGGTCCTACAGTAAATTGCTTGAGGAAATTGGATCCCAAAGAGTACAGATGGGGAATTTTGAAGTGTGTCCGTATTCCACTGGAGATCAAAGAGATCCAACTGAAAGAATTGTGGGCTGACTAAAATGACAACTGTGAATTGAACAAAACTTTTTGAAAGGCTTATCTTATCTAGAAGATCATGACTTTGGTGGAACTAAAGTGACTGGCAGGGGAAAGAAGCAGAACATGTGAAATTCCTTAAGAATTTATTGACTTAAATATTTTTGCCTATATTACACATGGAGAAGGGAATGGCAACCCACTCCAGTATTCTTGCCTGGAGAATTCCACGGACAGAGGAGCCTGGAGGGCTACAGTCCACAGGATCACAAAGAGTTGGGCACAACTGAAGCGACTTAGCATGCATGCATGCATGTTACGCACGCAAAACGTTACAAAAAAACCAAGACCCCACCAGTCCGATGTTAAGTACATCCCTCAGCTCATTCTTCCCAGTTTGCTGCTGTATTGATAAAAATGCTAAGAACCTTGATTTTTGAAATCCAACAGAATTTAAATCCCACTATCACAGCCTATCACACGATAATGTACTTCTAGAAGCTACACTGTCAGCACTGTGTTAGATTTTTCAATTTTGCATGTGAGATTGCTGTGGCCACCTGTACTCACATGGGAGCAAAAAGAAAAAGGCATGTGTAAAGGGACTGCAATCATCCCAGAAAAGAGCTGCTTCAACCAATTTCAATCTAATTAGTTTCTCATAGAAGCTAACACCCTGCCTTCTACAACCACATAGCGATTCGATTTAGCAACCAAAGTCAACGTGCTGTATGTCGGAACAGAGTAACATTCAGGTCATAACTAATCAGCCCAGAAGTGAAATTTAAATATTCCAAGTCTGTGATTTAATTACATGAGTAACGCTACTTGAGCTGAATCAAGTAGACAAGTATAGGCACATGAGATTTTCCATTTAATGTGATTTGGACATTCCTAGATCAGATGGACTCACTTCAGAACAGTGAAAAATAGAATCCAAAAAGAATAAGCTCAATGTTAGAACATGAGATAAAAAGGCATGTTTTTAATGTTTCAGTGGTCAACAAAGTATATTTCATTCATTTATACTTGCATCCATATTCATTCATTTAATAGATGTGTGTGTGTGTGTGTGTGTGTGTGTGTGTGTGTGTGTTAGTCGCTTAGTCATATCCACTCTTTGTGACTCCATGGAGCCCACCAGTCTTCTCTCTTTCCCTGGGAATTCTCCAGGCAAGCATACTGGCGTGTGTTACCATTTCCTGCTCCAGCAGATCTTCCCAGCCCAGGGATCAAACCCAGGTCTCCCGCACTGCAAGCTGGTTCTTTCCCATCTGAACCACCAGGGAAGCCCAAGAATATTGGAGTGGGTAGCCTATCCCTTCTCCAGGGGATCTTCACAAACCCAGGAACTGAACCAGGGTCTCCTGCATTGCAGGCATATTCTTTATCAGCTGAGCTACCAAGGAAGCCCAAGAAATATTTATCGATGGTCAACACTGGGTTAAGTGCTAGATGCTAGATGGGTGTGGCGAATGAAACACACTTTCTCCTTCACTCATGTTCTTGGCTGAACTGTGCTCCACCTCCATGCAGGCCAAATTCATTTAAGTTCTAACTCCCAGCATTCTCAGAATGTGACTGTATTTGGAGATAAAGTGAAAGTGAAAGTGAAGTCGCTCAGTTGTGTGCAACTCTTTGTGACCCTGTGGACTGTAACCCACCATGTTCCTCCGTCCATGGGATTCTCCAGGCAAGAATACTGGAGTGGGTTGCCATTTCCTTCTTAAGGGTAATTAAGGTCTTAAAAAAGGTGATTAAGTTAAAATGAGGTCATAAGACTGGTCCTAATCCAATATGAAGGGTATCCTTATATGAAGAAGAAATTAGGACACAGTCAGGCAAAGAGGCAAGACCATGTGAAAACACAGAAGGACGGTGGCCATCTACAAGGCAAGGAATGAAACTTCAGAAGAAACCAATCCTGCTGGAAACCAACTTCTAGGCTCCAGAATTGTGAGGAAATAAATTTCTGTTGCGGAAGCCACCTAGTCAATACTTGGTGATGTTAGCAAACAAATACACTCAGAAAGCTTAAATTCTGTACAGAGGCAGACTTTGATTACATGGCCATGCAAAGAATCCCAAACCTGGAGTTCTGAGTGGGACCATGGAGATCCCAAAAGAGGTTCTGTGACCTGGAGGGGAGACCAACGAGATCTTCCTTGGGGAAGAGACACTGTACTAAGATGGAGAGGAAAAAACTTAACAGAGTGAGAAAGGAGGGGGTGTACATTCCAGGCAGGAGATCCAGTATGTGCAAAGGTCTCATGGAGAGGCATATGAGGGACCAAGAGTAGGCAGTGTGATTGGGAGCAAAGCGGAAGCTAATGTGGAAGGAGATACATGCCTGGCAAGGTAATCAGAGGCCAAGCCGTAGGATACAAGACAGGGAAGGACTTACTGTTAAGACTATATTCCAAGGGTCTCAGAACTTGGATGGGTAAAAATTACATTTCTATCTTTACTCTCTTTTGACTAAAATTCAGCATTTCCTTCTATTATGAGCATAGGCAACAAATCATGATGCTATTATAGCAATAGCTGCTCCTTTCTCACCAATAGAAATTAGAATCCATTTTCCTATCTTGTTAGGGTTTTGCAGACACCATGAAATTCATACACATTTATCACTACTTACAAATTATGGAGTTACTATGCCTAGCTCTGGATCTCGTAACTAAATACATTTGAAGAAGTTCATATATTACTTCTATGATCCATAAGCTCCAAGTTTATTTAAAACATTTTGCACATTATATTTAAATGTAAGTGTTTCCTTTGTAATACTAATTTATACAGTTAAAAAATAATATGCTGAGACAGTTTCCATAGGTTTTACCAGAGTGCCAGAAAGGGTCCAGGCACAAAACGTTTAGGAACTTTTAATATCTTTATTTTGTCTCTCTTTTAAGTTTAATGCCAGCTGTGTCACTTGGGCAAGTTTTAACATCTTTGAAACCTAGTTCCCTCACCTGTAAAATGGGGATTTAGAAGACTCTCTCTATAGTACAAAGGATCCAATGAGTCAATACATAGAAAACGCTCAGAATGGACTTAGTAAGCCTTAATAAACAGCAGATATTGCTTTTATTATTAACACGAATCCATTGTAGTGTTTTGAAGGAGTGACATGGTGGTCAGGTTTATACTTCAAAATACCATCTTGGCTCTGATGTGGAAAATGCCTGAAGGAGGTCAGAAAGTGGCCAAAATAGGAGACTGCCAGAGCAGTGTTGCATTTGAAGAATTTTCTAATCTAAAATAAAACTCTTCAGTAGGGGAAACCATTCTTCAAATCAGATCTTAAGTAGAAGCCAGATACATAAATCAGAGAAAAGCAAAACCAGTCTGACTGAAGCTGGGTGTGGGAAGCCAGAATCACATCAGCTCAGGATTTCTCTCTTCTCCCAGAAAATCAATTTCAACACACTTTAAAGAAACTCCCAAATCTACAAAGGCCATCATTTGCAAACTTCATAGTTATCTTCTGCTACAACAATTCTGAAACTACCAAAACCTCTTTAAAAAGTCCTTAGAAAAAGCAAGCTCATCCATATCTCAACTTGCCTGCATGTTAAATTTCAGTAGGGATCCATTTGTTTATTCAAAAGCATTTGTTGAGAATTCACTCCGTGCCAGGCACTGTTCTACACACTGGGGATACAGCTACACTTAGAGCATTAAGTAAAACATCTAGGGGTGGAGGGGAGGACAGAAAATAAACACAATAAAATAAGAAAAACATATTATCTAGAAGATCACGGTATAGATTCACATCTATGTGGCCATGGCACTATAACTGGCAACAATTGGTTCACTGCTGTAGGCCCAATGTACAAAGCGGCATTTGGTAAAACTGAAACTCAAAGTTGAAGAGGGGGTTGGGGATGGCTGAATGGCTGGCTGGATGGACAGATGTATAGACGGACGGATGGATGGACAGAAGCATGGATGGATGGGTGTACGGAAGGAAGAATGGGGGGGTGAGTGGATAGACTACTGGACAGATGGAAGGATGGAAAGAACGGAAGAAAGGGTAGGGAAAGCAGGAAGGAACACTGTAAAGGAAACAGGCATTGAGGGAAAAGTAGAACACACAGAGAATGAAGTATGTAACTTGAGAGGAGGAATAAAAGCCTACAGTGGCCTTAACCTACAAAGTTGTATTTAATTAATGTAACCCTACAAGATGGACATCATCATCATCATATCATCATCCCCACCAGCCCCACTTTGGGTTATGAGGGCTAAAACACTGAGATACTTTCCTAAGATCAGGCAACTTTTATAAACAGAGCTCAGATATAGACTCAAGTCTTTCCTGCCTTCACACTCTTGGGTCCAACCCACCCGGAACATAAAAAGTAGAGTACAAATTGGCTCTGGTTCCAAGTAAGCCAAATGAGATTCTGACGATACTAAAAATTAGAAGAAGTAGAAGGAATGTCCAGAGTCATAATTTCCTGGAGGATCTTCATTGACTTATACAAAATGTCTATTCCCCTATCCCTAAAGGGGAGTCAAGAAGAGTCTTCCTAGATGACACAAAGAAGGACCAGCAGATATTGTGTTGTGATAGGATCTCCATATTCAGAGCATTTACAGGAGGAAAAAAAAAATTGGTAAAAGCAAAAAATGTAAACTGATTTATCAGTAGAAAAACAAAGATGAAAATTAGTGTTATGAAATGGAGTCAGACAACCACATAAACAGAAAACAGCACATACTAGGTATCAGATCTCTTATACTCTGTAATATATTCAAACTACGTCTCTGTTTTGTTAAATCTAAAGAACAGCAGCAGCAGCTATTTCCTTTCCAGAAACACTCCATGTGTATCAGGCACTGCACTAACCTGGGTGCCCCTGAGCGGTTCACCCAACCTTCCGTGCCATCCGTTCCCCAAGAGGAGCACGAGGGCAGCAGTGTTGATCTCAGCAGCTACTCCAAGGATCAACAGAAACAGTGAATGGAAAGTGCTCTGGCATTTGCCTGGTGGATTTCAAGCACTCAGAATGTGAACTCTTCTCATCACCACCATCCTGAGTTAATCCCCACAGAAACCCAATGAGGTGGGCCCAATTAACTCCATTTTACAGATGAGTGTACCAAAGCATAGTGAGCCATCTTCAAGGTTGGAGAGCAAAAAGGGCTCACTGTAGAGTCCCTTAATCAAGACACACTCTGACAACAGGGTCGGTTCTGGCTGAGCCTGAGTTCTGCACCAACCACACCGGGAAACTCTTACACAGCAAAGAGCAGCTGCCCCATAATTCTCGCTAACTCACGCTCCCGTTACTAAGCCCTCAGCTGCACTTTTCAAAGCAAGGCCCTCCAATGAGCAGTAAGACAAAAGTAGGCCAAAAAACAGAAATCTATTATTTACAACCAAAGACTTCCATGACAAAATACTGCAATTACTACTCACTACTTTGGCTGGACGGCTCTCTGAACAGATGAAACAACTGGTTTCCTTTTTGTTTTATTTTTCCTGTTTAATGACTTTTTTCTGTGTGTATATTTTAGCAAACACTATATCAGGGTACAAGATGAGAAATACCTTTTGTATATAAGGTCTCCTGGGCTCAAGGGAAAATTCAGAAAATGAAACGGGCATTTATTACAAAAAATAATTATGGAGGCAAAGAAGAAAGGAAGTCCCCAAACTAATAAGCTTATTAATACATAAATGCCATGTGACATCCATCCTAATATAGTCCCCCACACAATCCTCATCAACATAAGTAATGGAAAAATGAAAAACAAAGAGGATGAGAAATAAAAGAATTATAGAAAGGGAGACAAAATGGAAATGAGAGCAAGAGAGTGGAATGGCGGGGGATATTAAAGGGAAAGCCCAGAACAGATGCAGGCATCCATCACCCCCATCAAAGGATGCACGGACCAGAAGGGTACATGTGAACTAAGAAAAAACAGGATCTGTGCCCAAGACACATTCTCCTGCAGTCCATCTTGCCATGGAACCCTGTACCTCCTGCTCTTCTGCTTCCCCTATTGTGTGAATGGCCTCATTTTTCAGGACTCAATCTAGTTCTTCTTCGAAGCACTTATGATCTGCAATTATCAAGTCCATCTCCTTATAGGCTTCTTTGTATTGTCTGCCTCACAACACGCAGTACATAGTCTGGATGAACGAATGTCACTGAAGCAGGTGCCCAGACCGCTTTGAAGGACAGATACAGCACTGGAAAGTCATTTGCTATGTGAACTGTTGGGAGAGAGAGAAAGACACTTCATTTCATGTGCAGACACCAAGAGTTCTGTTCTGAGCATGCTATGTTGGAAGCCATCTCAATGGCTTTTCAGTTCAGTTCAGTTCAGTCACTCAGTCGTGTCTGACTCTTTGGGACCCCATGGACTGTAGCACACAAGGCCTCCCTGTCCATCATCAACTCCCAGAATTTACCCTAACTCATGTCCATTGAGTCAGCGATGTCATCCAACCATCTCATCCTCTATCATCCTCTTCTCCTCCCGCCTTCAATCTTTCCCAGCATCACAGTCTTTTCCCATGAGTCAGTTCTTCACATCAGGTGGCCAAAGTACTGGAGTTTCAGCTTCAGCATCAGTTCTTCCAATGAATATTCACGACTGATTTCCTTTAGGATGGACTGGTTGGATTTCCTTGCAGTCCAAGGGACTCTCAAGAGCCTCCTCCAACACCACAGTTCAAAAGCATCAATTCTTTGGCATTCAGCTTTCTTTATAGTCCAACTCTCACATCCATACATGACTGCTGGAAAAACCATAGCCTTGACTAGAAGGACCTTTGCTGGCAAAGTAATGTCTCTGTTTTTTAATATGCTATCTAGGTTGGTCATAACTTTCCTTCCAAGGAGTAAGCGTCTTTTCAATTTCGTGGCTGCAGTCACCATCTGCAGTGATTTTGGAGCTCAAAAAAATAAAATCTGCCACTGTTTCCACTGTTTCCCCATCTATTTGCCATGAAGTGATGGGACCAGATGCCATGATCTTCGTTTTCTGAATGTTGAGCTTTAAGCCAACTTTTCCACTCTCCTCTTTCACTTTCATCAAGAGGCTCTTTAGTTCTTCACTTTCTGCCATAGGGTGGTGTCATCTGCACATCTGAGGTTATTTCTGGTATATTTCTCCTGGCAATCTGGATTCCAGCTTGTGCCTCATCCAGCCCAGCGTTTCTCATGATGTACTCTGCATATCAGTTAAATAAGCAGGGTGACAATATACAGCCTTGATGTACTCCTTTTCCTATTTGGAACCAGTCTGTTGTTCCATGTCTAGTGCTAACTGTTACTTCCTGACCTGCATACATATTTCTCAAGAGGCAGGTCAGGTGATCTTGTATTCAATGGCTTTTACCCTTTGTAAAACTGCCCTCCCTCACCACCACTTTTTGTAATCCCATTAGCTTTATTCTTCTTTAGGACACTTCTTACTTGACATGGTTTATTGTCTATTTGCTCCCTCCATCCCTTCCCATGTGCCACTTAAATGCCTAAACTCCATTAGAAAAGTGATTTTGTCTTCTTAATTCAAGAAGTATCCAGAATAATACTGGGTACATATGAAGAGTCCCCCCAACATACATGTTGAATGAATGAATAATAAATAAATAAATAAATTCCCACTGATAATTAAAATGATTAAAGCCTATTTTCACGGAAAGAATAGCTTATCCGCCCATTAAAACCTGTCCATATGTTAGGGGACTGTTGACTGAAACGGCCCACCTTGGCCAGGCACAATGGTCACTGCTTGCATGAGTGGTCCAAACAAGGAACATGGTGCTGGTGCTGAAAATTAACTGGAAAAGTTGGGAGGGGCCAAAAGGAGGGAGGAGACGCCAGCCCATAATATATCCTACCAACCTCCTAGAATCCTTGCTCTGGAATCCACCTTGGGTGAGAGAGGCTCATGCCACCAGGAAGGACCTGAGTCAAAACAACCATAGGCCAAGCAAGATGACTAGTCAGAGAAAACCCGGAAACTAAACCCATTACCGTGACTGCAAGCTACATGGCAGAGCAGTTCTCCTGGGTTTCCTTGCCTTACTGCTCTCCTGCATCAGGCCCCCTCCTTCCAAGCTCAAAATGCAAAGTCTTGGGCCCCACACTACACACCCAGAAACAAAAACTCTAAAGGTAGAGACCTAGAAATAGGGGCCCTTTAACAAGCCTTCCAAACGATTCTGATGTACATTCAAGTTTCCTAACTACTGCCCCAAAAGGAGAGGTGAGCTTTTTCAGACTTTAACTAGGCAAAACTTTACTCTTCTGTCTTGTAAATTAAAAACATGATTCTTTATAAGGTGAATAAGATAGCTCTTAAATAATAGCAAACTTGATCTTATCACCTTAATGGGATTGTCATTTTGACAAAAAGTTGTACAAAATGGAGTTAATGTTTTAAGCATTTTCAAGAATCAAGCTTCACATTCCATATCTGCCCCAGATCTACTTATAAATAAAATGGAACAAGCACATCTAACCTTATGCCAATGTTGTGACTGTTTCAGGAAGACGTTCTGATAATTAGCAGGAATCAGCAAATTAAAAAGTGACTGTAAAACGTCCTGTAAGAAATCCTCGAAGGACTGAAAACATGTGTCTAATGGCCCCACATCCAGAAATTTCACAAACTGTCTTTACCTGAAGTTGTTTCTCTAACTGCTTCTAATGAAGTCAATGCATGTGTTAATTAAATATTAAGTGCAAATGTGAGTACTTATAAGAGGTGCACGGCCCTTGAGAAAACCTAAGTGCTTAAGTCACTCCCCAACTCTAGTGAACGCAGAGTGTTGGGGTCCCCAAATCACTGCAGTTGACACTCTGCAGCTACCACAACAGTGTCCATTATCAAATTTCAGAGACAAAAACCATGCCCATGATATGGCTTGAGGACAGTTTATATAAACAAGTTAGCAATATGAATTGCTAGCCTTATACTAAGTGCTACATTCATAGTACATGTTTCATTTTCACAATGGCCCTCTGAAGTTTGTATTTATCCTCAGTTACAAACAAACGAACTGAGGTCCCAACAGACAAAGTAACTTATCTAAAATTGCACAACACAAAGACCAAAGCCTGAACTTGAATCCAAGTAGCTTTCTACACAAGACTTACTTTTTTTCCCCCATCACACATATGGCTTCCTTGAGCTTCCAAGAAAACCCAAATAAAGGCACTTCCACTAAAGGATGGAGAAAGATGTGACTAGACTTGAAGCACTTGAATGCAAACTTCATTTGCCAAGAAACGGTCTCTGGCAGACTCAGATTTTCCCCCTTTTTCCTTCTTTGATGCTCTGAATCACAGCTGTACATTTCTAACAAAAAGATACATGCCTCACAGACAGTCAATGTGAGTGAAAGAATAAAATAGACAGGGAAATAGTAAGAAATGCCTACATTGGTAGCCATGATAAAATTTTAGTTTGAACATTTTCGGAGATCAGATTTCAGCTTATCAAGTACTATGTAAATCCCATGCAAATCCCCCACAATGCCTGCTGCTGCTGTTGCTGCTAAGTCGCTTCAGTCCTGTCCAACTCTGTGTGACCCCACAGATGGCAGCCCACCAGGCTCCGCCGTCCCTGGGATTCTCCAGGCAAGAACACTGGAGTGGGTTGCCATTTCCTTCTCCAATGCATGAAAGTGAAAAGTGAAAGTGAAGTCGCTCAGTTGTGTCCGACTCTTGGCGACCCCATGGACTGCAGCCCACCAGGCTCCTCCGTCCATGGGATTTTCCAGGCAAGAGTACTGGAGTGGGGTGCCATTTCCTTCTCCTCCACAATGCCTGCACATATTCCCATCTCTCTCTCTCTCTCTCTGTCTGTCTCTCCCTCTCCCTCTCTCCCTGGTTTTTTTTTTTTTTTTTTTTTTCCCTCTGCCCTCCCTGGGATGTGGCCCTCAGGAAATCCAAGTAGAAACAATGGAACTGTGATTGCCCTCTTGGCTCAGTGCTCTGGATGGAACATTTGCTGCAGTGGAGATGACAAATCTGAGGGAAGTTTCTGATCAGTATTCGGTACCTACGTTCACCGGTCTCCTACAATGGCAGCACTAAATCCAAACGTCTAGAAGAATTCGTATACGCATATTTTTTAAGTGTCAGTTTCAAAGGTCTCAGCCTAGTTACAGACAGACTTTTGCCACCCTGCTTCTTTAAAAATCCACACACGCACACAACAAACCACCTCTTTGATGGACTCATTAGGCAGAAGTTTTTCACAGTTGAACCCAATGCCTTTGAAATGAGAATTCAAATGGAAACCAAGGAAAGCTCAATGCCACCCCTGCCCTCTGAGTCACTGCTGTCATCTGTCATGGGGTCACGAGCCTGGGAGACATCTCACACACGGCATACACCTCTCGCTGCCTAGAGAAGACTCTCCACCATGGCCTTTGTAGCTGCTTAACTGCTCTTGATTGTCCTAAATCTATCCCCTTCGCATCCTCCAGGACGCAGCTTAAATGTCCACTCTTTGAAGAGGCCGTCCCTAGGCTAAGGATTTCTTGTTGTTTAGTCACTAAGTTGCTAAGTTGCGTCCAACTCTTTTGCAACCCCATGGACTGTAGCCTGCCAGTCCACAGTGTACACTCCTCTGTCCATGGGATTTCCCAGGCAAGAATACTGGAGCGGGTTGCCATGACCTCCTCCAGGGGATCCTGCACTGCAGATGGACATTTTTACTGCTGAGCCACGGGGGAAGCTCAGAAGATTCCTCAATTATTTTCTACCAGAATATTAATCACTTGTAATTATTTCATTTATCTATAGTATATTTCTTCTAGAATGTGAATTCCTTAAAAGCAGAGACTTTGTTTGTAATGACAATAGGGTCTCTAGAACGCAGAGGCTTTCAATGCATGCTTGCCAAGTAAATAAATAAATAAGCAGCTCGCTTTTAAAATCTCCACTCCTAAAAGCTTGAGCTCCACATATGGCAGTGAGAAACTTTCTTCCTCAGATATCTGAGAGCCAGGGCTATCCCCCTGCTAAGGATAATGGAAGGTATTTGCCTTCATAGAATACTTTCAAGGAGAATCTGGAGCAGAAACACTGAGGGAGGGGCCGAGGGAGTCAGGGCACCCTCCAAGTTCAGGAGATCCACTCAGCACTTACCAATCTGCCTCATTTGGGCTTCAAGGCATGATGTACTTCTCCCTACTGTTTGGGCAGAGGGTGGCTGGCTTTTCAGCCTTTGCTGCTGTGTGTGTTGTATGGCTACTGAACCAGAAGATGAGCACATCTGACAGCTGCCCCAACGCTGAGTGAGCTTAACTAGAGTAATGAACACCAGGAGCACATACACTGAACCCAGGAATGAGGTATAAGTGAGGACCCAAGACGGGTGAATCAATTATCTATTCAAATGCTAGCAAGACTGCCCTGGACAACTTTTCTGGCTCATTAGTATAAAGACCCAATAAAAACTTGCTCAAGAAAATTTAAATACACTCCTGGTGCCCTTTCCCATTCCATTTGACATGTTGCCCTTAGGCAATTCAATCTGAGCTCAAGTCTTCAATTACGATCTCTATGCTAATGAGTCTTCCAGGCTGGACCTTTCTCTTGAGCTTCTCCCATATGGCCAACTGCCCCTTGGACACGGCTACTTGGATACCTTGCAGGAATCTCAAATTCATAATGTGCAAAACTTGCCTAAGGTCATGCTGATAGAAAGTGGCAGGTTCATTTCAGGTTCAGATGACACCGAAGATTATACACAGTCTTTCCCTCTCATGGATGGGGATGCCTGTAGGGAGGATGCCACTGAACTGATTTGCTTGGGTAAATGAACTTCGGGGAAATGAATTCAACAGCACAAATGGCAGTGAACACTGTCAATAAAATGCTACCCAGCCTCCCATTGACCTGGCAATCGTAAACGACAGTGTTAGCTGGGGACTTCTTAGACAATGATGGCCTTACAGTTGCTGCAAGAAATTCACTTGCCTAGAATTAAGTGCAGGGAAGGTTTGCAGGGGAGCAGGTACAACCTAATAGCCCTTTATTGCTTACTTAGCTTTTAAGGTGTCTCAATTAATGAAGGCTCTCCCAGGACAGGGGATGAGGAGGAGTGAAAGAGGATGGAGATCATCAATCCACTGTTCTCTTTTAACAATCCTCTTAGGAAAATACCATTTCTTGAGCAACACCAACCAAGTCCAGCCAGTCTTGTCTTTTGCCTCATTCCTTTTATGTTTTCATTCACCAACAGTCTTAGTTAGCAACATCCTTGAACAGAGTGCTGTTGATCTCAAAAGACACAGTTTCATTTGCAGCTTGCTCCCAAGCTTCAACTCTTTCCAATTTTCTTTGACAGGGTTGTTACCAAATGTGCACCTGCCTCAGGTATCAACTCAGCCAGTTTGCCCAGGGCCGACCATCTATCCTGCCCAGGGAGATGCTCAAGTCAGACTGGCTGTGCTACCCCCCTTTCCACATGCTGCCTTGAGAGCTTTGGACATTACCCCTTGCTAGATTTCTCCTGCCCTTGATACTCTCTGTTTCCAATTATCTTTGTCCAGACAGATTATTTTTAATTCAATGTGTGGCTTCTTTTTTATCCCCTTCATCTGAGCGGGCAGCAAGAACTTGCACATTTTACAATAGAATCAATTGAGTTGAAGTGGATTTTTAAGTTTAGGGATGTTTTTGTAGATCAGTTTCTTTTTCAACATTTATTTTCATCAATTGCTGAGAAATGAATGCCTTGAGTTTTAAAGATTGACTTTTTTTAGATTCTTTTTTTTTTTTTTAATGACACAGGTAGCATCAACACTAACCCTAAAGAGACATGCACCTATCTAATGAGCTAAATATTTCTCCTCTGTTGTAGTCATGCACAAGACCCCATCTCATTCCATTCTGCAATAGATGTGCCCTGTGAGGTATGTCTCATGTTTACCTACTCTTCCAATTAATCCCTACTTTCCTTCTAGACTCAAAATACAGCTTTCTACTGCTGCACAAACTCCTTAGTGGTTTTCCCAAATCCCCAATCAATTAAAAATAGCTCTGCCTGGCTGAATTTTTGGAGGCCTTTGCTGATGTGAAGGATCAGTCACAATTCATCACATATTACTTTCATACAAATACTAGATGGGACACTGATGCAGAGAACATTTTAAGATTTTCTAAAAACCCACAGTTTCATGGTGTTAAGTCAAGTTATGCTCGTATCAAGGTTCATTTGAAGTACAAGAAATTTTCTAAGCTTACATTTGGATAATAAAGTGTTATTCTAGCTAATTAAAAAAAATTTGAGTGTGTTAGCTTAACCGAGTATTTTTTCCGCCCTGTGAAGTTTTAGAAAGTGGCTAGCATGCAGTGGCAAACCAAGGCCATCTATGAGGTTCTCTAGGAATTTACTAAAATTCTAACTAGACCCTTAAGAGAAGCAAGACTAATTATACACCTGATTCTTAAAAAGCAATGTATGGCTATAAACCTCTGAATTATAATTGATCCTGGACCTCTTCACACTCCCCTTGATGATGAGACTTTCGCTCATGCCATCTCAAAGATTACTGCCACATGAAAAAGTTAATTTTAAAATTCAATAACTATTGACCTTAAGTTCAATGCCACGGAACAAAAGTCCCAAGATTCTCCAGGTTTCACAGCATCTGTCCTCACATTACACAATCAAACAAAAAGTCAGTACTGATAACTTTAGTAATGAAGGAAAACTCTTATAGTAGAAAGATCATTTCCTTACCTGCTGTATATTTCTGTGGAGGAAGTGGATTTTTAGCATAAACTGAGTCTAAGTCCATGAGTTAACAAATTCTTCCCCTATCCTCTCTGTTTATAATTCCATTCACTGGTTCAACAAGTGTAGATTAAGCATATCCTAGGTACTAACCACAAGGCAACACACGGGAAAACTGTCCAAAATGAGCCAAGGTCCCCTGTTTAAAAGAGCTAGGAAACAGACAACACTGCAATAGAATCTTTTCTATCGGCTCTTCTGTTGGCTTCCCTTGTAGCTCAGTCAGTAAGGAATCTGCCTGCAGTGGAGACCCAGGTTCGATCCCTGGGTTGGGAACATCCCCTGGAAAAGGAAATGGCAACCCACTCCAGTATCCTTGCCTGGAAAATCTCATGGGCAGAAGAGCCTGATGGACTGCAGTCCATGGTGTTGCAAAGAGTCGGGCACAACTGAGCGACTAACAATTACACTTACAATAGAATCTGCCAAATAAAAAGGGCATAGGGAAGCTTGGGATGTTGGGAGGAAACCCAGGATGCTCCTGACTGGAGTAAAAGATGAGGAGGGCTTCCCAAGTGGTAGTAGTGGTAAAGAACCTGCCTGCCAACACAAGAGAGCAGGGTTGAATCCCTGGATCGGGAAGATCCCCTGGAGGAGGGCATGGCAACCCACCCCAGTATTCCTGCCTGCAGAATCCCAAGGACAGAGGAGCCTCGTAGGCTACAGTCCATAGCATTGCAAAGCGTCAGATACAACTGAAGCAGCTTGGCATGCAAGCTTGCCAGCATGGGAAGAGAAGGGAGAGATTCAGAAAGAAGATCAGTTCAGTTCAGTTCAGTCACTCAGTCGTGTCCGACTCTTTGCGATCCCATGAATCACAGCACGCCAGGCCTCCCTGTCCATCACCAACTCCCGGAGTTCACTCAGATTCCTGTCCATCGAGTCAGTGATGCCATCCAGCCATCTCATCCTCTGTCGTCCCCTTCTCCTCCTGCCCCCAATCCCTCCCAGCATCAAAGTCTTTTCCAATGAGTCAACTCTTCGCATGAGGTGGCCAGAGTACTGGAGTTTCAGCTTTAGCATCATTCCTTCCAAAGAAATCCCAGGGTTGATCTCCTTCAGAATGGACTAGTTGGATCTC
>SJYQ01001759.1:637005-768783 GCA_006410935.1 Redunca redunca
CTGCAAAGAATATAATCAATCTGATTTTGGTGTTGACCATCTGGTGATGTCCACGTGTAGAGTCTTCTCTTGTGTTGTTGGAAGAGGGTGTTTGCTATGACCAGTGCATTTTCTTGGCAAAACTGTATTAGTCTTTGCCCTGCTTCATTCTGCATTCCAAGGCCAAATTTGCCTGTTACTCCAGGTGTTTCTTGACTTCCTACTTTTGCATTCCAGTCCCCTATAAGGAAAAGGACATCTTTTTGGGGTGTTAGTTCTAAAAGGTCTTATAGGTCTTCATAGAACCATTCAACTTCAGCTTCTTCAGCGTTACTGGTTGGGGCACAGACTTGGATTACTGTGATATTGAATGGTTTGCCTTGGAGATGAACAGAAATCATTCTGTCATTTTTGAGATTGCATCCAAGTACTGCATTTTGGACTCTTTTGTTGACCATGATGGCTACTCCATTTCTTCTGAGGGATTCCTGCCTACAGTAGTACATATATATAATGGTCATCTGAATTAAATTCATCCATTCCAGTCCATTTTAGTTCACTGATTCCTAGAATGTTGACATTCACTCTTGCAATCTCTTGTTTGACCACTTCCAATTTGCCTTCATTCATGGACCTGACATTCCAGGTTCCTATGCAATATTGCTCTTTACAGCATCGGACCTTGCTTCTATCACCAGTCACATCCACAGCTGGGTATTGTTTTTTCTTTGGCTCTATCCCTTCATTCTTTCTGGAGTTATTTCTGCACTGATCTCCAGTAGCATATTGGGCACCTACTGACCTGGGGAGTTCCTCTTTCAGTATCCTATCATTTTTCCTTTTCATACTGTTCATGGGGTTCTCAAGGCAAGAATACTAAAGTGGTTTGCCATTCCCTTCTCCAGTGAACCACATGCTGTCAGAGCTCTCCACCATGACCCGCCCGTCTTGGGAAAGTAGATACGGACATGCAAAGATCTAAGACAAAGGAATTATGACAGCACTCTGGCACTTCTGTTGATTTCAGACAAGTGAAAACAGGGCTGGGTAGCATGGGATGGAACTAAAGAAGCAGGGAGGGGCCAGACACCACAGGGTTTGGTTGACCATGGTAATAAGTTTCTGCATCTTCTCATTTCAGCAGGAAGACACTGAAGACATTTATTTAGGATGCTCAATTTGCTTTAAATCCAGCCCTATAATTCCATCTTTGGGAGGCATAAAAAATTTCCATACCAAAACCACCTGTGGGTTTCATCCATCATCTCCAGTGAGCCACTGTTTCAGGAAGCAGCAGGATAAACTAAAGCCTTGGCAAAGAACCTAGAGAGATGACAGCGCATTGATCAAACAAGAATGTATATGCCACAGTTACTGTAAACAGTATAGGAACTTCTGTCCCCAAAGTCTGACCAAACCTTAGATGTAGGAAACATTCTTCAGGGCTGATTAGCAAGGCTCCTAAGGTATAACTTTCAAACTAAACCTGACATTTCACTCTTACAAATTAAAGATTTCATGACTCATATGCTTCAGGTTTGATGCTATGCCACATGGAAGCACTCTGTAAATAATCAAAATATGCAATCAAGAAGGCAAAAGCACCTGTGGAGAAGAGAGAGTTACTAAAAGACACAGAGATAAAAGATGTTTTGCCAGTCAAGGTCATCAAAACTTCCCTCTCAAGTTTCTTTCTCAGTAAAGCCTTTAAACTACATCGACAGTCGAACCAGAGGAAAATGATCAATAAAACACTGACAATTAGAAGGCCTGTCAAAACCCAAAGTTATGACCATGCCAGTCCCACCTGAGGCTGTGACTATGTGGAGAATATACAACTGAATAGGTACAAAGAGTCATGTATCATTAGATAGAGCATCGATGTACACATACTAAAAAAGCATTTCATCATTAAAGAGCATGAAGTTGGACATACTTCTACATACAACCTATTGACCAGAGTAACCAACCCTACAAATGCAACCCACTTTCTGTAAGTTGAAAAATAATCTTTGGAACTAACCTAACAAGATCCATGACTCTCCCGCAACTAAACCTCCAATCTGAGTTTCAAGACTGCTCCAACCGCTTATAGATGAGACTCAACCTGGTTTTCCCTCTACCTTAAAATAATAATAATAATAAGCCCATTTAAATGTGGAGACTTTAAAAAAAAAAAAAGAAAAGAACAATTAAGAGAAGATAGCGAGACCCAGGAGAGGAGGAACGGCAGCGTCTGCTGGGACAAGGATCCTACGGCCACTTGAAATGAAGACGGAAGAGTCTGGGCAGAGTTCTCTGTGTCTGTGGATAAAGGGGGAATTCGGCCAGAAGAGCAGCCATGGGGGAAAGAGCCCGATCGTAGGTGGAGCAGAAAGAGAGAAAAGCTGGGAGATGCCATTTTCTCCTTAATCCAGAAAAGCTTCATTTTCCTAAAAAAGCATTTGGGACTAAGGTTTCAATCATTCATTTCTTCTAACTAGGGTTTAAGTAAATAGTAAGATGAGCAATTGTGTTATTGGTAGTGGGGGGAACGGGAAAAAAAGGAAGGTAAATTGAGAGAGCAATACAGGAGGAGAGAAGAGCTGATGCATGGGGCGGGGGATGGGAGGGGGGAAGGCTAAAGAAGAAAGAAGAGAAGGAGGGGGCATTTCCTGGCAGTCCCGTGGTTAGGGGAAACTAAGATCCCACATGCTGTGCGGTATAACCAACAAAAACAAAGAAAAAGAAGAGGAAGGAAAAAGGAGAAAGAACAGACAAAAGATAACATTCCACGTCTTCTGACAGCTTCCAGGGAACTTGCCAATTAGCATTTCCCTTGTTACCCACCCTACTGCTAAGGTACTTGATAAAAGGAGAAATCCAGCCAAGAAGCGAAGAGTAATTTCCCACTCTCACCCTATTATATTCTCCCCATTCTACACTGGCTCTGTGCTTCAGAGGGAGAAAGCTGAGGTTTCGTATGAGTTAACAAATTGTTCTAATTAAACCAGACCTCAGAACACGGAACAGACCCCACACCCCAGCTTCTGCAGGGCAGAAACTAACTTTAAACCCAGTCAGTCATTTTCCAATAAAGATGGATGGATGCACAAATGTTATATATATACGAGATCTCTGTTCCTTTTTGTGTGACGGAAATACGCTCTATATTCACATCACTACCGCTCACTTTTTTACAAGTATAAAAAGAGTTGAGGAGGAAAGAAAGATACGCAGCCTGACACATTTCTTAAACCAACTTCCAAGGTAGAAGTGGTTAGTGACACATCAGAAATGAAAACCCTCTATCTCTTTGCTTCCAGTCCAATGCGTAGCACACTGGATTACAGAGTCCTCAGAAGTTTTGAGAAAATTCACCTTTGAGGCTGTGCCTTTTGCCAAGACTTTGCCTTTAAAAGTGAGTCGATTCAACCACGTCTGTTAATACTTTTGAGGTTTCCCTTCACTTTTAAGATCAACTGAAAAAAAAAAACCAGATTGGAGGACAAAATATTTAAATCTCTTATAGAAACATTGGGAAAATGAAGATGTGAAATTACAGACAAAGCAAGGACATCAGCACTTTTTTGCTAACACAAGCTTCCAGCAAGACAAGATACATTTAATACCTTCCTTTCTGTTTCTTATCCATTAGAGTTGTGTTTAAGCAAACTGACATCCACTTCTCTCACCTCCATCAGCACACAGAAGTGCTCACTTGATGTGTCCTATGTCACAGGTTAAAAACTCAAGACATGCTTTTGTCAAGCAATTTGACGAGAAAGTGAGCAGCTGTAATATACTTAGGACACCAGCCTCTGTATTAATTGAAATGCAAACTATAACTGGTGTAAATCAGACAATGCTTGATATGCCTAGAAGTGTCTGGTGTGCTGTAAGTTATGGGAAATAAGTGTCTCCAAAATCAGTGACCTTTCGGCCATAGCTCCTCCAAAAAGCCTACTCAAGGAGGAAAGAGGGAACACAGAAGAACATAAAAGTCTAAGGTTTTGGCTTTTGAAAGTACTCTTTTGGAGATGACCTAATATTCACTGGAAGGACTGATGCTGAAGCTGAAACTCCAATACTTTGGCCACATGATGCAAAGAACTGACTCATTGGAAAAGACCACCCCGATGCTGGGAAAGATTGAAGGTGGGAGGAGAAGGGGATGACAGAGGATGAGATGGTTGGACCGCATCACTGCCTCAATGGACATGAGTTTGAGCAAGCTCTGGGAGTTGGCAATGGACATGGAAGCCTGGTGTGCTGCAGTCCACGTGCTCACAAAGAGTTGGACATGACTGAGTGACTGAACTGAACTGAAGAAGTTATTCCCTAAGACTTCACAATCCTTTAGAGTTGATTTAGAAAAGCAAAATACTACAGGAGGGAGACAGTTTAGGCATAAATGAAAAAGTGAAAATGTTAGTCGCTCAGTCGTGTCCAACTCTTTGTGACTCCGTAGACTGTAGCTCGCTGGGCTCCTCTGTCCATGGGATTCTCCAGGCAAGAATCCTGGAATGCATAGCCAATCCCCTCTCTAGGGGATCTTCCTGACACAGGGACTGAACCTAGGTCTCCTGCACTGCAGGCAGATTCTTTACCATCTGAGTCATCAGGGAAGTCCATAATTGACAAACATAGGCTTAAAATGGGTAAGTTTAGAAGACACTTGATTTTGAGTATCGTGTCTCCCCTTAAATTTCAAGAGTGCTTATGTACTAAGTCGCTTTAGATGCATCCCACTCTTTGTGACCCCATGGACTGTAGACCACCAGGCTCCTCTGTCCATGGGATTCTCCAGGCAAGAATTTTGGAGCAGGTAGCCATTCTTTCCTGAAGGGTATCTTCCTGACCCAGGGCTCAAACTCTGGTCTCTTATGATCCTAGACCAGTAGGAAGGTTTTTTACTACTAGTGCTACCTGGGAAGAGTACTTAGTAGTGTTTTAATTTGTCTACAAACTTCAGAAGGACAGCAAGAGGATAGAGCTGCCACTTGTGATGGCTTAAAAGATAACCTGAACATTTTTTCACACTCTTTCCATTGGCAGGTGGGGTCTGTGTCTCCTCCCTTTAAAGTGGGCTTTTGGACAACATGACCATGCAGAATACAGCAGAAGCAATGTTGTGCCAGTGTTCAGGCTGAGGGCTTAAGAGACTTCCAGTTCCTTTCTCCTGGACACCCACTCCTGCACCCCAGTCACCACAGTGTGATGAAACCAGGCCAGGTAGAGAGACTGCCAGCACACGTGCTGGCTGACAGTTCAAGGCGAGGTCCCAACTATGAAACCAGCATCAGCCAGAACATGAATTAGGAACCCCCCAGGAGGAATACAGCTGCAGTTCCCATTTGAACTGCAACCACACAGGAGACCAGAACAAGGGCAGATAATATAAAGTTGTTATGCTAAACTGCGTTGTTTTGGAAAGGTTATAGAGCAAGAGATTACTCAAACAGCAGTCTTTAAATATGTCCTCAATGAAATTCTTTCTGACATATTCCTACCAATTTTGTCTATAGTGCTTTGGGATGCCTCTGGGAACCTTACCACAAGAGCACCATTCTACCTTCATTCCCTCACAGGTAAAATCCCCAACTTACTATGTATTTAGGCAAATCTTAGTTAGAAAATTAATTCTATTGTGAAGTCTTGACCCTGAATACAGGCAAACCCCTCTTTCACAGACAAAAACAGCTTTTCGGAACCCATTCCTCAAACATTATGAGCCAGTTTCTGCTCACTGTCATTGGCTGCAGACTGTACTATTTGTGGTCATAAGGACTGGGATACCTCACGATGCACTATCACCCTGTCTGCTGCTTCCTCTCTCTGTGGTCCCAGCCCAATCAAAGCTGCAACCATTACCATGGAAACCAGCCCAGGAAGAGGCTCAACATTCTTGGGCAAACCCTCTATGCTATCACTCACGGAAAGCTCTGGAAGGAGAAGCTCGTATTTAAGTAAAAATCGTTATTTCAAACTCTGAGAGGCACCTATTGCTTTCTCCCATTGTTTTCTCCCTATGAAGCTGTAAGAGAGAGTCCAAAAATAAAAACAAACTGACTTCCAAAAGTACACTTACTGCCTACCTTGTGGCAACTACTAAAACAAGTGATAAAGAACCATAAGCTCCAAGGATGTTTGTGCATCAGGCTGATTCTACCACTAATTGAGAAGGGCAGAGACTAATAATAATTAACTCCAAGTCAAAAAGACCTCATTTCCAGTCCTGACTCCATTACTAAGTAGCTGGGCAAGTCCATTTGCTCATTTATATATTCATTCAACAAATATTTGAGGTATCTACTAGGTCACAGTAGCTTTGAGAAAACCCTTGGGATACAAAACAGACATACTCCAGAAAGATCTACCCCATGCCCAACACACCACTAGGCATATAATCTAGCTACAGGGAAAACAAAGGTGAATGAGATGAAATCCTTGACATTAAGGAGCTTTCATTCTAGCAGTGAAGACAGAGAAAAACATTTAAATGAAAGGACATGTTGTGATAAGAGCCCGGAAAGAGACATATAAGAAGCTAAAACAAAATAACAGTTTCACCTTAGTGCAGGTAATGCTGTTTCAACTCTCTATGTGTGAGTTCCCGTGCAATGGCACCCCACTCCAGTCCTCTTGCCTGGAAAACCCCATGGGCGGAGGAGCCTGGTAGGCTGCAGTCCATGAGGTGGCCAAGAGTCAGACATGACTGAGCGACTTCACTTTCCCTTTTCACTTTCATGCATTGGAGAAAGAAATGGCAACCCACTTTAGTGTTCTTGCCTGGAGAACCCCGAGGACAGCGGAACCTGGCAGGCTGCTGGCTATGGGGTCGCTCAGAGTCAGACTGAAGCAACTTAGCAGCAGCAGCAGCAGCAGCAGCAAAGTCATACACTGCACTGGAGTTGTCACAAGGATGCAAATTAAACTACACTGAGTACCTATGCTGTGTTTGGAGCACGATGATGCTCAGTAAATGGCAGCTAGTTGCATGATTAATATGACACATCAAAGTACCTTGGGAGTAGCATTCCACCACAGGCCATGAGCCCTGAGTGTCCCAGCAAAGAATGCTAAGTCCTGACCACTCTTTGCCAAGACCACTAACAGGTCTGTGTCTGCAGAGAGCAATCTTGAGGGGAAAAGTCTTGTCTGCTTCCAGGGCAAAAAAACAAGTCTGCATAAAAGAGATGGACCCCCAAGCTCCCAATTCCTTGGCTTTGCAGCAAACCCAGTGCACACGGTATTCCCTGAGGCCCCTTCACACCGCCTGCGAGGGATGTGGGGCGCTGATACATATGTGATGCTCTTGTTGCCTATTGTGCTGTGACTGATTAAGTTCTTTATCTGACCCAGGAGCCTTATGTTTTCTGGAAGCATGCATGATACCATAATAGGCAATTCTAGTTCATATGCAGGGTAGAATCTCCAACCCTGATAGCATCCTTCCAAAATCACCAATGACCTTTAAGTTAGTTTTCTACAGATAAGCCCTCAGTCACTTCCTCCCTGACACAGCAGGCTCTCTTAATGGTGGTTTTCAGGTACCATCATCACAAAACATACACACATCACACAGCACCAGTCTAAATCACCTCCAGTTTCCTTTCCCACCACCACTAAGTGGGGCAGTTTCTTTTATTCCTCATCACTAGAGAACTATTGTATGAACGATGGCTTTTTTTTTTTCCTCTAGCAAGTCAGAGAGACCAGAGACCCTATACAGACACAACTTTAGAATCAGCATATAGTACAGTGACGAAGTTATGACAAAAGACAGTGAAACTCGCCAAAGAATCATAAAAACAGAGAAGGTGGCCAATTTGCAAATGAGGGAAAGCACATAGATTTGCTCTCAAATGGAGACCTATCCAGAAAGGAAAATGAACTTAGACAAGTAAGTTTTAATCAGCAAAACGGCATATCACTTGTATCAGATGGTAAAAAATGGTGTGTAACAATTTCCTCTATCTTAAGTAAAAGTAAAAAATGGACAGGCAGCAGTTATTATTTGTGAAGTGTCAGAAGCTTTTCTTAGACTCTTATTGTATTTTCTTTCTTCTCTCTAAGCCATTTTATTTTTAAGTGCAAAGGTGTAAGTTGAATTCACTAACTCTTACTATATACGGCAAAAGCTCAGAATCTGAAATGCATTTTCAAATAAGGATACTGCTGGGAGTCTGGAAACTGCAACTGGACCAGCCGTTGACTATTTCATTGTGACTGCCAAAAACAAAAGAAAAAAAAAAAAAAAAACCCACTTCCTCTTAGAAGTCACATGCAAATTCCAGAGAAGGAAACAGCAGGTACAGAGAGATACGTACACACATGAACCACCATTTCAGACGCACATTTTGTTTATTTAAAAAAAAAATCACTCAGGGGAAGGAAATAGGTTGATCATTTCTCCCAAGCACTAGCCAAGCTGCAGGATTATTTCACGTCAAAGGTAATTGCATTAATGAAATATTTATGCACACTCATTATAGGAAAACATTGCATTTTATAACCAAGGTTTTCTGCTGAAGTAAAAAATCAGGAAGAGTTTAGGTTGCTAAATTCATTCTGTTTGGGATTTACAAATTGAGCACAGTAAGGCCAGGACACTCCCATATCAGCTGTCCTTTGAACAACCAGAGGTGCTGGAAGCAGTTCATGAGAATCGAGTTTTCAAAAAGTTCCCTGTTCCCTGTCATAAGTCAAGGGATGTGAGATTCAGGTCTCTTTGTTCCCTGAGGCCTTTGAAAACAAAAAAATTAGCCTCCAAGAGAGCACTTGCTCTACTAAAGCAGTCAGGCTCCCTTGGATTGCTTTAAATGAAAGGCATCCCTGGTCGTCACCTTAGGAGCCGATGTACTAGACACCATCTCTTGTGGAGTGAGGAGCGACATCAGAGGCAGGACCAACCTGAGAAGCTAGGAGAGTCTCTGAGGACATGGAAGGCATTGAAAGGACCACTGGTTGTGCTCCAGGCTGCTAAATGGTAATTCCAAAGGGATTTGTGTAATCTCCCTGTTAGAAAATTCACAGACTCCAGGACACACAGCTGAGAACATAAATATATGTCTGAGAAACTGCTCTGAGTCTGAGCGGTTTGAGAAACTGCTCTGAGAAGGAAAATAAAAGTCATAAGTTCTTATCTACCCAGTACCTTGATGCGCAAGGCACAAGAAATGAAGGGAAGGAAGAGCAGCAATTAGGCTAACATGAAGACTGACTATCTTATTTCACAGAGTGGTAGGAACAGTGGGGAACTGCAATTCCTTCTTTGCGACCTGACTCTGAAATCCCAGCTCTTTAAAATCACTTAATTGCTTCGCTTTGCAGGGAATGTCTACTTCCTTTCTCTTCACTTTCTCTCCCAGAGTCCTATCTAACAATTCATGTGGTAAAGTTTCTAATAACTCTTATTCATGGCACCCAAGATGAATGGAAAGAATAAACTCACATTTACTGAGTCCAAAGGGAGGGCCCACTGTGTAACAGGCTTTGTGTTAGGTGCTGGGAGTTTAAACAAACTGAGTTTATAAACTGTACCATGATTAAAAAGAAGTTTTCCAATACTAGATCTCAAACATTTTGTTGTTAATTTTTGGCTGTAGTCACAGACATCAATCTAGTTCAAGCAAAAAAGAAATTTATCAGTGCACTCAGGAGGCATAAAAAAGGCCAACCCAACTCCCTGAACTTATGAACACGTCACCTTACATGGCAAAATGACTTAGCAGATGAAATTAAGGACCAAGATGGGGAGACTATTCTGGATTACCTGGATGGGCCAATCTAATCACATGACTCCTTAAGGAGAAGAGCATTTTCTGCCTTTACTCACAGATAGGAAGACAGAAACAGGGGTCATACAGACAACAGCAACAGAAAGCTGATACAGTACAAACAACAAAAAAGCTCAAGAGTTCCTTCAAACCCAATTAGACCCTGTTGCTTCAACCAGTAGTGTTCACCTAGAGACAATTTTGTCCTTCAGAGGACATTTGGCAAAACCTGGAAACATGTCCAGTTGTCAAACCTAAAGTTCAGGGGTTGTGCAATTGGCATCTGCTGGGCAGAGGTCAAGCATGGTGCTAAACATCCTATATAACACAGCCCCGAACAACAAAGAATCACCGAGCCCAAAACGTCAACAGCGCTCTGTCTTAACATTATACTGACACACTTCTCTCTGTGTCTTGGCTTTGTTTAGTTTTATAGGTAAGATCTCTCCACATGGTAGCAAAGTGGCTGCATACAGCTTCAAGACCACTGCTTTCAACCTCAAAAATCCCTTCTTTGCTGTGTCTGGTAAAGTCCTAGGGGTGATTCTGATTGGCCCATCTTGATTTATCCAGACTCCTAAACTCTTGAGAGTCCCTTGGACCACAAGGAGATCAAACCAGAATTAAAGGAAACCAATCCTGAATATTCATTGGAAGGACTGATGCTGAAACTGAAGCTCCAATAATATGGCCACCTGATGAGAAGAGCTGACTCACTGGAAAAGACCCTGATGGTGGGAAAGACGGTGGGTAGGAGGAGAAGGGGACGACAGAGGATGAGACGGTTGAATGGCATCACCGACTCGATGGACATGAATTTGAGCAAACTCCGAGAGACAATGAAGGAGAGAGAAGCCTGGCATACTGCAGTCCACAGGGCTGCAAAGTCGGACATGACTGAGTAACTGAACAACAACAACGTAAGTTAATCTCCGCGGCTATGAGGATGAAGTACAATTCTGATTGGCCAAGCTTAGTCACATACCCTCCTCCGGGCCCAAAAGGGCTGAGTCGGCCCCAGCTCGACATAAACCATTGTGCAGTGGCAGAAGATGACCGTCCAAAGGAAACAATGTAAGAAAGAATTTTCAGTGTCTGCTGCTGAGGTAGAGTCTGTCTAATCAAGTGGATCAAGAGTGATTCCGGAGGGTTTTATAACCACTAACAACATCTTCCATGAACAGGAATCTGTTGGCTCCACATCTCTACTTGGGCCTCTGAATTGTCCCCAGCTCTCCATCAAAGCGTTTCTGAAGGGTCAAAATGACATACAACTCACAGGCTGTGTTGTCTCAGGTTAACATGACACGATTTGGTCAAGAAGACTTTCTTTTTAAGAATGCTATGACTGGGCACTCTCATAGCAGAAATAAACTCTACAAAGCTGCCAGAAGCACTGTGGCTGGATCTGAAACATAACTTCCTAAGATGATGAAAAAAGGATTAGTCTCAGAACTTGATGCAGTTCTCTTCACAGTACACGTTTCTAGACCAAGACAAAGATGAATGAATTTTTGATCAGTAACAGCAACAGACAGGAGAAAGGGAAATGACCTTAGTGTCCCAGCCCAAACGTGGCAATGGTGAGTATTTCCTTCATCTTTTCAAACTGACCTCTTCTCTCACACTCCTTTTATCTGCAAAGCATAAGTGGTTCACTTTAGTTAAGCATTGGTCATGTGCCCTGCCTTAAAATTTCCTTACCTTTTCATAACTCTTATATAAATAGTCAAAAGTAGCCTGTGATCAAGGATGATATAGATTTCTGAGCATAACTGAAGTCAAAATATTATAGGATTCACATACAAACATGATAATGTGAACCTAGAAGTTGATAAAACACTAATGAGGGCAACATAAAAGTAAGATGAATAAAATCCTCTTTTTCCATATGAATCTCCCATGAACAATATATTTGTCATGTTTGGACTCATCTTCCCAAGTCAAGCATCACTAAGCATCCTTTACAGAAGTGTCCCTTCCTTTCAAACTAGAGTACAGTACTTTTCCTTCCTTCATTTCTCATTTCTTCCTTTCCTTCCTTATTCCCTTCCATCATTCCTTCCGTTCAAAATTCACTAAGAGTCCTTGCCAATTCCACCCTGCCCTCTTTCTGCTCCTCACCCCATCCTACGAGCTGTCTTCCAGAATTTCCAACCAGCAGCACACAGCCCTACAGACAAAAGGACACATAGTAAATGACCTTTCAAAAAAATAACATCTAAACCAAAAAATTATATATTCATTGCAAAACACCAAAAGACACAGATACAAAGAAATCTACAAACAGCAGTCTGTCCACACAAAGATAATCAATATAAACATACTGCTTCAGATTTGTTCAAACTGTACATAAATGTGTGCCTTTATACAAACACATATGAACTACACAGAATGTATATATACATACACAGTACATATAGACTTCCCAGGTGGCACCAGTGGTAAAGAACTTGCCTGCCAACGCAGGAGACCCAGGTTTGATACCTGGGTTGGCAAGATCCTCTGACAGAGGGCATGGCAACCCACTCCAGTATTCTTACCTGGAGAATCCCATCAACTGAGGACCCTGGTAGGCTACAGTCCATAGTGTTACAGAACTGGACATGACTGAAGCGACTTAGCATGCATGCACACATACAGTCCATATATATCACCATATACAACTTCATGCTTGTAAAGCATAGATAATATACTGCATTTACTGTATGGATATTATATCATATTTACCATATAGATTTCTGTACTATACGACATTGACTACATCCGCTGTTGTGCGTGTGCTCATTCGTGTCCCACTCTTTCGTGACCCCAGTGACTGTAGCCCTTCATGGGCCTCTGTCCATGGGATTTCCCAGGCAAGAATACTGGAGTGGATTACCATTTCCTCCTCCAGAGGATCTTCCCAACCCCTCAACTCCTGCGCTGGCAGGCAGATTCTTTATCACTGAGCCATCTGGGAAGCCCTATGTTGACAATACAGATTACCTTTAATAAATGATGGAACAGTATGTGCTATTTTGTAACTCTGTTTCTACCAGGTGAACAAATACTACCAGGAAGAAACACTGTGAACACTGGTTCATACGAATTCATATTCACCTATGACATCACTGTTAATACGTGAATGAGAAAATGATGGCCCCAGGAGGGGGACAGGGCATGGCTAGCAGTGAAATCCCTCTGTCACTGTGGATACACTGTAGTGAGGAAAAGGCATGGGTGTATGGGAGAAAAAAGGAGCTACCTCATCCAAAGCTCACTACTGGGGTTTTCACACAAAATGTCTCGATCTGACATCCCCCTAACCCAAGGTAGCTCAAGAAGGAAGCAGAGACCCTCCAGATGGCAGAGGCAAGAGCAGAGAATCCTATCTTGGTATCTCTGGTTGTAGAAACTACTCAAGGTCTCAGGACCTCTTTATACTTTCCTAAATCATTCTGCCAAGGCCTTTCTCCTGCTCACAGGGTCCCCCAGGATGGCGACTGGATTCCGCAGATGTAACCTGTGCCACCATTCAAAACAGGCTGGCATCTATGCCTCCTGAACACACACCTCCTCTTAAGTAGCGCTCCCTCATTAATCTCAGGAAATCAGCAACAACAACAACAAAAGATGATAAAGTCAGCCATTCTGACATGTAAAATGTACATCATAATCACAGTTTTGGTGGAGAACTTATGCTAAAGTGAGAGCAATGAAATCTGAATCACAGAGGAGGGCCTCATTAGAGCCTCAAGTATTTCATCTTCACTGAGATGCAGCATGAGCTTCAGAGAGCTTTGCGTGAAAATTAGCATGCTTTCTGGATTAGAAAAAGTGAGAATCTGCTAGGTGTACCTGTGAACGTATATATTTTAAAAAGCCCATTGCTTGCAGGCAGACTATCATTACAAACAAAGCAATCTGATATTCCAAGTGAGGCAGGCACAATTAGAAGCCTGCACAGACAGGATTAATTACCCTGAACACTGCACATCTTTATAAAGACAACACAGGTATTACAGATTTCCTCCGTCCCAACCAGGCTCTGTAAAAAGCACATCTGTGTGTTCATAAACTCACTCACACTGTCCTGTCAAAATTATGATGTAGCAGTGGAGAGGGATGCTCAGAGAAGTGGTTACCATAGCAACGAAAATCGCCACCATACTGAAGATATCTGAGTGATTCTGTCTCATCTCTCAGGTTCTTACCAGAATGACTTGCTCAAGTTATCTTTCAGCCATCCAGAAGAAAGTCCCTTAGGCACAGGACTCTGTTCTGAATCACCTGAGTGTGGCCATAACTACAAAAGTCTCTGGACAGGAAATTTTACTGCATACCTGGCTCAAAAAAAGAGGCAGCACTGCCCAGTAGCGTGTATGCTCCATGAAACTGGGGTTTCTCCATGGTTTTGCTTTTTGCTGAATCAGCATTACCTAAGATAATGCCTGGCACATGCTAACTGCTCAGTAAATATATGTTAAATGAAAGACCATAATGAAAATCACAGCACTAAGGAGAACCACAGTGTAAAACGCCACAGGCTTGTAAAAAAAATCAAAAGGCCCAGGTTTGGAGTCAAGAGTACTCAATTTTTCAATCTGATCAGAAGAAATCCAAACAAGATTCCTTAAGCTTTATTCTTTATCCCTTCCATTTATAATGAACTCATTCAACAGACACAGGAGTACAATGGTGAAGCAGATGGACTCTGGGACCAAAATGCCTGGGTTTGAATTCTGAGTCTATCACCTAGTGACTTTAAAGCCATCAGCTAACCACTGTGTGTGTCTCAGTGTCTCCATCTGAGAAAGACAGTAAGAAACAGGACCTACATAAATGTTGGCTATTACCATTCAGCACACACTATAGATAAAAAGATGACTAAAATATCCCCATGTTCTTACAACAGCAGCAGATATTATATATCTGGCTACATGTTTAACTCTCCCCACCAGGAGGCAGAAGGACAATCATGAGATAGCCTTCCACTGTCCCAAAAACTGGTGGACATTTTCCTACAGTTGGGAAGTGGACTTAGAAACTCTACCAAATCTCTGAAGATCATAATGCATAGATGCTTTGAATTTCCAACTGCTACTCAGAAACTAAGACTGGAAACTAAACATGTGGGCTTGCTTTTTGATCCACAGCACGAAAAAGAAGGAACGTGAGGGACTTCATTGAGGCCAAGGAGTTGAAAGAAAAGAACTGTGATCTCCTCCATCCACACTCCACCATAACCGCAGAATGAGTGGCAACACATTTGATTCCAGCCAACTAAAAAAGTGGAAGGAGCCAGCCTCAACCAATCACAGACCAAAAAATCTAGAGGTTAGCTGAGACACTCCAGGCTGGACGCTCCAATTATTAGACAATTCCGTGCATCATAAGAAAAATGTGGAAACTCAACCTCTCAGAAAACCTGGCTTCAGATAATCTAGTTAGCATTAAAAAAAAAAGGAAAGAAAAGGGGGAAAGAAACTATGATTTAAAGGGTTAATAGTCTGGTTGCTTTTCAAATATTTTCTGAAGCCAATTTAGCAGGGGAAAAGAGATTTATATGAACAAATTCTTGGCAGAGAGAGTAGAGTGAAGAAATATAAAATTATGCAAAGACTTGTTGAGATTAAATGAATTACTGTTGCATAGGAATCAGTCTTTTTTCTAGAATCTATACAGCATAAAATAGACATGGTCTTGTAGTTGATTAGATTTACACTTTCATCTTATTTAAACTATGCCACCTGGAGAATAAAATAATTCAACACTTTTTATATAAAACACCTTGGCTTAATATTTCACAATAAGGAAGCTTGCTTGTGAATTAAATTATGCCAAAACGGGAGTCTAGGAGAAGAGAAAATTTAGTATGTGTGATGCTAAACCCTTCAATCTGGTAAAGACACTGAGTCTCTGACATTGGAAAACTATTGCAATGTGTATTTTCTTATGATTGGGAAGTAGATTTAAAAACTCTACCAATCCTTAACAACTATACCACAGACATGTACTACCGTGCTTTCTTGTTGGGGCACCAAACTTCTGCAGCATTCAGAAAGTCCAAAAGTCTCTGAATGATGCCATTTTTACTTCACAGATGACATCTAGGAAATAGCTGGAGAGAATGTGATTCTCTCCAGTGATCTTCTACACACAGTGATTTGAAAGGCCATAGTCTACTTTGTCTAGGACTCCATTCATAAATGTGCTAGAAAGCACAGCTTCTCAACTAGCGTTCCTAGGAAGATTGATGCCCTTGGCCCTGGGGGCCTTGGTGGGGATTTGGGGAGATGAGAGCCCCAGAATGAACTCATCCTATATGCATTTTATTAGAGCTCTAAATTCTCTCTGAAATGTCATGCTAATAATACCACTGGCTATTTCAGCCATGATATGCCGAAGTTGGAGGCAGAAGGACAGGCTATAGTTCCATACAATCTTAACAGGAGTTTGGAAGAAAGCAAAATATACTGGGATGGGGACTCCATGGCTAAATAAGTATAGTGAATAGTAACACAAAGTAATAAGGGGTTTCTTTACTACAGATCTTGAAAAATCCCTTGATATGCTATTGGAATATGCTAAAGGAATACAATACTGCTGGATTTCACCAACTTATTTGATAGCACTCACGTTTGAATGGTGTTTCATCTGGATTAAGAACAGAACACAGTTTGAGAACTGCTGCTCTGAGTATTTAGCTTGTGACCGGATGAAGGGGCTTCAATAAGCATTTGAGTTACATTTGAATTGTTTTTAAAATAAATAAAAAAAGAAAGGAGGTATTATTCCAGATGGCGCTCCTGATAATGGAGACATTTTATGATACAAAGGACAGAATGTGATCTGGGAGAAGAGAGGAAGAATACATTTGGATGGCCTCAATTAATTCTGCCATTTTACTTCTAAAATATTCCAGGTATATTTTTACATTGTTTGCTTCCTTTTGAGGAGTATCAATGAGTGCCTACCATGTGCCTTAGGCCCTGGGGGATCCCATGGTCCTTAGAAATACCTCCAGTGGGTCACATGGAACTTCCGTCCACAGAAAGGGAGACAGATGATAGAAATACCAACATACAAAATAAATTCAGACTTGAAATATGTTATGCTTTTAGGTGTGACCCATCAACCTGGGTGATGTGACACGGCAAGAAAGACTGGAGTGACGCCGGACTGGAGTCTGTAACCAGGAGACTAAGCCAGTCAAGCACAGATCTGAAGAGATTTCCCTTACTAGACAAACAACAGGCGCAAGTGCTTAGACACAGAAATGAGTTTGGGGTAAAGAGAGTAAGCGCAGTTGGAGCACTTCCTAAGAGGGAGAAGGTGGCAAAAAATGAGCCTGTAGACGCAGGAAGAGAACAGATCGCATGGGACCACAGAACCCACGGTAAAGAATCTGGATGCACATCTAAGGAAAGGAACTCCGCACTTTTTAACAGTAAAAGCCCTGACATGATTTCTGTCATTAAAAACGGGTGCTGTTGGGGCATCCCTGGTGGCTTGCTAGTAAAGAATCCACTTGCAAATAAATGCAGGAGACACAGTTCTGATCCCTAAGCTGAGAAGATTCCGCACGCCGCAGAGCAACTAAGCCTGTGCGCCGCAACTCCTGAGCCCGGGTTCTAGGGTCCAGGAGCCGCAGCGACCGAGTCCACATGCCTCAACTTCTGAAGCCCCCCCGACCCTAGAGGCCGTGCTCTGCCCCTGCAATGCGAAGCCCGAGCACCTCAACTGGAGAGCAGCCCCAGCTCACTCCAACTGGAGAAAAAGCCTGAGCAGCAACAAAGACCCTGCTGTTGTTGAGTTGCTAAGCCGCGCCCAACGCTTTGCAAATCCATAGACTGTAGCCCTCCAGGCTCCTCTGTCCATGGCGTTTCCCAGGCAAGACCACTGGAGTGGGTTGCCATGTCCTTCTCCAGGGGATCTTCCACACCTAGGGACTGAACCCATGTCTCCTGCACTGGCAGGCGGATTCTTTACCATCTGAGCCACCAGGGAAGCCTTAACAAAGACCCAGCACAGTCAAAAATAAGTAAATAAATAAATATTTTCTTTAAAATAAAGATGGGTGCTATAGTGTGGGAAACAGTGATAAGAAAAAGTAAAGACATAAAATAGAATAATTATATGGTAGGTTACCTCCTCAAATCTTAGGGCCTAAAAGTCCAAATTCTGCAGGGATGAGTCAAGCCTGATTTTCATCCAACTAAGAAGGACTAGTGGAGAAGGCAATGGCACCCCACTCCAGTGCTCTTGCTTGGCAAATCCCATGGGCGGAGGAGCCTGGTGGGTCCATGGGGTCGCTAAGAGTTGTATACAACTGAGCGACTTCCCTTTCATGTTTCACTTCCATGCACTGGAGAAGGAAATGGCAACCCACTCCAGGGGTCTTGCCTGGAGAATCCCAGGGACGGGGGAGCCTGGTGGGCTGCCGTCTATGGGGTCGCACATAGTCGGACACGAGTGAAGCGACTCAGCAGCAGCAGCAACAAGGACCAGATGTTCTGTCACACGGGGGCACTGCGCTATTGTCAGAGGAGACACAGTCTATGCCCAAGAAGTGACACAAAGAAATAAAACAATCTGCTTTCATATTAGCTTGTCCACAGCGTCATTTATTCTTAACAACCTTCTTCTGAATCGTAAATGAAAGGAAAAAAAGAGAAAGAATGCGAGGATAAAACTTTTTTTTACCTACATAAGCATTATTCCTCTAGTAGAGCCCAAGTGTGTACTGAAGCCAATTATTTTTTAAAAATAGTAAGGCTTTACCTTGATTTTTAATCAATACCCACATGACACTGTCTCACAAAATGGTAAGGTACCATGTTTAATAATTCTTGCGATTTAAAAGAGAAAACCTTGGCATATGGCAAAATCTGATTAATTCTGGTCCTCTTAAATGGGATTCTGTAAAACTCTGGACCTGGGTAATCTGAATCACTATTCTACTTTATCCAATTTTTTTCAAATTCTGTTCTACAAATTAGGGATTAACAAATAATTACAGGGAGGAGGGTATTCAATCTGAAGAGAACAAACTATACAGAAATATATTTATGCAGAACCAACCACTGATTACAAACTGTTCATTCTACTCATTCATGCAGGCCACTTAAAGATTACTATTACATTCATAGCCTACTTTCAGGTTTCTTGCATCTATATATTAGCAAACAAATGTATTAATTTCAAAATATTTCCTAGTTAAAAATTCTCAGTAATTCTAGCTAAACATTGAGGTTGGTTTGAATCACACACAATCAGTGCATTTTAATATTCCAGGTATCATATTTTGCACAATACTTAATAAACAGCAGACATATTCAGGCTGTCATTTATAGATCTGGTTTTACCTGAATTTCTAAGTGCAGTAACCCACAGCTCTTTAGGTTTAGAAATGAAGCTGAATCTAATCCAGAAGAGACACTACTAATCTTGCTTCATCTAAATAGTACAGCAAATGCCCAACAAGGCCAGGTTCCTTGAGTAGACCTGTGCCTGTCCTCTCTGGGAACCCATCCTGGAGGCTCTTATCACTAATGAAAGTAAACTCCACCTTCCGACCTCTTCAGCTGTTCCAGGAATACAGTCATACTCAGAGTCTCTGGAGGCAAACTCTAAGTCAGTCTACTGTAAATATAGTACTGTAGTCTAAGCAGCAGACTGGACTAGATTTTAGAACAAGTGGTTTGTAATAAAAGACAGCAACAATAAAATCACCGTGAAATGCAACCCTGCTAGCTCTGATCTTCAGTTATACAGTAGTACAGCATGACTTAATTAAAAAAGAAATGCTAGGTTATTTTCTTTCTGTTGCCAAATACTTTGGGACCTCATGTTCAATTAAAAATTAAAACTTGGCCACAAATACCGAGAGTCTAATTACATTTCTCAACATCTGTCTTTCATTCCAGGCCCAAAGAAAATAATATTTACAGAATAGCAGATTGAGATAAAATATACTGCTGTCTTTTCATCTAGTTGAGTTGCTGAACTTCTCTACTGCATGTTACCTTTACATGGTATATCAATTAGTAATGCTTTTGAGTGCAAATAAGAGAATCCTTAAATAATAGTGGCTTCAATAATTAGTAGTTTATTTTTTGCCTAGAAATCTGGAGAGGGTGGTTCCTGGGAGAGATTCAGCTATGCCACAATACTGATGAAGACACAGCTCTCCCTTTCTAGCCTACCATCCTCAGCATGTGAGTTTTCTTCTTCAAGCCTGTCCCCTCATTTTTCAAGTTGGCTGCTACCTTTCCAAGCAACATATCCTCTATTAAAGCAGAAGGCAAGAGAGACAGAGGCAAAAGGATTTGCCTTCATGGGAGTCATTTTTATTCAGGAACGGAATCTCTCCCACTTCCCCTTAAGCCTCACTGGTTAGGATTAAGTCAAATGCACACCTTTATACCAATCACTTCTGAAGCAGAATGGGCTGACCAGACCATGGCAGAAAAACATCCTCATGTTTCCTTTGGAGCTCTATATTCTGACAGCAGATTGCCTCCAAGTTTCACCTTTTCTTTATATACTACTTGTTATATCACTGGGTTATGCGTTGTACAATCACAGTTCATCAAGGATTACTGGAGTCAACCTGCTTTGCTCGAGACCAAACTGACTACAAACAAAACTGAGGGGATAGGTGCTAGTTAGGCAAAAATAGTTGTTTATGCTACAAGTGTTTCACAGAATGGAAGGATCTATGAAAAGCCACATAAACACATGGCCATTAAAGAAAAAAATATAATAGTATATCTTCCATCTCCTGTTAAGCCTGAATATTGTGGGAAACTGAAATGGGTCAGAGCTATAAAAGCAGATGAGTTACTGTCTAACTCTCCTCCTTGGATTTTATGAGGATTGTTCTTAATAAGAGAGATGGTCATCTCCATACCAAGTTTTACCATATCCTCTGCAAAGAAGCAGGATCAAATCATCTCTGGAAATATCTTCCCACCCCACCAAATGCAGTGATCGGATAACTCCAAGGGTAACAAAAATACAACAGGTTATTTCATCCACTCTCCCTGGAAGGTGATTTAAATGTCCATTTTAAATGTACAACACATAACCCAGTGATATAACAAGTAGTATATAAAGAAAAGGTGAAACTTGGAGGCAATCTGCTGTCAGAATATAGAGCTCCAAAGGAAACATGAGGATGTTTTTCTGCCAAGTCAGGCACACATACAAGTAATATCTATGTTATAGCTAAAAACACCATTGCACAGCCAACCTTAACATTTGGTTGCAGTCTGGCTAAAACTGAACTCCAGTAGCATATAAAGAAACTAACATTATTACACATAAATTAGCAATTTTTAGTGTTTTAAACAGTCAACAGTATTTCTTAAAACTCAGCCAATAAGCAAACTGTGTATATGTATCCCCAGGAATCAAGGACTAAGATAAACATTAAATGTTAGTAGTCGCCAAGATTGGAAAGTAAGATGCAGTCTCTATTCTTGCTAAGTTTTAAGCACAGGGCAAAATGAGTCTGCAAATTTTAGAAACCACCAAATGTAATATTGTTAAAGTGATTATCTGGGGTTCAGATATGGTATAAAGATGATAATAAAATGTCAAAATTAAACAATTCTTTTATAAGTCCTGTGGAAAATTTCCCCTTTAAATTACTTTGCTTCCTAGTAGAAAATAACCATGTAAATCAATTAAGCAAAATAGCTCTTGCCAACCTGTTCAGGGATAAAATGAATTCAGTCTTAGTCTAAAGATAGAGGCCAGAAATCTGAGACAACAGGAACTAGAGAGGAAAAGCTTCTGGCTTTCTTTTCATTGTCTCTGTGCTAGGATTACAGTCTAGTTCTTTGGCACTTAGTAATCAAACAAAACAGACATGAAGGCAATATTTGGCCAGAATGATTTAAAAGACACACACAAAAAATAAAAAGACACAAAAATTTGCCAATACTTTGTACCTACACATTTCTTATTTGATTCCTAGGGACACTACTAAACAATACCTAGCAGAAAATCTAACTTTCATCCCTTTTCTCACATCTCCAACAACTCCTTGTACTCCCAGAATTTACATGCAAGAAAGATAGAAGGTTTCAGAATTATTCCAAACCGGTGACCCTGCCCCAGACTCTAACATTAAACTGCCCTATACTGCCTTCTAAAGGAGCTGAATATTACAGCAAGAAAAAAAGACCAGACTGCTAAAGTTTTCACATCACTACCTACTTTTTATTCATTTATTTCTGATGACTTAAAAACAAGAATGTGAAATTGCTTTAAAATGACGATGTCTTCAATATAACATTCAAAACTCTTCTGAGACTTAGGTTTTTCCATTTTGACTACCATGAGGAAATTATGCAAAAATCTTGTCATAGATGGACTGTACATCACATTTAAGCATTATTTTTTCAGTATAGTGTGTACCTGTTAATCCCATACTCCTACTAATCTATCCGTCATCCCCTTCCCTTTTGATAACCATAAATTTGTTTTCTATGCAGTGGGTCTATTTCTGTTTCATACGTAAGTGCATTTGTATGAAGGTGAAGTCGCTCAGTCGTGTCCCACTCTTTGCGGCCCCGTGGACTGTAGCCCACCAGGTTCCTCCGTCCATGGGATTCTCCAGGCAAGAATACTGGAGTGGGTTGCCATTTCCTTCCCCGGGGGATCTTCCTGACCCAGGGATCGAACCCAGGTCTCCCACGTTGAAGGCAGACGCTTTAACCTCTGAGCCACCAGTGCATTTGTATAGTTTTTCTTTTTTTATAAAGATTCCACAAATAAGCAATATCATATATTTGTCTTTGTCTGGTTTACTTCTCTTATTATAATATCTAGGTTCCATCTGTCTTGCTGCAAATGGCATTATTTCATTCTTTTTTATGGTGACTCGGTGATTCTTGGATTCATTGATTAGAAATGCAAATAAGCTGGGTATAAAAACTTAAGGAATGGTAAGTACTGTGACAAACTGGAAAACTCATGCCCCTTATGGGGTGAGGATCTACTTTGTTCCTGGGCACATGGTTGCAACAAAACTTTTGTTTTTTTTCCTAAAGAAAAGTCCCCAAATATATATATATATATATAAAATCTCCATGATTCTGATGTTTAAATTACCACAAAACACTATACTGGGTAAAAGAAATCACAATAAACTGGATTTGCCCACCAGAGCGGATATCTCTGCTGTAACGTCATCTGTCTATGCCAACTACAAACCAAGAGATAAACCAGACAAGGAAAACTCATCCATCTCTCCTATAATGAGATTCAGCCTATCAAAAAACCATTTGGTTAATAGGGACAGATGTAGCAGATGTGGTAATTTGAAGACTGCTTAAATCTTCAGCTAGTCCCTTTCTTGGGTTTTTCAACTTAATTTTGAAACAAAGTAGCTTTATATGGCATATTAAAACATAAATAAATCACTCCCAAAGTTTGGCCTATTTCTTCTCCTGCTGGCTCAGTCCAAAAGCTCAGAGGACAGGCAGTCAGAAGGGCATCCCCCGAGGAGGAAGTGGAGGCAATAGAACAGCCTTCGTGTTTGCAGGAGGCCATGGCACCTTTGCCGCCAGTTGTTGTCCCCCATGGAAGGGCAATGCACGAAACAAAATGTCTAGCCTTAACTCCTACCGTTACTTTTCCTCATCATGGGTCTGATTTAAATTCCAATCTACCCTTCCTATCGGCATAATGGCCCTTCCTCACTTCCACTTATCCTTTTCAAAAATGAGTACAGACTCTCAGTTCATTTTCTCCAGAGCTGACAGACCAAGGCATATGAGAAAAGATTTAGGAAATGAGGAAGAGCGGGCAAGGTGCCAACTCATTTTCATTTGAGGGTTAAATACACTATCTTATCCATATAACCTTTACTATCATTAGTCAAATCTCTATTTCAGCAAGCAGCACTGAAATCTCCTTAGTGACTGTTCTCCACTCAGATACATGACCTTTGAAGATTTCTGAAGGAAGCAGAGTTGCTAAAATTTAATAAAAAGATGCAATCTCTCTGAATATATTTATGCATTTACCAGGAGTTCCCAGGGAGCCTAAATCCAGTATCATATCTGGATTACCAGCTCTGGACAAGAGACAGAGTGAGTAAGTGAGAAAGAGATAGAGAGCAAGAGAACAGACTCTAAAATTATCCTACTGAGCACTGTGATTCACATGAGAGTTTCTCTATATATATTAAACAATGTATGAACCTGTACATACAGTTTAGTTACTTGAAAAGCTCACCAAATCTTTACTGATCATTTAAAAGCAAATTATTGCTGAAGGAGATGCAAAGTTACATTTAAAGACCAAAGGATGTCATTTCATCTCCAAACACTGCTTCAAATCCCTACTGGAATTGTATTATATTCCTAGCACTTAATTTTTCCCTTGCAAATGAATGTATGAGAGTCATGCAGACTGCTTCGTTTACAATTTCACTGTATTGATTGCTCCCTGCAAGTGTTCTAATAATAGACAAATGAAAGCAGAATGTATTGTTTAGGTTTCTCATTTTAAAAGTGAATAACGTTGATTTTCGTTTGTTTGTTTTTTGAATGTTGAGGGTTTTTTCCTTATTTTTTAAAATTTACTTCTTTTTAATTGAAGGATAACTGCTTTACAGAATTTTGCTATTTTCTGTCAAACTTCAACATGAATCAGCCGTAGGTATACATATATCCCCCCCCCCACTTTTGAACCTCCCTCCCTTCTTCCTCCCCATCCCACCTCGCTAGGTTGATACAGAGACCCCGTTTGAGTTTTGTGAGACATGCAGTAAATTCCCGTTGGCTATGGCACCCCACTCCAGTACTCTTGCCTGGAAAACCCCATGGATGGAGGAACCTGGTGGGCTACAGTCCATGGGGTCGCACAGAGTCGGACAAGACTGAGCGACTTCACTTTCACTTTTCACTTTCATGCATTGGAGAAGGAAATGGCAACCCACTCCAGTGTTCTTGCCTCAAGAATCCCAGGGACGGGGGAGCCTGGTGGGCTGCCGTCTATGGGGTCACACAGAGTCGGACACGACTTAAGTGACTTAGCAGCAGCAGCAGCAGCATCTATTTTGCATATGGTAATGTAAGTTTCCATGTTACTCTCTCCATACATCTCACTTTCTGCTCCCCTCTCCCCTGGATAAGGCTGATTTTTTTTTTAAGTTTGTTTTTTTATCAAATGTTTTTTATCATTTGTTTTTTTAAACAAATACTGATATGATAACTGAGGTTATGTAAGAATAAGTGGGATCAGTGAGATTCTGTGGACTTGCTTTATCATTTGGAGATTATAAATCAGAATTATCAGTCATGTTGTCAAAGGGTCAAGGGCAATCTGAAGACTCCACTCATGCTCAGATGGCACTGAAATTCAGTATACATAGCTCTTGCTGTGGATCATTTGAAGTCAGTGTAAACTGTGTAACAATACAACCCCCAGGTCCCCGAGCAGCATATCAATAGTGATTATTATCAACAACCTATTAAAGACCAAACAAAATGCAACACATGGTAACCGAAGAGCTCCACAAGATTTTTTCCCCTGCTAATTCTCATTTACAACTAAAGAAATCAGGCATTTCAATACGAACAGTTTAACAATGATAATTGCCACCATCCATTAAATGTATAGTCCATGCCAGGCACTACGCCAAGCACTCAATAGGCACTGTGTCAATGAATTCTGAAGATGTCTTTGTGAGACTTGCCATTCTTATCTCTATAGGCAGGGTTCACAGACACCTATGGAGAGTAGATGGCCCAGTCAGGGTCATCCCACCAGTGAATACCCAAGCTATAGCCCAAACCCAGATCCAAAGCTATATATCTTACCTAAGAAGCTCTAACAACTAAAACTCCCAGACGTAGCCTTTTCAGAAACAACACAGATATTTGTTAAAATGAATTCAGAGAGGAGATGGCTGGCTAACCCCCCTCATTCTCTGTTTCCATCATTTAACTCACCTATAGCTTTATATGGGTCTTACTACAGAAGGACTCTCAGTGCTATCAGCAGATGGCACAGCAGCAGACTTATTTAGGATTTGACAGTGGTTATTTTTAGATGAATAATGCTCCAGGGGCCTTGTTTAAGGGAATACTATTAATTTCAAAGACAACAATGTTCATCAAATATTACAAATCCCTGTATCCTCACCTGCCAAAACTGAACATTACTACTATCTACTTCAAGTTTTTCAAAACAAGGGATGAGGGAAGTTCTCTGGCAGTCCAGAAGTTAGGACTCTGCGCTTCCACTGCACGAGGCATGGTTTCAATCCCCAGTTGGGGAACTGAGATTCCAAAATCACACTGCACAGCCAAAATAAATAAATAAATGAACCAACTGAATTGGAAAGGCTTCTAAATTGTTAAAATTTAAGAAATAAAAGTAAAAGGAATAGATAGGTGGGTAGACAGATGGATGGATGGATGGATGTCTAGCTTGACAGAAAGACAGATCTGCCCCAAAATTAATGATAAAAGCAACTTCTACTGGTCTCAGGTAACAGACCAGTCAATCTTTGGAACTAATTTATTCATTCACCAAGTATGCCCTGAGTCAGAATCTACAACATGGTAGACATTGGAATGCTCCAATTGTACAAATGTTTCAACGAGGGTAAGCAGAAGAAAGTTTTATGGGAACACAGCAACAGGGAGCTAAATTTCTATACTAAAGACACCACAGTCTTTACTATCTACTTCAAGTTTTTTAAAACAAGGGATGAGGGAAGTTCTCTGGCAGTCCAGAAGTTAGGACTCTGTGCTTCCACTGCACGAGGCATGGTTTCAATCCCCAGTTGGGGAACTAAGATTCCACAGGTGGCAGATATCTACAGCACCAGGGAAATGTCTACAGATGTCAGGCAAGTGACATTAGTAAGCTGTGGGGCCTGAAAGCTTGGTCTAAGGGCTTCAACCACTTCTCACTGACAACCAACCGCCACCACCTACTGCCAGCCCTTCCAACTCTGCTGCAAGCAGGAAATAAAGACTTTCGATGAGCAGGTGGCCAGGGCCAGGTCACCAAAAGCCAAGTAAGTCCTGCCAAATTAGAATCAATGAAAGGCTTCAAGCAAGGAAGTGAGGCCATCAGATTCCACTTCATCAGCATCACTCCAGCTAGCTACCTCTGGCAGATGGGTCAGAAGTGGGTGACAAGGCAAGACTGAGGTTCCACTTCTCCAGTGACTGAATACACACACCCACCCACACATAGCATTAGCCTGTGAAACCAGCCTCATTAGGCATCCTAAAATTAGATTCTGTATCCTCTTACAATTTTCTAACATAAAAAGACTCACTGTAAGCAAGAGTGCTTTCCAAAGCTCCCAGTTTTCTTTCCACTTTGTGCCAATGGCTTCAGGCCACATCTTCTCTCTAGTCCCAAAGTGTTTTCAATCATAGGTTTACAATGAAACGAGCACCCATCCTCCCCACTGCCTCCAAGGAGACTTATAATTGGTTTTCTTGTGCTAGTTCAGCTAAAGCATCTGATAGGAAGGTATACTCAGTACACACACACACACAACCACACAACCACACAACCACACACTCACATATCAAATCAGCAACCTAGATTCACATTTCTGCTAGGAAATACCATGGATCAACTTCCAATGGGGATGCCTTTTAGGTTTTTATAATGATCAACTGATAACCACACTAATGACTGATAATAACACTAATCACATTTTCTGAACTGTACAAGGTACAGTTTGCACACGACCTTAACATTTAATCCTCGCGTGGATCCTAGGAGGTTAGTGCAATTACTATCCCCAATGTGCAAGGACAAAGAGCAGCGTTTAGGCACGTTAATGAGCTGGCCAAGGGTTACCAATCTAGTAAATTACAATCCTGAGATCTGAACCTGGAGAGCCTGACTCCAACCCACGTGTTTCTCAAAACCATGCCCACCAATATTAAGTGCAAGAACAGAGGCTGTCTACACAGTCTTCTGCCATTCTGTGTCAATAACAAAAACAGCAGCAACAGAACTCATGACTTACAGGGTATCAGGGACCATGTCAAAAATTTTACATTGTCTCTCATATTTAAGAGATGACTCTCAGAATCTCTGTGCTCGTGTTTTAAGACAATGCATCCATTTCTTTTTCCTTTCACAAAAATCCAACACACCCCAGAACAAGCTTCTCATTCAATAATTCCTTGTTTATAAGAGCAGGTAGGGCTTTAGAGCCCGACACAACAGAGTATGACTTGGGGGGCACTGAGAATTTGTCCAAACTTCGGCCAATTCTATGGTTTCTGAGCCACTCTGTCCTCATCTGTGAAATGAAGGTTCCAGTCTCTCCTCCAGAACTCTTCAGAGGATGACATGAAGACACCACATGTGAGTGAATGTGTGTGTGCACTGCACGGGATGTGGCAGGATAGGCATGGCAACTGGCCATGTTCTTATTCAAGTCAAGACCTGCAATCAAATTGCTTCCTGTGCTCTCACCCTTTTAATGAATTCCATGCTGTACACTCCATCCTCAGATTCCCTGGACTCTGCTGAGTCAGTAAACTTCTCTGTCCCTGCATCTACAAAACCCTATAGCATTTGTCATACAATCAGAACACAGAAAACAGACTTAAGAAGCTGCATGTTAACTGAGGAAACCTGCTGATCGACAATATGTCTGGGAAATGTTTGTAAACAAACTCTGAAACATCTGCCCACATACAAGCCTGAAAACAGACAGGATACTTAGCTTTTGAAGGAGGTAGTAGGAGGTAGGGTAAAACAAGCCCGATTTTATCAGTCTCTAGGAAAAGCAACGCTATCTGCTTTGTATCTACAAAGGCATCAGCACAGAGTCCTTACTGCCAGATGCTCATAACAATACAAACAGGAGTCATACCATCCCATGATCACCTCCCCAATTTCCCTGAGATCATGTGTTAAAATATATCTTTGTCCCTGTGGTGATACCATTCATGGTCTAATGTTAAAAAGTTCTGTCCTTTCAAAAATCCCTTCATTCCTCTAGCTGCATATCAAGTTCCTACTACACACCTGGTACCATTATACACAATGATAAGATAGTCTAGAAGATCCCAAACAGTTTCTCCAATTATTCTCACTGCACCATCTCACTTATAAATCAACCAAGATAAATGTTTCTGAAGCAAACCTAGTTTCCACCAGTATTTAAAAATGCTAAAACACATTTCAGTGCATTTCATTAAGGCTTTTGTGAAAATCTGTATTTTTCCCCCATCCCTTTCGTATTTTTAGAATATATTCATTTTCCTGTGTTGATTCTCTAATCTTGAATGGGATACATTTTAATAGAAGACAAGAAAGCCTGAGGAGAACTCATTTACACGTTAAGATAGACACATATTCACCAAGACTCCACTATTGTGTGTGAGCTCTGTCCTTTTCCTTCTTAAAATATGAGACTACACCCTCCTTCATCAGAATTCTAGTAAACTATTATATTACAAATCAGTTTTGAGGAAAGACCAAAAGCATATCTGTCAAGCATCCACTGACATAAGAAAGAAGAGCTAGCTGACTTTGCTTTGTTTGGTTGGTTTTTGGCTGGAGCACGTGCTTGTGGGATTTTAGTTCCCTGACCAGGGATTGAACCCCGGCCCTCAGCAATAAGACTGCACAGTCCTAACCACTGGACCACCAGGCAATGTCCAACAGAGCTTAGTTTGGAAAATGCTCATAATTGCTTGCTCAGGGCCAGGTTACCTGCACTTAGTTTTCAAGTGTCAAAATTAAATGCCCTATATCAGAGAATCTTGGATCACAGGAAGGGGAGAGAATCCTAGAACATTCAGCCCAGCGTCACCCGAAATATATTCCACACAACTAGTTTGCAAAGGTCAGATGAACCCTCTGGGTTCAGAGGGCCCAGAAGAATGACTGGCACACAGTGAGTGCTCAAGAGGTGCATGCTGAATGAACAAAACGGACAGAACAGCATGACCAGGAATGGGATGAACAGCACTTGGTCTTGAATCAATGTGACTGATGAGGATGAAATCTTATGTAGTTGACAGTATGGATGCAAAGGCTCCAAAGGCATGGAAAAAATACTTATGAGAGAACATTGAAACAAAGAAAGTGATGTAGAATTTATTATCCTACATGAGTTTAACTTCAATAATAAGAAACATTATCAAGAAAATTGTTAAAAATGTAAAATGTAAGAAAAATGTGCCTGAGTATTAATAGTGATATCGCAGAGGGGTAGGATTATGGTTGATTTATTTTTCAACATTTTAAAAACTGTGATTATATATATATGTGTGTATATATAAATATACACACATTATATTAGTCACTTTAGCCATTTTTAAATGAATAATTGGTCAGCATTACTTATATTCACAATGTTATACAACCATCATCACTATTTATTTACAAAACTTTTTCAGTTATATTTCAATAACACAGGAGGGGGAAAAAAAACCTTAGTCATCAACTCAAATAAATGTTCTGTAATTATTAAGCAAAAACTTCATACTCTCTGTCTCCCTCCTCCCATCCCTGGTAACCTCTAGTCTACTCTCCGTTTCTATGAAGTTGTCTAGTCTAAAGAATTCATATAAATGGCAGCATATAATATCAGTGCCTTTGTCTCTGGCTTCTTTCAAGTACCACAACGTTTTCGAGGTTCCTCTACAACTGATAATTTTTTTAAAATTTGTATTTGCATATTTGAATTTTGTATCAGTGGAAATGTTATATACAGGAGATCATCAGGCTTTGCGTTTTAATAATGAGTGATAAACAATGAAGTATTAGAAAAAAAGGAAGCTGCCCCAAGCAGGAAGAATATAGCAGGAACGGTACGAGGACAGACGGTCCACACACTGGTGTAGGGAGAGGAGCTTATGATTAGCGGTTATGAATCTGACTGGCAGGCTGGCATCAGCCCAACAGAGAACAAATACAACACAGAGTGTCTTCCAGAGCTCTTACCTCCAGACCCACGCCACTGACAAAAGCACAGAGCATCTTACTTACAATGGAAGCCCAAATTTTGCAGGCAAGCATATTTTGCATGACTTGGCAGGGTACAAATGAACACAAGAAGACAGCATCTGTCAGGTTCCTTAGGAAACCAGGCAGAACCAAATGTAATTCCTTACCTGAAAAACATAAACACATAACACATATTAAAATTCAACTGGCATAATTTTATGTCTTACTTAGTCATTTAAGCTACATGTTTAATCAATTATTTCTTCTTCTCACGGAAGACTGGCAAAGGCAAGGGAATACTGAAGTCTTAATTCAAAGCACATTGTTCCCACTGACTCAAGACTGTTTTGATGGAAACATTTCCATCTAGAATGTATATTTGATAAGTGCTGCTAACACAAATATATGAAACCATTGCATCAAACATAACTCACAGTTGACAGCAATTATATTATTAACAGGGCAGTTAGTCACTTCCAGGATACAATAATTACACAATGAAATAAGTCCTCCACTCTCACTCAAAATCCCATCTAATCCCTGAATTCACCTATTCACTAGTTGAATATCCATCCATTCACTCAGTACAACATGTACTGAACACAACCTATGTCCACTGATGATCCACGGAGAAAAAGCATGATGCCAGCCATTAAGGACTTTAGATCCTAATGTTGAAATAAATGATGTTATAGCCTTTTTCCTCGATACTAGTAAATTCCTAAAAAAAATAACTGTATTAGTTTTTACTTCTGCCTACTCAATAATGGATACAGCAAGTATAATCAGAACATATGTGCTAGGAATGCATAATACAATAGAGAATGAAGCTCCAGTCCTTGCCCTCAGGGACCTTAGAATTTGGTAGTTAAATACAGATGTTTTAATATAAGTGTGCGTGATATGATGGCACAATAGGGAGCTGTAGTATCAGGTGAGAGAACGCCTCTCTCATGACACACATCTAAACTGAGACCTAAACAATTATTAGGACTTAAAGGAAGCATCATAGAGGTGGATGAAAGTGGTTCCCAAAGTGTGGTCAGGGAACCCAGGAGGATTCTCAAGGCCCTTTCAGAGGACTGGCAAGCTCAAACCATTTGCTAATAATACTAACACATCTATGCCCTTTTCACTCTCAGGTTTTTTAAAGTATACAGTAGTGTTCTGCAGAGCCTAGGTGCTAGTGGCATCACAACTGAATGAAGGCAGAGTCAATCAGGAGAAACCAACTGTATTCTATTAAATCAGACCTGAAGGAAACAGACAAAAATGTAAAAGAATATCATTGCTACATACACATTTTTAAATTTCTCAGTTTCAGCTTCTATAAAGGTGACTACATGACTTTCCTCATTCTCAAATACATTTATGAGTTGAAAAAAGTATACTATGGACTTTGATTAAATAATATGTTGACACTGCTTCATCAATGCTAACAAAATACACACTAACACAAGAGATTTTTAAAGCAGATTTGGGTTTACAGAAAAACTGTACACAAATACAGAGTTGGACATGACTTAGTGACTGGACAGCGGCAACGCAAGAAGTTATTAATAAGAGAAACTATGAGGTAAAGGGGAAAGGATATGTGGGAACTCTATATATTTTCTGCGCAATTTTTCCAGTAAACCCAAAGCTCCTCTAAAAACTAATATCTATTAAAAAGAGAGAGATTCACATACCATATGAAAAAATAAACTCAAAATGGATAAAAGACCTAAATGTAATACCAGAAATTGTAAAACTCCTAGAAGAAAAAAAAAAAAGTAAAGTGCTCTTTGACATAAATTGCAGCAATTTTTTTTTTTAATATCTGTCCCCTAAGGCAAAGGAAACAGAAACAAACAGGACCTAATTAAACTTAAAAGCTTTGGCACAGCAAAGGATGTCACCGACAAAACAAAAAGACAAACTACTGAATGGGAGAAAAATATTTGTAAACGATATCACTGAGAAGGAGTAAATAAGCAAAATGTCTAGACAGTTCATGCAACGCAACATCAAAATAACAAACAATCTGACTCAAAAAACGGACAGAAGACCTAAACAGCTATCTTTTCCAAAAAAGACATACAGAGATCAACAGGTATATGAAGAGATGTTCAACATTATTAGTCATCAGAGAGATGCAAATCAAAACCACAATAACATATCAATTCAGGCCTGTCAGAATGGCTATCAACAAGAGAAACACAAATAAAATATATTGGCAAGGACGTGGGAAAAAAGGAACCCCTGAACACTGTTGGTGGGAACGTAAATTGGTGAAACCACTGTGGACAAAAGTATGAAGACTATTCACAAAACAGAAAACAGAACTACCATATGATCTAGTAATTACACTGCTGGGTATATAGATCTGAAGAAAACAGAAACACTAATTCAGAAAGACACCTGGCACCTAATGTCTACAACAGCAGTATTTATGATAGCCAAGATATGGAAACAACCTACGTGTCCATCAACAGATGAACAGACAAAGACGTTACACACACACACACACATTCTATGGACTATGTCTCAGCCATCAAAATGAAATGCTGCCATTTGCAACAACATGGATGGAACTAGAGTATATTATGCTTAGTCAAGTAAGTCAGAGAAAGATAGTTACTATAGGTTATCATGTATATTTGGAACCTTAAAAATAAAACTAATGAATGTAAGCCAACCTAGAGAATATACATATGAATATATGATCAAACTAGACAGCATATTAAAAAGCAGACACTTTACTTTGTTGACAAAAGTCCATCTAGCCAAAGCTATGGTTTTTTCCAGTAGTCATGTATGGATATGAGAGTTGGACCATAAAGAAAGCTGAGCGCCAAACAATTGATGCTTTTGAACTGTGGTGTTGGAGAAGACTCTTGGGAGTCCCTTGGACTGCAAGGAGATCCAACCAGTCCATCCTAAAGGAAATCAGTCCTGAATATTCATTGGAAGGATTAATGCTGAAGCTGAAGCTCTAATACTTTGGCCACCTGATGTGAAGTGACTCACTGGAAAAGACCCTGATGCTGGGAAAGACTAAAGGCAAGAGACAGGGATGACAGGGGAGATGAGATGGTTGGATGGCATCACCAACTTGATGGATATGAGTTTGAGCAAGCTCCAGGAGTTGGTGAAGGACAGGGAAGCCTGGTGTGCTGAAGTGAATGGGGTCACAAGCATCAGACATGACTGAGTGAGTGAACTGAACTGACTGAATATAAGAAAAAAGAAACAGACTCACAGACAGAGAATAAGTTAGAGGTTACCAGTGGGGAGAAGAAAGGGGGGAAAGGGCAAGATAGAGGGAGGATTAATAAGCAGAAACTATTATATATACAATAGACAAGCAACAGAGACATATTGTACAGCACAGAGAATGTAGCCAATATTTTATAACTATAAATGGAGTATAATCTATAAACATTTTGAATCACTATGTTGTACCCCTGAAAATGATACTGTAAGTCAACTATTCCTTATAAAAGAAAGAGGAGGGATTAAGAATGCTGAGATCAAATGGTTTGAGAACCACTGACCTATAAAAAAGAAGAATTGAAGCTACTGAAGGAGGTGGGCAGAGAAACCTGTAAACAGAGTGCTCAGCAACCAGGATGAGAAGTAATGGTAATGAGAACTAAGCTGTGACTCTGAAGAATGCTATGGATAAGATAAATGCTTCCCAGCATGACTGCCTGAAACAGAACACCTCTTCTCTCTAATGACAGCTAAGAGGGACTACGAAAACAAAAAGGCTCAGAGACAATCAAGCTACAACCAATGGCTGCAGGCACCATAGTAGCAGAATTTAGATATTAAGCACTTTTCAAGTCTGCTCTTATCAAGATTAGAAGAATTAAGATTTTCTTGTTTTAATATATAGCAGGTAACTTGAAAATGTCATCATAGACTAAAGTGACTAAAATCACTTTCTCCTGTGGCAAAGAGAAGGAGACAGGCAAAGACTGTACAGACATTCCAGTCCTCAAGTTCAAATCTTCTGGACATGATTAACATAAAGCTGGGGGCAAGATGCGATCCTTTAGATCTTTGAGCTTTCTTCTGGGTTAGGGTTTTTAAAAACCAAGCAGTAACCCCCAGAGAGTACAAGATGCTCGGGAAAAGCAATTAAATATATGCAATTTTCAGACACAGGATGATGTAAATTTATAGCTATTGCTTTGTACTGCTACTCAGTACAGGACAGGCTAGGTTCAGCTGACCATTCATTCTTTCAACTGACCTCTATTAAACACCAACTGTGTGTCAGACCTGATATCCAGGACCTCGTGATCAAGTTGATGAACTGATTAAAAAATTAAAAAAGACCAGAATTATAGAGTCTGATATATGTTAAAAGATAAAGAAAGGATACTATAGGCACCCAAAGGAAGGACAATAAGAAGAACATATCTTTCTGGAGGAGACGTTGTCAAAATTGAGGTCTGGCTAACCAGTAGTATTTGGCCAGGTGAGGAAATGAAAGGTCCAACCGTGTTGAACTTGGGGGAACACATGTGCAAAAGGCAGAAGCAACACAGGATCCCAAAGCAACTCTGGGAAAGGGGATCAAACTCAACGCCGGAGAAGACAGAGTCACGACAGCGGGCGTGACTGGCATCGTCAACTTGGCCAGTTAGCGACAGTGATAGAAGGAGATGGATACAGAGATATGCTGGAATACCACAGATGGAAAGGAACCGAAAGTGTTAGCTGCTTAGTGGTGTCCAACTCTTTGCGACCCCATGGACTATAGCCCATTAGGCTCTTCTGTCCATGGAATTCTCTAGGCAAGAATCCTAGAGTGGGTTGCAAATCCCTTCTTCAGAGGATCTTCCTGCCCCAGGGATCAAACTCAGGTCTCCTGAATTGCAGGCAGATTCTTTACCATCTGAGCCACCAGGGAAGCCCAGCACTCTGCAAATGACAGGATGCACAAAATTAAAGATAGGAAAACAGCACGAACAGCCAATTCTCTCTAGTGGAAGGGCTGACAGGTCACACAGGAGTGGAAAGCATTTGGTGGTGGCCAGCAAACCGTAGCCAAGACTGTGAGGAACATGAAAGGAAACCCTGGAAGTGTCTGAAAAATGTGATTCATAATAACCGTTGTTACTGCTATTATTGGAGTTCTCCTTGTAACTGAGCATCAGGACAAATAAAGATGAATTTGATTCTGTTGTATGTAAAACACAGACCAAAATCAGCTATTACACTGTGCTGCGGGCTAATCATTTATTATGTGAGTGAAGTTGAAAGTTACATTCAGAAAGAGCTGATATTACAGAATCAAATCGTGGCCAAGCAAACAAAGGGGAGGCCTCCAGCCTTGTTCTGGAATCTTTATTCTAAAATACACACTTTGTTTGAGCCTCCTCGGGCAAAGTCCAGGTGATACAGACAGAGCATCCTCTTTCCACCAGGCTCCATAACCTTGAGGGTAGGATTCAAAGTCAAAATAATGATGCAATGGAAGACGGGTCAGAAAGACGACAGCACAAATGAGGAAAATCCAGCTTCCTGGAGGGCAAATCTCTGGTTAAGGGCAGGCAAAACAGGATGGGGTCCAGTTGCTGCAAAAGCTTAGATACATGCCACAAATTAAAATCAGAAAAATCGAAGCCCTCAGGCAAACGGGAGAACAAGACTGAGTGGGTAATCAGTAAAATGATGGTCGGGGAACCATAGAGGAAGCATCCTGTAATTCTGCCAAGTGTGCTAATGGAGATAGGGATGAAAATACGTGAGACCTGAGAGTTCAAAAGGGAGGCACACATGTCACAGAGGCGTTGGGAGAACAGACTTTTTAAAAAGTGACTGAGGAGCTGGGATTTATAAGCAAAGAGGTAGGAAAGAAATCTTTAATACTGCTTCTCATCTCCCTCTAAGACAAAGTCTGGCATTAACAAACGAGATGAATGAAGAAGATGAATGCACAAATTATATAAAAGATCTCACAACATAGGTCCTCTAAATTGAGATTTACTTCACAAATACTGGTTTATATACATTTAGACAACCTATTTAATGTCATTAGTGACTGAGAATCAGACTTAAGTTCAAACTTTGCTATTGAGATTACAATTTCTCCAAACGTGGCCAATGGAGAACCTAGCGATCTCTCACTTGAGATATTTGTTAAAAAAGAAAAAAGCACACTTTAGGAGTCAAATCAGATTCATTTCATTGGAATCTTCAGGTCACAGGAATACGAAATTTTCACAAGCTCCCCCGAAGAATTTTACAAACACTGAAATTTGAAAGCCACGAGGGGAAAGGAAGTAGACCTTGAAGGATGGGCTGTTACGTACTCAACTGTTCTCAATGAACATAAGAAATAAAATACTATTTGGAATTTTCGTAGCCAAAGAAAGAGTTTTACAACAGGAGGTGTCTTTGGATACTGAAATGAGTTATCAAAGAAGCAGCAGCTTATAAAAAAATCTCTGAACCTTCCTTTATATAAGATGCAGTCAAAACATAAGAGTGAATATAACAAAAAAGAAACAACCTCACGGATCTAGTGAAAAAAACTTGAGGTTGCCAGTACGGAGAGGGAACGGAGAAGGAACAAGACAGAGCAGAGGATTAAGAGGCAGAAATCGCTGTGTGTAAAATAAATAAATACTCTACCAGGATACAAGGTATTGCATGGGGAATATAGCCCATGTTTCATAATAACTATGAATGGAGCATAACTTAAAAATTGCAAATCACTATGTTACACATCTGAAACACTTAATATTGTAAATCAACTAATGACTTAATAATGACTCAATGCCAGCTTTTAAAAAAAGATGCAGTGGGCAAGCTATTTACCCTCTCAGAACCTCACTTCATTTATCTTTAAAATGGGTATTAAAAATAATGTCATAAATCTTAAGAGAACTTGCCCAGCTAACACATTCATCATGTGCACAGCGCCTGGCACAGAGCAAGTGCCTAACGGTTATAAGCTATAATTATCTGGATAAAATATTTGCTTAAAATGAGATAGCTAGTCCTGCATTTAAAAGAGGAGGAAAGCGTCAATTACATTTCTGCCCTTAGCCCTGAGACTCCCTGAAGTACAAGTAAGGAGCCTTCGGCTGCCCTTTTCTCACAAAGAAAGAAACTGTCCTGCCCCCTGCTGGGCGACGGGTTATTCACACAGAGAGAAAGAATGAGACGTTTGCAGCATCAGTCAGGCCAGAGCGGTTTCACTGCGAGGCAGGGTCAGCTTCAAAGAGCAAACAGTGTCTCTCTGTGTCTACTTTGATGTCTCTTTTCAATCTCAGATTATGATGTCGCACTAACCTTTAGAGAAAAGGGCACTGTTCTACACAGCTCTGATAAGCTGCTTTCTAAAAAACACTTCCTAGACGCTAGCAGTACTTCTTACCAAGAGGACAAGACGACAATTGTCATTTAATAGTGGCCTTAGGAAAAAGACACCAATGACAAAAGTGATTTCCAAATGTCACTGAAGAATGTTCTTTGTAAGCATCACTGAGGCAAATGTGGACGGTAGGTATTGTTAAGATTATGTGTTCACGTGAATTTGTATATGCACCTATATATTAAACACATTTTCTCCTTCACTGAAATATATACGAATTCTACAATTAAGTTCATGTAACATTTTTACAGTTTAAAAGAAAACAGAATAATTGAAAGACTTGATCACTAATTTTTTAAATTTCCTTCTTTGTTCTGTTCACTCTTTTGCAAATACAGAATTCCTTATGGAAGAAATTTTTAAAGGTTCCCTGGTAGCTCAGAGGTTAAAGCATCTGCCTGCAATGCGGGAGATCTGGGTTTGATCCCTGGGTCGGGAAGATCCCTTGGAGAAGGAAATGGCAACCCACTCCAGTATTCTTTTTTTTTTTCACTCCAGTATTCTTGCCTGGAGAATCCCATGGGCGGAGGAGCCTGGTAGGCTACAGTCCACAGGGTCACAAAGAGTTGGGCATGACTGAGTGATTTCACTACCCTTAATGCTGTTTCTAAAGATACTTAAAGGTATTTTTAAGATCGAGATTCAAACCTCAGGTTTTGAGGTTTACTTTAGTATGATGTCAGCCAAGTCACTTAATCTCTTTAAGCTTTAATTTTTGTCTTTAAGATGCCTACTTAGGTTTCTTGTGAGGCATAAATGAAATAATGTATAGGAGAGTGCTTCACAAATGGCAACCCATCACATAAAGACAATTTAAAGTCAAAATGAATCACATAATTAATCTAAAATGGTTCCTCTCCATAAAATTTTAGAAATGATTTTGTAAAGATATAAGTGCAATCTCAGAGGTGTGATTTTTAAGCATCCAGAAAGAGACGAGCTACTAAGGGGACAGGCCTTCCTGTATCCCTGTGTGTTGACAAAGACTCTCTCTTGGACCAAATTTTAGCTGGGCTCCTCTAAGCTTTTTCTTGGCCTTGTTCCTCATCCCACTTTTGGCCTACCTAGCTCCATCTTAACAAATCATAATAACTCTCCCCTCCTTGATACCTAATTACTTTGACTTGCCTTCAGCCGCAGTCCTGTTAGCAGACCATGTGGATGCAGGCAATTTTTGATGGACACAAAGTCTTACAGAAGAAGCAAATTGGTTTGCCCTCAACGTTAGCTATAATCACACAAAATCTTTCTCATTGTTTTTCCAAAATTTCTCCTAGAATTCTCCTTCCTAACCCATCTACTAGTCACTTGAAATCTAACACATGATGGCTCCTGCTGGAAAAACTAACTTTTTACCAATTATTTTAAGGCGTAAAAGCAAAACTGTTATTTCCTACTTACCGATGAGAGACAGAATTTTGATCATTACCACAAAGAGTAAATCAAGCAAATATGCCAGTATCTGATGCAAAAACAAAGGCATATTAAAAATTAATTTGTCTCTATTCAAGTGACAGTTGCAAGGAGGAAAAAAAAATAAACAGCTAATTGGTAACAAAATGAAACAGTTAACTATTTAAAATATCTATAAAAGACTTATTAACATTAAGGGCACTCAAAAACACATTCAACCAATTAGATGCTTACTCACTTGTTCTAGTCCCAGATTTTTACCCTCATCATCATTTTTTCAAGAGTAATGAGGAAGTTATTTCACAAGTTTCCAAGACAAGCACTTTATTAACTGTATTTTAATATGATGTAATTTTTTTTATTGCTGAGTCTACCTTTTTAGCGGTGCTACTGTGAAAGGAAATACCTTAAGGAAAACAGCTTTATATAAACCAGTTTTAGCCCCCAAAGGCAGTGTTAGTTCCAGGAAGCTAAAAGAAGTAAAACTTTGGAAAAGCCCTAGTAGGTTTCAAATTCTATCTTCTCATTATTTGAAACCAAATATGTACGTTACAGATAAACACATGGCAAACTCCTAGTCAACTGATTTGAATATTATCTTAGAGGTTAAATCCATATGCAGAACATATCAGTTGATTGCTGTTTTCCATGTTTAAAAGATTGGAGTACCTTCCAATTAAAGGAGGGTAGAAGGGGCAGTTCAACACCTACTATCCCCCAAAACACAATATATTTAGAATATTTAAATTTTTTCACCCATTTCCCACCCCACCCCATCCCCGCCCCCAGCTTTTGGCAAACACCAATTTTTACTTTGCTTCTGTGAGTTCTCATATATAAGTGAGATCATATAATATTTATCTTTCCCGGTAGCATCGAGGCCTATCTCTGTTGTCACAAATCATAGTTTCCTTTTTATGACTGAAGAGTATTTCATTGTATATGCATACACCACATTTTTTTCTTCCAGTCATCTGCTGATGGAAACGTAGGTTGCTTCTGTGTCTTGGCTATTATAAATAATACTTTTCTATGAACATGGTGGGGAGGGGAATGCAAATATCTCTTTGACTTAGTGATTTTATTTCCTTCAGATATATTTGAATTGTTAGATTCTATGGTAGCTCTATTTCTAATTTTTTGAGGAACCTCTGTAACATTTCCCACAGTAGCTATATCAATTTACATATTCTCTCAATGAATGCTTAAACAATTCACCCAAGAAGGTAGTTACCTCCTTTTGACAATTAAGGAAAGGGCTTAGAAAACTTAATTTGTCTGGGTTCACGGTCATTTCTGACCAGATGCAGCCCATATTCTTGTGCCCTATACCTGCATTCTCTAAGAGTAGCACATTTATACAAACACATGGGAGTTTATTTGAAATAAAAGTCACTATTTTGTGCAGAGTTGTAGACGAGGCAGGGAAAGAGTGTGGGGAATATTAGAATTAATTTCTTTCACACCATATGTGATGGAATTCAGCACGAGGATGGTAGGCATATAAGCATACAAAATAAATATCTTCTAAAAAACGTAAATGAGACTCAAGGATATGACTATATATATTGATTACCTGCAGGAAGGCTAGTATAATGCTTTAATATTTTCTCATGTGAATAATGAAATTATTATTATTATTTTTAACTTTAAAGTCTTTATTGAATTTGTTACAATTTGGTTTTGGTTTTCTGGTGGCCAGGCATGTGGGATCTTAGCTTCCCAACCAAGGATCTAACCTGCACCCCCCGCACTGGAAGGCAAAGTCTTAACCACTGGACTACTAAGGAAGTCCCGAATAATGAAATTAACTTACGACAATCAAGCAAAGTCTAGAAAAAAATTAAGGCAACAGTTATTCTTCAAACTTACCATAATTATTAAAATAAAATCTCATTAACCCTGCACCAACTTATTTCAAATAGTGCCCATTCGAGGAAACTGTTACCCCGGAGGCAACTTTCTGCATTATTATGTTGTAATACAAATAATGAATCACCTTTGAGCCTGGATAATTCAAAATCTGTCCTTTCTGATCTCTTACATGTTACATTCATACAGCATTACTATTTTTACTTATCCACTTATGAATAAGCTCTCATCTTAAATTTTCAAAATACTTTCAACTTTCACAATGAAATAATCCAAAGATATTTTGAATATCCAAAAAGATTCTGAATCTGGGAACAAAGACACAATATGCAGGTGATGAAAACATTAATATAGGAGAATTCATGGATTTCTTTTCTTTCCCAACTGAGTTTCCTCCCTGACCCCCACTGGATGAAAAGGAAAGGGACAATCTGATCAGTTTCCACATCAGAGTTAGAATGGAGGCTGCCTACCACTGGGGAAACAGGGTCTCTTAGGAAGAAACTGTACACATTTCTCTGCAGCACAGCTAAGGAACTGAATGCTGGTACATGATGGTATAAGTGAAAGCCAAGTTCTCAAGCACTGAGAAGCTAGAGAAAAGAGCTACAAGAAAATTTCAGCAAGAGCTGTCATGTAGTCAGTGGTTTTGGACCACCTTCAATACCTTGTAAAAATATGCATGCATGCTGGAGAAGACTCTTGAGAGCCCCTTGGACTGCAAGGAGATCCAACCAGTCCATTCTGAAGGAGATCAGCCCTGGGATTTCTTTGGAAGGAATGATGCTAAAGCGGAAACTCGAGTACTTTGGCCACCTCATGCGAAGAGTTGACTCATTGGAAAAGACTCTGATGCTGGGAGGATTGGGGGCAGGAGGAGAAGGGGACGACAGAGGATGAGAAGGCTGGATGGCATCACGGACTCGATGGATGTGGGTCTGAGTGAACTCCGGGAGTTGCTGATGGACAGGAAGGCGTGGCGTGCTGCGATTCATGGGGTCGCAAAGAGTCAGACACGACTGCACGACTGAACTGAACTGAACTGATGTGAAGTTGCTTCAGTTGTTTCTGACTCTTTGCAACCCCATGGATTGTAAGCCACCAGAATCCTCCATCAATGGGATTCTCCAGGCAAGAATACTGGAGTGGGTTGCCATGTCCTCCTCCAGGGGATCTTCCCCACCCAGAGTCAAACCTGCATCTCTTATATCTCCAGCACTGGCAGGCGAATTCTTTGCAGGTACCTTCTGGGTTCTTTGTAAAAACATAAGTGAAGATCAAAATCCACATGGGACTATGCTTCTTTAAATGCAACACGGCTCTGGGACTGGACAGGATAAGTACAGAGATATAAACATGATGTGTGCATGCCAGCCTCCAGCGCCTGCTATTTGCAGAGGTATCCACAACAACATGCCTCTGAAATATGCCCTTTGCCCACTGGACATTCTCCAACGTGAATTATGGTGGCAGTCTTTTTCCTATAAACTACATGTATGGAAAATTATGGTAATACTCCCAAGTGACACATTCTGCGTGAGGTTAATGGCAGACATTCTTATCATCAGTGCAGAGTACTCAGAGGAGAGAGCTAAAATGAAAGCTGTACAGTGTCTATGCTTCAGTCTTGACTAAAAGTAACACCCACAAATAAAGCATCATAAGAAATAGTTAACTACTTACCTATTAAGTATTTGTTAAGATGGTTACTCTACTTAATTGTTACCTAACCTTGTAGTACATGATGAGAAATGCTGGACTGGAAGAAGCACAAGCTGGAATCAAGATTGCTGGGAGAAATATCAATGACCTCAGATATGCAACTGACATCACTCTTACGGCAGGAAGTGAAGAGGAACTAAAAAACCTCTTGATGAAAGTGAAAGAGCAAAGAGAAAAAGTTGGCTTAAAGCTCAACATTCAGAAAACAAAGATCATGGCACCTGGTCCCATCACTTCATGGCAAACAGATGGGGAAACAGTGGAAACAGTGTCAGACTTTATTTTGGGGGGCTCCAAAATCACTGCAGATGGTGATTGCAGCCATGAAATTAAAAGATGCTTACTCCTTGGAAGGAAAGTTATGACCAACCTAGACAGCATATTCAAAAGCAGAGATATTACTTTGCCAACAAAGGTCCGTCTAGTCAAGGCTATGGTTTTTCCAATAGTCATGTATGGATGTGAGAGTTGGACTGTGAAGAAAGCTGAGCACCGAAGAATTGATGCTTTTCTGTGGTGTTGGAGAAAACTCTTGAGAGTCCCTTGGACTGCAAGGAGATCCAACCAGTCCATTCTGAAGGAGATTAGTCCTGGGTGTTCGAAACTCCAATACTTTGGCCACCTCATGCAAAGAGTTGACTCACTGGAAAAGACCCTGATGCTGGGAGGGACTGGGGGCAGGAGGAGAAGGGGACGACAGAAGATGAGATGGCTGGATGGCATTACGGACTCGATGGACATAAGTCTGAGTGAACTCTGGGAGCTGGTGACAGACAGGGAGGCCTGGCATGCTGTGATTCATGGGGTCGCAAGGAGTCGGAGACGGCTGAGCGACTGAATTGAAATGAACTGAACCTTGATAAAAAATAGAATTCCTTTGGAACTTATATTTGAAATTTTACATAGACGGCGAAGTTTGAAAGCTTTTCAGTTCAAGAAAATAACTCTAAAACCGTGCAGAAATAATTTGCTTTCAGACACTTAAAATATACTTCAGAATCTTGTAATATATCACAGCCTCAGGTTATTACAGTTTTCAATGTAAAGTTTATAAAATCATTCAAAAGCCTTTCCCAAATTATGTAATTTCCATCAGCTAGTTTTTTTAAACCAGAAACCTGGAGAAAAAACTATATTTGAATATCTATATGGACTCTTTTTTAAAATAAGCGACTTATAACCATTAAGTGACTTATAACCATTGACATAACCATTTTGGAGGGCATTTGCAGAAAAGAGATTTTCTGAACATGAAAACAAAGGGGCTCTATTGTAGCTACATAACCCGTTGATTTTTTAAAATATAGTGTAAATTAAATTTCTATAAATAAAACCATAACCTCTTAGTTCCTTAAACCATCTTCTCAGAAGACATAGGGACAAATAACAACTTCAGTTTGAGGTTTTTCTGTCAGATTCTTTACAGTTTGATTCATTAAACTGGAACTCTAAAATGAATTCTTAAAGAAATTAAAAAGAAAAAAATACTCATTTCTGCTTTCTCTGGTTTAAAAGTTAAGATTTCCATCTTTTGATATAGAAAGTAAGACACACTTGAATTTTAACTAAATGAAGCACCTAATTTCCTCTGAAAAATATTGAAAGACATTCTGCTCCAGGTAGACGTTTAGGAATATTTCTTCTCTTGCCAGGAAGTTCTCCAAGGAAGAGCTAACTTGAGAGGCCAATTTCTGTGATATCTCAGTGCGTTACACATAGCTTAAAGGCACCTGAAATCCTAGAGCCTAATTAAGTGGTTCAAACCCCAAAAAAAGGACACTTGCTGACTTCAAGAGTGTACTAACCCTCTAGGAGATAAACCTCTCACTTCTAGTTGAGTCTCTCAAAGAGGCACAGAGAGGAAGATACACACACACCAGAAAAAAAGGAAACCAAGAGAGACACACATTGTTAAACTAATCACCTTCCCAAGTCAAGACTGGGGCAGACTAAAACTAACAAAACCAAGGGAAGAGGGGGAAAGAAAGGTAATTCATTGTCTTTGAAGATCTAGCAGCTGATTTTATTATACTCAAAACAGTCCACATATTGGACAGTCTGTCTCACTGTTTTTTGCTTTTAATCATGCGGAGCTTGTACCCAAGAAAGGCACTCGTGAAACACTTAGAAAAAAAATCTGTACTTGGCACAGGACAAGCTCTCAGAAGAACAAACGGCTGCTATTGTCCTTTGCCTGAAGTGGGACTCCAGATCAAGTGTGCAATTACAGCAGAATAATATTTAAGCAAGCAGCCCAACGGCAGGACAGGGAAGCCACCAGAAGCAGCACCTATCGTAAATATCTTTGTCCAGTAAAAGCAATCTGAATCTAATCTCCCTGTTGAAAGGGATGGGTCAGACAGACTCAAAATGAAGCTCACTTTTACATGACTGATGTGGCACCGAAATTAAAACTCAAGCCCAGCTCAAATCAGACAACCCAGATTCAAATCCTGGCTCTACGACTTTCTAGCTCTGATCAGTAGAAAGTTACATAATACTGGTAACAATTCAGCTTTCTTGTCAAATTTGGACAACAGTACCTCTCCCTCACAGAACTATTTTGACATTGAAATGAAAACGCATATGTTGAACTCTTAACATATAGTACATGAAGAATAAATGCTAACCATCACTACCGATGTTGCTTTTTGTTCTCATCACAATGACTGTCATCAACACCATCAGCATCCATAAGACCAAGCTCACAGCAGGCTCACAATTTTGAATGTCCACTGATTAATAATTGCAAACATTTAGTGATGGTGTACTACATGCCAAACACTGTACTATCAGGTAGTCACTATTACCATCCCCTTTGAAAAAGGAAGAAATTGGCCATCCGAGAGGTTAGGAAACTTGCTCAGGGTCACACAGCTGGGAAGCAACAGAGCTGAAATTTGAGCCCAGGCTGTCAGGCTTCAAAGTCTAAGTCCTTATCCACCTGACACCCTGTTTTAAAATAAACCAACAGTGGGGACTTCCCTGGAGATGCAGTGGTTAGGACTCCAGGCTTCCATTGCATGGGGTGCGGGCTCATTCCCTGATAAGAGAACTATGATCTCGCATGATGCATGAGGCATAGTGAGGGGGAAAAAAAAAGAGGAACAGTGAAACGGAGGTTGAGAAATTTCTCATGAACCTAAAATTTCATCACACGAGCTTCATCTCAAAATCATGGACAGAGACTACATGCCTGAGCTGGCCTGTAGAGGGAAGCTTCTGGAAACACATCTTTGAAATAAGGGATTGAGGTAGGTGGGAAATTGCATTCGAGTGCAGTGAGCTTGCTTGTCATTAAACATATTTAGTGTATACCGACGGATGACCTAAAGGCACAATCAAGGATTCCTGAAAAGGGCAGATATTGAAGAAGGAAAAATTGAAGCCTTTCCACTCGGCAGATGAAGTAAAATAACATGTTATTTTAAACCCTCAATCTTGACTCTCATCAAGCAAATCCAATTTCCAGAGTGTCCCTGAGATGTAGAAGGCGAAAGATGGGATATTTGGGGGAAAACGGCCTTCAGGCATCATAAACCTATACAGCTTCACCATATGACCACCAACCAAATTCAGAGGAATAATTATTCAGCTCAAGACTGTAACTGGAGATACCAACACAGCCAGAGAAGGCAAATAGAGTCAATTTAAGAAAACCGTTATAGACATTTCTATGAAGAAAGAATACAGCATTTCCAATAGTCCTAGGTGTAATCTTGTCAAGTAAGGACTCTAAAGAACTACAACAGAATACCAAATCCCAACATTGTTAAGCCTTTTCCTACAGTAATTACATGAGGTTTCATTCCTAACCTCTCCAAACGCTTTTATGTCTGTCTCTTGTCTATAGTGGCAAAGGCAGAAAGGTTAAGAGGAGAGAACAATTTTCTTTCAAACAAGCCACAAACTGAATGCACAATGCCGCAAAAGAAGTCTTTATTCTGTCAGCCAGCCTGCTCCTCATTAACCAGCCAAGAATGAGCCTGGAATACACAATTTCATGGCAATCACAGCGAAGAAAGGCTAGCGATGGCTGCAGGTAAAACTGACGGGTCTTGCCTCTCTGGACCACATAGTAGGGAAAGCAATCGGTTTTATTTCCCCTGCAAGGGGAGGATTGCTGGGCTTCCAGGTGTCTGTGAAAACAAGTCAGCTGCTGCAAGAAATGAAAAATGGCCTTGACAAGATCAAGAGCTGCATTTTCCACCCTGTTTGCACACAGGACTCAACGGACACAAAGTGAGGACTGTTAACCCTTGGAGATCCAGGCCTCTCAAGAGCAGATAGTGATAGAAACCCACAAAGTTTCAGGAGCCCACAGGGCATGAGGGCAAGCGCTTTCCTTGCTTGTTCCTGTCACTCAGGCTCCTGTGCCCAGCATTCACATACTCCAGAACAACTGCATTTCAACAGGCAAAAACCATTTCAAATGCCCAGGTCCTTTCAGGCAGGCAATCTGTGAACAATCACAGCCCAGCTGGTTTCACTTTTTCCAAGAAAAACCACAAACGTATCCTGGGAAGGGGTTCCATCCGCACCTCCTTGAAAATCCATTTCGCTCTTCTCCAAATCAGAAATTGTGTATAGACCTCTCTGATGATGGAAAAGAGATCTTTGCAGCAGAGGTACTTTCAAAGCACTTATTCATTCTCCAAAACCTAGCCTCTTTTAGGAATCTCAGTATTGCAGATCAGATGGACAGTGAGGTAACAAAGAGTAGGAAGGGGAAGAAAAAAAAGGCAAAAAATGCACAAGTTCTCAGACAGACACCATCATTATTCTACTTTATAATAATCCCATGAAAGTAGTGAACCACTCATTCTTCATTTATTCATTTACTGGAGAATCGTGAACAGGACTGTGGGGAAGCAAGAATGCTATCACTAACAATAATGATCCTGTTTCTATTTGTTCCTTTGGTTACATCATGTCTGATGCGTTTATAATGGCCCAACCACTTCCCTAAGTGTTTTACATGCTTTTTTCATATAATCCTTATAAACAGCATTGAAGTAGATACTATTGGTTCCACTTATTTTATCAAAGGTCCTGAGAGGCTAAATAACTCACCAGTCATATAGCTAGCAAGTGGCTTGAGATAGGATTTAAACTCTGGTCTGCACTTAGAAAAAGAAATGGAGCAGCATTTTCTATATGGTATTAATGTATACATCACTCTGTCACCTCCAGGACATGGTATACTAAATGCAGGCATCGGTGTACATACAAGGATGTTCACTGCAACAGAGTAAAAACAAAAAATGAAAATATCATCTATCCCCAAAGTAGGGCTGGGTCACAAAATTGTGATCAAATCATGCAAGGTAATATATGCAAAGGAAAACACAAAGCGAAGGGAGGGGATGACAGCAACATTTACGTAGCACTCACTGTCTGTCAGGTATTTTCCTTCTATTAGCTCATTTAATCCTCTCAACCACTTCAGACAGCTGAGACAAAGGCAAACAACGTACCCAATCACGTGACTGCTAACTGCAGAGGCTAGGGATCCAATCCATGCTGACAGCTCACAGTGTACATTCTTAAGCAGCACCCTGTATTAATGGTTACAAAGCAACACAATCTCCTTTTTGGGAATGTATGTATATTCCATATTTTATTACATATACACACATTTTTTTAATAAAGAAAAAAACCCCAATTGTTTAAAAAAAATTATGAGAGTATTTTTAAAGCTTTCTCTTCCATTTTATAACAAAATACTTCATACAGTTAGCAGAATTTCTAGAACTCAACCCCTCCAACACACACACACAAAAAAGAGATGTCAAAAATGGTATGCTACTGAATTATTGAGATATATATATTTATATCTAGCTACCATTTTCTTTTTTACAAAAAGCACAAGATGTGAAAAAAATAGTGTCAATTAACATGACTTTTTGAATGGAATTTCAGAAATTCATTCATTTCTGAGATGAACTAGCGGTGCCTACACAACATACATTTCATGCCTGGGGTTTCATGATTTCTGCCAGACATTTAAGAACAGCAGCTCTTCTTCTGTCCACTTTCATGTCTTTTTCACTTGACTCAAAGTCCCATGGCAACACACTGTGTACTATCTCCTTGCAGTTCCAACACTAAACCAAGATTATGGCAGGAAAGTGAACACTCAATCATCAAAGAAATCATAGGAAATAAATTTCAACCAGTGAGGTTGGCTTTCCTAAGGGGCTATGTCCCTGGGGTTGCAACGCATGCTTTCCATCTTAGAGGTCAATCAGTCCCACAGAACTCAAAAGCTAATGTTATGTGATTAACACTGACTGATCTGTTCTATTTTAAAAGTATAATGCATGAAGTCAGCTCCTATAGAATGAAAATCTCTGGCAAACACGATGAATCCCATTTACAGTGCTGGTGTTAGGATGGGCTAATACTAAAGGTAAAAGCCACCCAGCTTACAACAAGATAGCCAATATGGGGCTCGATTTTTATTTAGTGCCAAGCATTTGGTTCTCCCTCAATAACGGGTCCTGGAAATGGTAACTATAAAGGCACTAATATTTGAGAACTGTAAAACACAAGAGTCTCATTAGCGCTCTTAACAATCTTGGAAAGTGTGTCTGATTAACTCTATCTTACATAATAAAGAAAATTGAATTTTAAAGGATTTAAGTAATAAACCAACGTCATTCAACTAACGATCTGGACAAGTCAGAAATCAAACTCAGCATAGCCTAACCCCAAATTCACTAACCTATAGTGCCTTTCCTCCATCCTTACCTTGCCTTAAAAGTGTGACACTAGCCTTTAGAAATGCTCAACCAGAGCTTATACAGCATCTTGGAATTAATTTTGTAGAGAATTTAATCACTAGCTGGTGAATGCCAGTGGTTCCTTCCCTATGGAATCAATTCCTTTGTTTCTGTAAGCAAGTCAATGGACAATCTTCACATGGGTTAACATTTTCAGATTTCCTGTCCTTCTTAAACTTGTTTCTAAACAGGTTAATGATTCTTCCTAGACATTATTCTCATTTCTTCAAAATCTGCCTAACCTGTTAATATGTACATAACTCTGCTTAATATAACCAAAATACTAGCTGCCCTTAACTAAATAATAACTTGATTATTTGACCATCCCAAACACCAGTCCCACCTGTGGCTTTATTCTCGCTACTTATTAACCTGAGATAAAGAGGTAGGAATGAACTACACCCAACATTTCCCTGCTTATTTCATTAACAACTATGGCTATTTGCATTTGCCTTCCTAACATATTTAGTACTAATTAAGCTTCACAGATTTAGCACAGCTCTTTCTACAAGGCACAGCACAAGTTTAACAAATTAATGCTCAGAAAATTGGTATAAGTGTGAAGTATCTGCTTCAGCTCAGAAGTAGAGATTTTAATGAGTTTTGGTGGTATTCAATGTAGCACATGATCTAGAAGAAGGGAGGTATCCTCACAGACCTAGAGAACAGATGTGGTTGAGGGTAGGTGGTAGAGTGGGAGTGTGGGATTAGCAGAGGCAATTTAGTATATGTGGAATAGATAAATAACAGGAAACTATATTAAATATCCTGTGATAAATCATAATGGGAAAGAATATGAAAAAGAATACACACACACACACACACACACACACATAGTATAACCGAGTCCCTTTGCTATATAACAGAAATTCACAACATTGTAAATCAATTATGCTTCAATAAAAAATTTAAAAAGGAGGCAGCATCCTGCTCTAGCAGGCAATATAACAGTTCCCCCCTTATTGCTAGGGGATATGTGCTAAGATCCCCCCCTCCAGTGGATACCTAAATCTGGAGGTAATACCCAGCCCTGTGTATACTATGTTTTTCCCTAGATGTACATACCCATGATAAAGTTTAATATATGAAGTAGGCACAGTAAGAGACTAACAATAATTAATAAGAAAATGGAACAACTATAACAATATAATGTAATGAGAGTTATGTGAGTATAATCTCTCTTTCTTTTAAAATACCACATTTAATACCAAATTTAATGCCTTTTCCATTTTAACTAAGTAGCTATCACTCACTGTGGCCACATCTTTTGCACTTTGAGATGCAACAACAAAACTAGCACGGATTTCTTTTTCCTTTTTCACCATTTCACGGATAGAAGATTCAATCTTACCAGAGATCTCAGCAGCCTCTCCACACAGTTTTTCTTTCCTCATTAAGTCAAAAACTCTCATGGACTCACTTCAAGGAAGCACTCTGGGACTTCTCGTTGGCAAACCTGAACTGCCAGTACCACCACTAACCCTTGCAGTTTGGGGTCATTAAGTAAACTAAAGGTCACTAGAACACAAGGACTGTGAACACAGTTGATCTTTTCTGCTACTGTGACTACCACGTGGACATGACGTACAGAGGGATGATGCGCTCCGAGGGCAGCTCGGCAGATTCCATCGTGCTGCTCAGAGAGGCACATGATTCAAAACCTATGAACTGTTTATTTCTGCAAGTTTCCACTTAATATTCTCGGACCACGGTGGACCTGTGATAAACGAAACCACAGAATGTAAAACCATGGATAAGTGGGGATCAATGGTACTGACAAAACACCCAAGTTACTGTAATTCACTCTGGGTGCCACACCTTAAGAGGGACACAAACCAAACTGTGCCCAAAGGAGGTGTACATAAGAGAGATTTGAAACCAGGTTGAAAGGGATTCTACGGGAGGTATATATCTAAAAAAAAAATGTTCCTTATTTAGCTCAAATCAAGAGTTTAATAGGATACAGTAAAAAACAAAAACAAGAGGGGGGGGGCTGTACGTCAAACATTTGGAAATGATATGATACTATAATATCCTCCTATTGGAGATTTAAAAAAAAATACTAACATTCTTAGTATTTAGGGACACATTTAGGGAAGAGATGCTAAAGGCTTTCCCCCCGTTAAAAAAAAAAAAAAAGGCTTAGACATCTACACCTCAGCAGGCAACTACCAGCTACTGACAAGAGCTTCAAGACACCTGCAAAGACAATTTGGCATGTTTGATAAAATGGCAAGAGTGGGAAATATGGTCTGCTGAAGTGAAAGGAAAACCTTCACCACAGCCATTAGTGTGATGGAGCAATACAAAAGTCACTACCACGGGGATAAAAATGCTTGGTTCTTGTCCTAACAGTTGATAGCAGACCACTGTCCTGAGCAAGTCACATGCCCCTCTTTGACTTTCAGTTTCTCTTTTTTCTCTCTTCCATGTGTTTGGTCTCCATTATCTAGCAGAAACGGCAGAACCATGGCATGCAAAATCAATCAGCCCAGAGGTTCCATTGGGTCAGTAAGAATTCTTCAGATCCTCACACTTGTTGCCTCTCCATCTTATCAATAATCACCTATTCACACTTTTAACGTTCCTTGCTAACCGCCTGTATGATCCAAAAATATATATGCTTTCTCTGTCTGAGTCACTCATAATTTTGTTTGGTTAATGAAGACCTTCCTCAAAGCATTTCCAAAATCCCCATCATCCTAAACTGGAGAATATTTTTATAGCACTTAAAAAGCAAAAGCTAGACTTTCCTGCTGGTCCTATGGTTAATAATCTGCCTACCAATGCAGGGGACAAGGGTTCGATCCCCGATACAGGAAGATTCCACATGCCTTGGGGCAGCCAAGTCCACGCACCACAACTACTGAGCTAGCACTCTGGAGCCTGGGAGCCACAGGTACAGAGCCCGTGTGCCCTAGAGCCCGTGTGCCCTAGAGCCCAAGCTCGCAGAAGCCACCGCAATAAGAAGCCCTCACCCCACAGCCAGAGAGCAGCACCTGATAGCCACAGCTAGAGAAGTCGGTGCACAGCAACAAAGACCAAGGACAGCGAAAAAGAAAAAGAACACCTTAATTAAAAAGCACACAGCCATCCTCATCTGTGAAGGACAGAACATCCCAGAATGAAGCTCTGAGAACAGAATTAGGCAAGCATCCTTTTCCTAACGGAAATCCTCTAAACAAACTACAAGAAAAAAAAATTTTTTTAAGGATATTGGTTCTACCATATCAAATTCAAGAACTGGTAAAACAAAGGTCACTTGCCTCAATTAAGTTTTTTAATCATTTTTGCTTGACTAAAGTGCACATGCATGCTTACAAAATCTACTGAAATCTAAGAGCAGAAAGTTAGAATGGTTTCTGAAAAACTAATCACTCCTGCAGGGTTTACATAATAGAGCCAGCTGTGAGGTAGAATGACTTTATTCAGGTCTATTAAATAAATGACAAAGATGAAATGCAGCAGTGAAGGCCCATTTTTTTCCAGTTAAGGTAAAGCACACACGAGTGTGCATTTGAACCTTCCTAAAATTTAATTTTTAGTATCTCTGCTTTAGACAACTCTATAGTGGCATTACTTTAAAGAAATCATTATCTTATAGAAAATGTGAGAAATATGTTCTTAAAAGATAAAAACCGCGCCACATAGAGAATAATATTTTCCCCTTTAAGCCCTAGGGACAAGGTAAATTTTTCCAGTGCCACCTTACTGCAGCCCGCTGGGATTCTGAGTAAGCCTTCCTATCCCAAACTCAGTGCTAAGAATTCAGGAAATGTAAAACTAGCAAATAGATGTTGGTAACTTCAATTGAAGTATTTCAGTTTTAAAGTCAACATCTCCTTAATAAGAAGCAGGGACTTAAAATATTTTTTTGCAAAGTCTGAACTCATTGTCTGCTTTATCATCAAAGAAAAGAATCAGGAAAATATTCTTCATAAGTCATCAATCTTTTTTTTTTTAATGACAAAGGAATTCAAGTAAGCAAGGCAATATGGTTATTTTAATGTATATAATTCTAATAAATTCTATTAAAGGGTTGTTTCACGATCTTCTCAGGGGAACCACTGACCAAATTGACCACGCTGGCCAGACCTGATGGCAACCATCTGCATGAGTTATTTTACAACAGGAGGTCCTAGGAAGGAACGTGGAACTAACACACTACCACCAACTGGAATAATTCAGGAAATGTGATAAGGAGAGAGGAAACACAAGTCCATACTCCTACCAACCTCCTGGAAACCTCCTCACGGGAAGCCATTTGGCTGAGTGATGCCTGTGTCACCAGGGAGGAGCTTGAGTCAGAATGATAGGTCAGAGACAACCGGGAAACTAACCCCATTACCGTAAAAACTGAGACTGCAAGCCACTTGCCAGAGCAGTTCCCCTGGTTCCCTTACCCTGCTCTCTCCACCCAGGCACCCCTTCCCAATAAAGTCCCTTGCTTTGTCAGCACGCGTGCCTCCTCGAACAGTTCATTTCCCAGTGTTAGACAAGAACACACTCCCGGGCCCTAGCAGGAATCCCCTTCCTGCAACAATCTTTTTATAAACATGGGCTTACATTGCACTTGCCCTTCCTTGGTTTTACTGCTCAAAGGTCATTAGCATCACAGGAAGCTTATTAAAAATACACAGTGACAGGCACCACCCCAGGTACTAGCTGTATTTTAAGGATATTCAAGGGGATTCATATGTAAAAGAATGCTGAAGAAGCCCTGGGCTGTAAGGGGATTCTAAAGCACCATTCTCTATTCTTCTGCGGGGAGAAGATGCAGATCCAGATATTGACAACACATATCCCTGGACACCAAGGAAATAAATATGCACCTTGGTTTAAAAGTGTCGCTACCATCTCCATATAATAATGCCTTAAAAAAAATAGCATGATCTGATTTTTCTAGAATGGACCCATAGATGATGAAAATGTGTCTTATTTACCTCTAAACTGTTGTGAAAACAAAAGCACAATTTAAAAAACCATTTCAGAACCGCTGTAAGCAATTAATCTCATTATCCATCTCATTTAATCTTGGTGCAATAAATTTCATATACTTGTTTGACACAAAGGAAAAGTGAAGCAGAAAGATGTTAAAAGACCCTTAAAGTTCAGGTTCGGGGAGGGGTGAAGGGTATTTGGGAACAGTTTCCCCAGCTTGCATCACTTCTCCAATAAAGTCACTTAAACATCATGAATGAGATAGCTTCTGCTGTCACACTCTTAATGAAAATCAATGCGCCCAACAGGGTTCTTGGGCAAAGATGTTCATGTCCAAAATTCACCACTGAAAGTCTCAACTGGCAGATCTATAACACCACCTGGAAGACTGCTATCTTGTGCCCTTGACATGATACAGCTCTCATGTACCTTATTACTGAGGATACAGGGCAAGTGAGGGATACAGAGGAAAATATATCATAATGCTAACTGCTCTCTGTTTACCACAGGCTTATGTGAATTTTCTGCCTACAAAAATGCATCCACTGGGACAAAAGCTTTCAGGTCATTCAATTGTTCCCTGGGATTCTCGATCTGGGCCCCATTTTAAAGATGCCTCCTGGAAAACTGTCATTTCTGTCCTTATATCAAAATTGGCCAAACACCATTAGTAGTGTTTAAAATGCTAACCTGCATTTTTCTCTGCCCTTTTCAATACCATAGGACATTACTTAGTAAATTTAATCTGCCATTCATCTTGCTAGGTGTAAAAAGAAACAGATCTGGGAAAAACTCCACTGGTCAGTTCTTGTTCTGACCATATGCACTAGCCCTTCCAAGAAGCAAGTCACTCTGTGTGCCCCAGCTCAAATGGTTAAAAGATACATATTTGCCTCAAGTGTTTTTCAAAGTGTGGTGCACTTTGCACAGAGGGGTAGGAAAGGGTTATGAAAGATGCTTTTTAATAAGTAATAAGCATTCAAAAAATAAGTGGTTCATATACAGGTGAGTTTTCTTTCATTAGTTTTTGTTTTGTTTTGTTTTTTTTAATGAAGTTGGCATAAAGACTATGTGCATGCTAAATTGCTTCAGTCACGTCTGACTCTTTGCGACCTATGGAAGCCCACCAGGCAATACTGGAATGAGTTGCCATGCCCTCCTCCAGGGGATCTTCGCAACCAAGGGATCGAACCACGTCTTTTATAATTCCTGCATTTGCAGGCGGGTTCTTAACCACTCAATTCAGTTCAGTTCAGTCGTTCAGTCATGTCCAACTCTCTGAGACCCCATGGACGGCAGCACACCAGGCTTCCCTGTCCTTCACCACCTCCTGGAGCTTGTTCAAACTCATGTCCATTGAGTCGGTGATGCCATCCAACCATCTCATCCTCTGTCGTCCCCTTCTCCTCCTGCCTTCAAACTTTCCTAGTATCAGAGTCTTTTCCAACAGTCAGTTCTTTGCAAATTTTGGAGTTTCAGCTTCAGCATCAGTCCTTCCAATGAATATTCAGGATTGATTTCCTGTATGATTGACTGGTTGGATCTCCTTGCAGTCCACTAGCGCCCTATTGTTAGGCAAATATCAGCACACGTAATACGCGAAAGTGGGAAAAATAAATCTTAAATGTGGTTCTCAGTGTTTTCAGGAGGCAGAGCAGAGATAGTGTCATAAACCAAAAGGAAAAAAATTTCATAATTGTATAATATAAAATCACAATTATCATTTACATATCTGTAATTTTAAAAAAAACTGGCTAATAAAATGAGATATAACCAGACTTCTCCAAATATGGTGGCTCTCCATTAATACTAGCTATTACTACTTTAACCACCATAAAATGCAAAGTTAAAGAAAAAACATGAACTCTCATGTTCTCACTGACCCTGAATCACAATGACCAAGGACTGACACATTAAAACAAGAGTCAACGCCTTCTGAAGACTAATGACCTAACAGGATGGGGTTTGGGTAAGGATTGCTGGCAGATGAACTCATAATATTCTGACACCAGGTCTGAATAACACCATTCTGAATGTACAAAGTCAGCCACTGGCTTAGAAAGTTACACAGGCTGTGGTGCTGGTAGACAGGACTTGGAATTCTAAGTTACAGTCACCTTTGAATTTCCTCTATGATTAAGAAGTGCACAAGACTGCCTTCTGGAGAGTACGGTCAATTCAGAAGGAAGCTATAACTGTTCTAATTTGCTTTTCTCAGGACTCAGATCTCCTTGACTAGGCTGGCTACGCCTTAATTATACTTAAGTCATTAATTTTAATGACATTTTTTGTAATTAGATACAAAGATTAGAATTTTCATATCCCATTGTACTTTCAATTTAATATGAATTACTTGTGGTTGCTGAACAAGTTACAAATAATTCTGAACAAAGAACAAAGAGGAAGAAGAATTCACAGGAAGAGAGAAAATTCCAAAGGGTACATAGCTCTGCTGTAAAAATTACACACTACTGACTCCCAAATGCAACCAACTCAACAATTAAGTGGCACAGGATTTTTGTTTCCTTTGCCCCAGATTCTCTAGCTAATAAACAAAAGCTGAAAACCAAAAGAGTATAACATTTTATCCTAATACTGAATGAAAATTTTAATTATTATGAATGTCTGTTTATGATATTAATATAATTCCAGCTGAACTAAAATTCTAGTTTTAACAAGCACAGAAGTCCTGAGCAGGACGAAATGGTGGTTATCACCTATGCTGTTGCTATCAAAGGCACAGAAGGCATTTATCAGTGATATTACCAAGATAATATTATTGTTGCCTCTAAAATCTCCCTGTGATTTTTTTTTTCCCTACCCAACGAACTTATTGTAAATACATTTGAAATGAGTACTTCTGTCCTGCAAACACTTCTAGAATAATTAGTTTCCAAAAGCCAAATTTGGCCTCCATTTAAAATCTTCTTGGAGCAAAAGGTTCCTTCTTATTTTGAATACCCAGGTTTTGGTAGAAAAGGACTTAAGAGTAGGTGCTCACATACTTTCCTTAGAACTCACTGGCAGGCATCCTCTAAAGCTCAAGAGTCAATCAAGCAACTGTTAACACAGCGTATGACTGCTGTGCACTCATTCTTCATCCTGATGTTCAACTGTTCTGCTAAGAGAAACAGCACACTCAAAATACTTTCCCATTTGTTGAAGAACAACTATGTGGAACTTAAAGTAAGACAGTAAGACAGTCAAGAAATTGAAACAAAGAGCCAAATGAAGATGAGCAAGTGTTGTGCGCCTAACAAGGAGTTTTGGCCTTGGCCAGTGGGAGACCATACTAAGAGGTCATGTGTCTGGCACCAGGTAAGACTGGGTTGATTGCTGCCTCTGCAGTTGATTAGCTACATGAGCCAATTATCTAGCCTTTCTAAGCTTCGGTTTCCTCATCTATCTACAAATGTGGGATAAAATGTTACCGTCATCACAAAGTAGTAGTCAAAATGTGTTAGAACAATATACATTAAGTTCATAGTGCCTGGTACTGAGAGAGTTCAGTAAGATTGGCTACAATTTTTATCATCATTATATTCTTATTATCATACAGGAGACTCCCATTAACACAATATAGATATACATTAATCTCAAGTGTATTTTTCTAAATTTTCTGAAATCATGTTATATAATAAAGTTTCACCTTCCCCCCCACCACTCTGCAGAAACACTGCTGCTTACTCTGGGGGAAAATGACAGACACTGTAAAAGCTGCTGTCATTGTTCAGCTGCTGAGTCATGTCCCACTCTTTGTGACCCCCATGGAATGCCACACCCCAGGCTCCTCTGTCCTCCACTATCTCTTGGAGTTCGCTCAAACTCATGTTCACTGAATCGGTGATGCCATCTAACCACCTCATCCTCTGATGTCCCCTTCTCCTCCTGACTTCTCTCTTTCCGAGCATCAGGATATTTTCCAATGAGTCAGCTCTTCACATCAAGTGGCCAAAGAATCAGAGCTTCTGCTTCGGCAACAATCCTTCCAATGAATATTCAAGGTTGATTTCCTTTAGGATTGACTGGCTGGTTTGAAATCCTTGATGTCCAAGGGACCTTCAGGAGCCTTCTCCAGCACCACAATTTGAAAGTATCTATTCTTCGAAGAAAGCATAGCTTCCCTGGTGCCTCAGTGGTAAAGAATCTGTCTGCAATGCAGACGACACAGGCTTAGTCCCTGGGTCAGGAAGATCCCCTGGAGATGGAACTGGCAATCCACCCCAGTATTCTTGCCTGGACAGAGAAACCTGGCAAGCTGCAGTCCTTGGGGTAGCTAAAGTGTCCAACACGACTAAGCAACTAAACCACAAAGACTATATGCTAACGGACATGCACCATAATCTACACAGAAGTATCAACCGAGGTTACAGAAAAACGGTAAAACTACAGGTCTTTCTAACAGCATTTTCTGGCTACTGTTCAATGAACAAATATTACTTATGAAATATAGAAATTAAAATGAGCTTCTCTAAAAGAAGGAAAACAAAAACCACCAGCTTACAAAGTGTCCAAAGTACAGGTGAATATATTACATGAATGCATTTTTTGGTCACCCTTGCTTCCCAGTTGGCAGTTTTTACCAGTTCCTTGAGGTATAAATACTCATTCCTATGTCTTCTCCATAGGTGGTACAGAAAGAATAAATGAAACTAACGAAGCATTCTTTACTACCTTCTGCATGAAACACTACTAGCATTAGAGAGCTGGGGGTTTTTTATGGCTTTGGAATGTTTTACCTTCCATTAATTAAATCCTTTCATTTTTCTTTTTAAAAAAGCACACAAACATTGATATAAAAAAAAAGTGATGAAGTGAAAGAATGAAAGATATACTTCCAAAGAATTTTTAAGATTTCTGAGTCTCAGAAAACATAATTTTTTAAACGGTAATGCTTTTTAAAACATACACAAAGATCTCCTTGTCAAACACATTAAACGATAAATTGGACATCAGTTTTGTAAGGGCTGATTTCTAAATTATAATAGAACACATCTGGGGTGATTTTGACTTTGCGAATATTTGGTTTTCTTGGCAGCTGCAAGAAATCTCTGGGCAGACACACCGCTACAATAATTAATGCCAGCTTTCAGGCATCAGAATGAAAAAAAATCCTGACAGCAACAAAAAACGGTACACCCACCTGCCCCCCCACCCCCCCACAAATAACCAGATTTAATGTAAAACATGAATCCACAGGGCTTCTAGCCTAGAACAGCTGAAAGACATTTGTGTCATTCATGAACAAAGAGTGATTTGATCTCTTCCATCAGACCTTTTCTGCATTTCAGCTACTCTTGTTGACTCCCATCACTGGCTGCTTCATTCATACCCAGATTATGTCTGGGTTGAACTGCACTTGCGGCTTCTATCACTGATTCCAACAAGTCCTTTATTTTCTCCTCATTTTACATCTGCCTATAGCCCTGAGGGGCATCAAGGGCTTGCACAGTGCCAAGAACACAGCAGATGCTCAATGAGAGGCCGTGGATTGACAGGCTGGGTGGCAAATGAACACACAGATCAAGAATGTGCACCAAAATGTGGAGGAAAGGGAATCCTTCTTCACTGTTAGTGCAAATGTAAATGTGTGGAGCCAGTATGGAAAACAACGTGGAGATTCCTCCAAAAACTAAGAACAGAACTACCAGATAATCCAGCAATTCCACTCTTGGGCATATATCCAGACAAGAGTATAATTCAAAAAGATACATGCATCACTATATTCAGAGCAGAACTATTTACAACAGTCAAGACATGGAAAACAACATATATGCCCATCAACAGATGAATGAACAAAGAAGATGTGGTACACATATACACAACGGAAAATTTGTTGTTGTTTGGTCACTAAGTTGTGTTCCCATGGACTGTAGACCAACAGGCTCCTCTGTCCATGAGACTTCCCAGACAAGAATACTGGAGTGAGTTGCCATTTCCCTCTCCAGTGGATGTTCCTGACCCAGGGATCGAACCTGCGTCTCCTGCATTGGCAGGTGCATCCTTTACCACTGAGCCACCAGGGAAGCCCTAAGAGAATATTACTCAGCCATTAAAAGGAATGAAATTAATGCCATAAGCAGCAACATGGGTGCAATTAGAGATCATCACACTAAGTAAACTAAGAGTCAGAAAGAAAAGGACAAACACCATACGAATCCCTTTAATGTAGAATATAAAATATGACCCAAATGAACTTAATACAAAACAGAATCAGATTCACAGATGTAAAGAAAGACTTATGGTTAATAAGGGAAGGAAGGGAGGGGAGGGAAGGATTGGGAGTTTGCTATCAGCAGACACAAACTATTATACACAGAAAAATATCTATCTTTCTACCAAGGACCTACTGTATCCCACGGAGAACTACGTTCAATATTCTCTGATAAACCATAATGGAAAAGAGTAAGAAAAAAATGTATACATATGTACAACCAGTCACTAAAATTTAAAGCAGGAATTAATACAACACTGCGAATCAACTATATGTCAATAGAACAATTTTTTAAAATAAAGAATGTGTACCAAAAGCTAACACTGAAAACTAAAACACATTCCTGATTCTAAAACTATTCATAAATAACAATTTTAAAACTTTATAACATTTATTTTAAATTTATAAAAACAAAATTTTCTGTTTAGTTTTTTCTAGTTTTCTTGAGATTAAAAAAACAGAGTTGCCTGCCATCCAGTTCTACAAGGATTAAGTTATAAGCCACTGCAGTTGCTGATTTACAGTCCACCCTGAAGGGGATTCAGGATGAAGAACAGGGTGAGGCACTCTGTGCTCTGGAAAAACAAGCAAAACAGGTCCTTAGTAATATTTCAGGGGAAAACATTTGTTATGAATCTGGATTCTTGCATCTTTCCATAGGTTGAAAAGCACTAAAATCCCTGAGCCATCTGTTTCTCCTGGACAACAGTAACTGAGATGTATGCTGGGTTGCATGTACTCCTTCCCCAGAATGGTATAAAGACTGGCATCTCCGCCCATCTCTTTGAAGTGATTCCTCAGAGCTATCTGAGAGGCTGTCTCCTAGGCTACAGTCAGATCCCTGAATAAAAGTGCTACAGTTCTCACAACGTGCATCTTTTTCAACTGACAAGACATAACTACTATATATCACTGTATAAGCTTAAGGTACATAGCATAATGGTCTGACATATATATTGTGAAATAATCACAATTAGTTAGCATCCATCATCTCATATAGACAGAATAAAAAGAAAAGAAAGAGCAAAATAATTTTTTTTCTTTGTGATGAGAACTCTTAGGATTTACACCTGTAACATTTTTTTCTGCATCTCATACACCAGTGTTAGCTTCTGTCATTACGTTATATGTTAAATTCCTAGTACTTATTTACCTTATAACCAGAAGCTTGTTGACCACTTTCCTCAAATTCTCCCTCTTTCCACCCCAACCTCTGACAACTACAAATGTAATCTCCTTTTCTACAAGTTGGGCGGGGGTTGGTTGGTTATTTTAGATGGTTATTTTAGATTCCACATATAAGTGAGATCATATTTGTCTTTTCCCACTTGACATTTCATTTAACACAATGCAGTCAAGCTTCATCCATGTTGTTGCAAACGGCAGGTTTTCCTCATTTCTTATGGATAACACCCGGTCGTATGTACATATCACAGCTTCTTCATTCCTCCATCCTTCAGTGGACATTTGGCGTGCTGTGATGTCTAGGCTATTGTGAATAGTGCTGCTATGAATATGGGGGTGCAGATATCTTTTCAAGTTAACCTTTTTGTTTCCTTTGGTTACATACCTAGAAGTGGAACTGCTAAATCATAGGGCAGTTCTATTTTTAAGTCTTTGAGGACGCTTATTCTAAGTTTAGAAGCAGACACACAGATACTGTGCTCAATAGCTATGTGACCTTAGGTAAATCCCTTAGCCTCTGTGCCTTGGTTTCCTCATCTGGAAAACAAAGAGTAATAGTCTCTGTCTCAGGGGTTGTCATAAAAGGGTTAAATCAGCTACTGCTTGTAACTGGAACAGGATGAGGATTGCAGAATAAAAGTCAAGGGGGGGGAAGTAACTAGAAGCAAATAAACGCCAAGTTCATTACCACTAGTATATTAAAACTCAACAGGCCATCCTTAGGACAATAGCAAATGAATGTGAAAAATATGTTCAGTCTCCTTAAAAAATAAGGATCAAATACACACAGCTGGCTATGAATCCTGCCTATTTGGTTGGGGTGTTGTATTAATATAATCTATGGGCATCTGTGTAAACAATCTCTATATGGAGATGATAAGTTTTTGTGTTCCCGACTCATAGGGTTTTTGTGAAGATTAAATTAATAGTATTTGTAAAGAATTCAGCAAGATGCTTGGCACAAAGTTAACAAGCAATACATTTCAGCTAACACTACAAGAGTGCTATTCGAGGACCTAGAAATATGGGTTGGGAAGATCCCCTGGAGAAGGGAAAAGCTACCCACTCTAGTATTCTGGCCTGGAGAATTCCAAGGATTGTATGGTCCAGGGGCTCAGAAAGAGTCCGACACCACTGACTGACTTTTACTTTCATTTTTTCAACATCATAATTAAATAGATATTGTACAATAATTTACACGTTGTGTATCATTTACTCATGCATCTCATACTTAGGAGAACTTATAGCATACAAAGCAATTTTAGATCCATATTCTGAAAAGTCCCACAAGAGCCAAACGAGAGCATTTATAGCACTAACTTCATTAAAGACAAAACATTAAAAAGAAAAGTAAAAACAAAACAAAACTTTGGGGGAATGCAGGTGAGAACAAGAGATACATTTGCTGAATATCCAGCACATGCCAGGCCCTATATACAGCCCTTCACATATATGATCTAATTTCTTCCTCACTGCATACCAAGAAGATTAATACCATCATCTCACCTCCACAGGTGAGGAAACACAGCAGTTAAGCCACTTGCCAAGACCACACAGGACCAGAAATGACCAGAACTCAAACTCAGATCCACCAGACTTCATGCCCTTCTCTTTTTAAATTTCATAAACAGAAAAACAGAGATGAATAAAGCCAAATAATCATAATTTATCTTCATATTTAGTAGCTTTTATAAAGAGAACTCTTCATGTCAGCTCATGGTCTTATTATTAACGAATTTCCAAAGATGGCAATGTATTCCAAAAGCTCTCTACAGGGGTGATGATGCTCCCAGGGACCCGTCACTGTCCAGTGACATTAATGGTTACCACGATGAGTGAGGCACTCCTGGTGCCTACAAGTAGAGCCAACGGTGTGGGTAAATATCCTACAATACACAGAATAGCCCAAACAGCCCTTCTATACACAGTAAGGGATTATCCAGTCCAAACATCAATAGAGTAGAGATTAAGAAATCCTGTATTAATCAATTAAGTAAAAACCTTTGACTCTCCAAACAGTTGTACTGTGCTTGGGCTTGGTCATGCTCCAGAATTCCACAGGAATAACCACTTAACAAACTCATTTTTTCTTCACTATTAAGTTTCTGCTTCAGCAGACATTACTGGCAATATGACCTCATCCATCACATCCTGGGCTCGGCCAGCATTCACGTTCATGGCCCTCTTCTCCATGTAGATGGCAACAGATGGACTGAGGTGGGATTCAAGTTGATACAGAAGGTTCTCAATTAGCTTCTGGAAGGACTCAGCCCAAAGTAAGGAAGGTCAGGGGCAGGCTCTTTCAGATGACATTCATTGTCACACTTAAAATTTTTTCCAGATATAATTCATCCTCGCCCTAGTGATAAGGTCTCCTCTGCCTGTGTTTTCCAGCATAAGATATTGCGCAACAATTTAAAATTAAACTTTGCAAGGGCAAAGTTAAATCTGCTTTCTCATGGCAGGAACCACACAGTCACTTGATAGATTTATCCCTTAACTTGATAGCCTCTGCCCCTTCCCAGAAAAATTCAACTTAAGATTGATAGGTCTAATTGAATGGATAGTTGGGAACACAAGCCTTTTTTTAAAGTCACAATCTAATGAATTTTTCTCACATCATAAAGAAAAAGATCTTGATTTCTTAAGGTCTCCAAGATCCATCTTTTGAAAGTAACAAGTATGTTGTTAAGCCTCGGCAGTAGCAAGTAACTCTAACCATCTTCTTACTGGCTAGATCTGTGACAGATTACTTGTGATGGGTATCTGAATTGTCAGGCGAATCACAGCATTTAAGAAGGGGGTGGGATGACAGCTGTAGCACTTCTGACAACCTGAAAAAGAGGCGGTGCCTTGTGAGATGATGCTGTCAACTTAACGTGTCACAGGAAGAAGCAGGAAAAAGGAAAAGAGATTTACTCAAGGCCATGCCATCTAACATGTGAGCAGGATGGCAAAAATACTCTCCCTAGCAAACTTATACCGGAGAAGGCAATGTCACCCTACTCCAGCACTCTTGCCTGGCAAATCCCATGGATGGAGGAGCCTGGTGGGCTGCAGTCCATGGGGTCGCTAAGAGTCAGACACGACTGAGTGACTTCCCTTCCACTTTTCACTTCCATGCATTAGAGAAGGAAATGGCAACCCACTCCAGTGTTCTTGCCTGGAGAATTCCAGGGACGGGGGAGCCTGGTGGGCTGCCGTCTCTGGGGTCGCACAGAGTCGGACACGACTGAAGCGACTTAGCAGCAGCAGCAACAGCAGCAAACTTACACAGAGTACTTTAAATCAACACTTAATGTTAAATTACTGACACCCAACTGACATACTTTTAAACTGGGTTTGTAATTTAGAAAGAGAAGACCCTGGGAATTCCCGGGCGGTCCAGCGGTTAGGACTCCAGCTTCCACCGCAAGGGGCACTGAATTCATTCCTGATTGGGAGGGAAATTAAGACCCCAAATGCCAAAGCGTGACCAAAAAAGAGAGAGAGAAGAGGCTGATAATCTTTAAAATGAGAAGCTGACCAAAAGGGACACTGTTTCAACAGAGGTACTCAATCGTTATTTACTGAACACAGTTTCTTTCTAAATTTTCCATCCATTTATGATTATACAGGTTGATTTTCGGTTGATTAATGTTAAATTAGTAATAACTGCAGTGATTTAAACATGCTGCTGCTACTGCCAAGTCGCTTCACTCGTGTCTGACTCTGTGCGACCCCAGAGACGGCAGCCCACCAGGCTCCCCTGTCCCTGGGATTCTCCAGGTAAGAACACTGGAGTGGGTTGCCATTTCCTTCTCCAACGCATGGAAGTGAGAAGTGAAAGTGAAGTCGCTCAGTCGTGTCCTACTGCTAGCGACCCCTTGGACTGCAGCCCACCAGGCTCCTCCATCCATGGGATTTGCCAGGCAAGAGTACTGGAGTGGGGTGCCATTGCCTTCTCCGAATTTAAACATAGGTGCTTTTCATTTCAAGGTATTCTAATTCCAGAAAGTAAGAAAGCTACAAATTTAATTTGATTTGTTCTCATCCAGCTTGGTGGCTCAGATGGTAAAGCGTCTGCCCGCAACACAGGAGACCCAGGTTCGATCCCTGGATTGGGAGAATCCCCTGGAGGAGGAGGTGGCAACCCAGTCCAGTACTCTTGCCTGGAAAATCCCATGGACAGAGGACCCTGGTAGGCTACAGTCCATGGGGTCGAAAAGGGTCGGACACGACTGAGCGACTTCCCTTTCCCCAAAGAATGAAGTCAGATCTGAAACCATTTAGGGACTTCGGACTTCCCTGGAGGTCCGGTAGTTAAAAATCTGCTGCCAATGCAGGGGATGCGAGTTCAGATTCGATCCCCAGTCTGGGAAGATTCCACATGAAGCTAAGCAACGAACTCCGCCCGCCTCAGATACAGAGGACTTTAGCCCTAGAACCTGAACTCAGGATCCACAAGAAAAGAAGCCACTGCAATGCAAAGCCCTTACAGGGCAAATAGAGAGTAGCCGCTGCTCACCACAACTAGAACAAAGCCCGTGAGCAGCAGTGTAGACCCAGTGCTGCTGCTGCTGCTGCTAAGTCGCTCAGTCGTGTCCGACTCTTCGCGGCCCCATGGACCGCAGCCCACCAGGCTCCTCCGTCCATGGGATTTCCCAGGCAAGAGTGCTGGAGTGGGGTGCCATGACCTAGTGCAGCCACAAATAAATGAATGAAATTTTAAAATGAAGAAGAATCTGGGAAGGCTAATTTTCAAATCGTTTTTATATTCATATTCAAGATTACCCAAGGTCAGAAAGTGTTCACAGTTGAACTAAAGTTCCTCTTTTTTTCCTAAAACAACATGATCCTAACATTAAAATAAATCACCATTTTGATCAATTACATGAATAACCCACTGTGTATTTTAAAGGGCAAGTGTGGATTTGTGTGTAAAACTTAAAAAAATTAAGGAAGGATGGGTATCAAATTATTAACAGTGGTTCACAGAGTGGGGCTGATGAGAGAAGAGGAAAAATTCTAGCTCACTGAAGGCAGAAGGAGGTATTAGCAACACTTGTTTTATATCTTTACAGGGCTCTGTTTATGGATGAATTTTATTGTTTCAGCGCTTTTAAGTTTTTATGTTGGAATACTTCTGTATTTATACTTTTAAAATTTGGAAGCAAAAGAGAATAATACCTGCAAATAGAATCCTCAAAAACAAACATTGGTGTGCATCATGGTAAGATAGTTTGAGCTTCCCTGATAGCTCAGTTGGTAAAGAATCCACCTGAAATGTAGGAGATCCCGGCTCGATTCTTGGGTCAGGAAGATTCGCTGCAGAAGGGACAGTCTACCCACTCCAGTATTATCGGGCTTCCCTTGTGGCTCAGCTGGCAGAGAAACCACCTGCACCGCAGGAGACGTGGGTTCGATCCCTGAGTTGGGAAGATCCCTTGGAGAAGGGAAAGGCTACTTCCCTTCTGGTATTCTGGTCTGGAGAATTTCATGGACTATATAGTCCATGCGGTCACAGTGTCAGACATGAATGAGCAATTTTCACTTTCACTTTCATAAGCTAGTTCATAGTATCCACTGAGCACATCCATGTGCCAGGCATTGCTCTCGATGATACAAGCATTTGGTTTTCTCATCTTCCTAACTCCCTCATCAACCCTGATCAGGGAATGGAGTCTTTTTTTTTAAGTACACAGTTTGTTTCATAGAAACGGGTTCATTAAAATAATTATTATACAAATTATATACAATTACAGCTTTTCAAAAACAGAAGGATATAATGAAATTGAATTGACATTAAAGTCATATGATAGATAATTCAGTTTCATCTCATGACTGAGATGCTGTTATAGGCTCATAACAGCTTTGGGGGCCATACTGGCAATAACCATAATGAAAACAGGCTCCATGAGAGGAACCTGGTAACATTTCAAGTCAATTCTGATTAATCTCTATCACTCTGCCTCTCCCTCTGAGGCTACAAAAACTCAGCTGAGGTAGCTTTCCTCACAGGGTCAGGGGGAGGCTGAACCATCTGATTGGAGAGCCCCTCAATGCAAATGGTTCTGTAAAAACAGAGACACGTGAGAAGAGCATCCTCCTGGGGGAACTATCTCACACAGCTTGGAATGAGATGCCCTGCGTGTCAGTTTCGCACAGGTACCATGTCTAGAAGCTCATGGCTATCAAAGGGAAATACTCTGCAATCACACCTCGCACAGACAAAATTCGGAAGAATGAAACTCAGAATAACGGCCCTTGATGATACCCACAACCTAATGTCCAGATTTATCAATAAGATCCATGCCAAAGGAGACTTAACTTTGCTAAGATTAAAGGCTGGAGGAGAAGGGGTCGACAAGATGAGATGGTTGGATGGCATTACCGACCTGATAGACATGAGTTTGAGAAGGCTCCGGGAGTTGGTGATGGAAAGGGAAGCCTGGCGTGCTGCAGTACATGGGGTCACAAAGAGTCGGACACAACTGAGTGACTGATCTGAACTGAACTGAGAAATCAAGGAAACAGATGTTCCCCTAGAGATCTGAACGGAACACAACCCTGCAGATAACCTGATTTTAGCCCATGAGACCCTTGTCAGATTTCTAACCTAAAAAAGTATAATAAGTCATAAATTTGTTTAATTTTTAACACTAGTAAAAAGGAAATTAATACAGGGAGTAATTACTGAACTTTTGTCTAGACCTCTTTAAACAAAGAATAATATAAACTCTTTTTAAAACAATTACATGAAAAAAAAAAGTACATGGATTATTTTTAGCAAAAGAAAAAATATCACAAGTTAGATGAACAGTTGTTTATTAGTAGTATTATTTTCCTCACAATATCTGCCTTCCAGAGTAATTGAAGTTCACTTTTATTATAGTTTAGGGTACGATCTTAATAGTTGGAGGATTCTATTTTAGTAAAATTGATCTGTTTTCAAGTTCAATAGCAACCACTAATATTGGCTGAGTGTTGGCTATGTTCCAGGTTTAAGTTCTCACAACCTGTGAGGCAAATACAGTTGGGCCACTGGTAAAAATTGATTTAACGGATCATAAGCCGAAATTTAAGGGCTAAAACTTTAAAACTCTTAAAAGAAAACAGAAGTAAACTCCATGACCTTTAACCAAAATATGTTTTTTAGGTGTGACTAAAAGCATAAGCAACGAAAGAAAAAAGTGGACAAAATGCACTATATTAAAAGTAAAATTAGGGGCTGAAAACAATGCTATTAAGAAAGTGAAGAGGCAACCTGAAGAAGGGGGGAAATATTTGGAAACCATATAGTGATTAGGGTCCATTATCTATAAGATAGAAAAAAAAAAAAAAAAACTGAAGCTCAACAGTAAAAAGACAGTCCAGTTAAAAAACTGGCTTAACAATTTAATCGCTTCCCTGGTGGCTCAGCTGGTAAAGAATCCACCTGCAATGCAGGAGGCCTGGTTTCAGTCCCGGGGTTGGAAAGACCCCCTGGAGAAGGGAAAGGCTACCCACGCCAGTATTCTGGCCTGGAGAATTCCATGGACTGTATAGTCTATGGGGTTAGTTGGCAACGACTGAGAAGACTTTCACCAAGAATTTAGATACTCACTTCTTCAAACATAAAGATTGGCCACTAAGCATATAAGATGCTCAACATTACTACTCACTAAGGAATTATGAATCAAACCTACAACGAAATACCACTTCACATCCACTAGAGTGCCTTAAATTAAAAAGGCATAATAACAGGTTTTGGTGAGGATGTGGAGAAATTAAGACCTTCACGGGTCAGTCACTTTGAAAAACTGTCCTGTCGTTTTTCAAAAAGTTAAACACGGAATTACCCTATAACCTAGCAATTCCATTCCTAGGTATATACACAAGAGAGAAAAACCATATGGTATACAGAAGTTAAATTACATTGTAAACAGCTTTACTGAGACATAATTAGTATACTATTCTGTTCTCCATATGTATTTATGAACTGCTCCCTAGTTTTAAATAAGTAATTTGAAACACAATTTAAAACCACAAGCAGCCACAAGAGGGCGCGTTCTTCACAGCTTCAAACTCAGGAGAGTCTACACACGAGCTCCGCTGCGTCAGACTCTTTGTGACCCCATGGACTGTAGCCCGCCAGCCTCTCTGTCCATGGGGATTCTCCACGCAAGAATACTGCGTTGGATTGCCATGCCCTCCTCCGGGGATCTTCCCAACTCGGGGATTGAACCCAGGGCTCCCGCATTGCGGGCAGATTCTCTCCCATCTGAGCCACTGCTGCTGCTGCTGCTAAGTCGCGTCAGGCGTGCCCGACTCTGTGCGACCCCATAGACGGCTGCCCACCAGGCTCCCCGTCCCTGGGATTCTCCAGGCAAGAACACTGGCGTGGGTTGCCATTTCCTTCTCTGAGCCACTAGGGAAGACCAGTTTTACATTACCTGGATAATATTTACCAGTTCGATCTGCTTCTCCAATTTTTGTTGGAGTTAATGCTGGAATATATTTCATCCAATACATTTAAGCCAATAGTGTGACCAGAGATGGTGACAGGTTTAGATCACGACTTAAACACAGATAAAAAGTAAACCTTTAACATTAACCTCCGTCAGAGAAACTATGGATGACATTGTGTCTCATTCTTTTTTTCCCTTCTAGCTATATAACACATTATACAAAGTTATTTATTTAGCATAAAAACAAAAAATCATTACAAGAAATGAAACATGTTGTAAATACTTGGTCTCCAGTCCTTTGTTCTTTATTTCCGTCAGAACAATGCCTGGTAATAAGTGGCACTCAATAAATATTCATTAAATGAATCAGAGAAACGAATGACTGAGTGAAATCCACAGTTCTTAAATTTATAAGAAAAAAAAAAAAGTTTTAACCATGCCTTGGAAGCCAGATCAAAATATTTCCCTTGGTCCATACCAAAAATGAATAAAACACTACAGTTATTTCACTGAATAAGTATCTACAGAGACATTCTGTGGTGTTAAATATAATTTCTTTGGGCCAAGGAATCCTTTAATACTGACTGACATCTCTCTCTCAGTGCATTGTCTCTCGTCTTCCTATCTAAAGTTCCTCAATCAATGTACCTCTCAATAAACCACAAGCACAAAACATTTCATTAGAAGTCATATTCCTATCCATCTCTCTCATATTTCAAACAGTTTGCCATCAGAATAGCATCTGGCCCTATTTCCTACCCAGAAGCCAGGTTTAGTTGCAAAAATTGTATTACCCCCTAGCTCAACCACAATAAAAATTAGGCATGATTTTTTAGACTGCTTTTTCATTTCGGATTAAAAAATGGGTAGCGGATGAGCTGCTGCAGACGCAGACACTGGTCATCTTTAAGGTACCTTGAATTCATCAGGCACTGAAACACTTTCATAGCAACACACTCTGCAAGAAACTGGATCACCCAGCGATAAACTCAACTTGAAAAGTCTTCCTCTGCCATTTTTTAGTGAAGAGTGTACTGTCAAAACAAAGACGTTATGTTTAGCCAGTTCTAGGCAGCCCAGAAACTTTAAATAGAACGCCAAAACACATTGTACTTGAGCGACAAGGAAACTAACTCTCACACATCATTCATTTATATACCTAAAAATTATTCCATGTAACTCGGGGCTATATTAGGTGCTTGGAGACATAACAGCAAAAAGGGCCAAAAAGGGCACATTCCCTGCCCTCTGGAAGCACAGAGCCTAGTAGAGCTGATGAACAAATATAAACTGGTGCTAACCAAAGAGACAGGAATGTCAGGGGTAGGCAGGTGGTGTATGGGAACACAGAGCTTGAACACCGAATTTAACTTTGGGTGGTTACTAATAACTATATCTGGATGTGATGATACAGCTGAAATTTAAGAGAAGAATCTAACCACTGACATAAATAGAAAAAATAGCCCAGACAGGAAAACAAAAAGCCTGTACAAAAACTTGGGAGCAGAATAGCTTAGCAAGTTCGAGAAATAACAGGGTTTAATATAGTTGAAACCAACTATGGAACAGAGGCTGACAAGGGTGAAGGAGGTAAAGTAGAGCCAATCACACAAAAAAGTTTATTTAGGCTAGATCCCACCGGAGCCATGGCTACAATGGCCTGCATGTCTGGAAGCTGCACTTTTCCTTTCCTCCATATTTTCTAGACTCTTCTAAATTTCTTTGAGGTCAAACCAAAAACCTTACAAACTAATTAACACACATTGTCACTCAACTGTGTGAAAAAGTTTTCAAAAGCCAAGTGGGCAGGACTCACAAATCACTTGTATGCTAAAAGTACTTTAAAGGTTTAAATAGTCATCAAATGCAATTTGTCCTAGCAATCCCACCACTATCCCACAAGGTAGGGGCTCTCATTCCAATCCTACAAATAGCATTACTGAGGTTCAAAAAGGAGAATAGGCTAGCTATGATCATGAACTCAGGAATAATATTGATACTTAGACCCCAAACCTGGCCTCTCGTATTCCAATTATCTTCTTCTTTGCTACCAAAACAGCCAACTCCCTCTGGAAACACATTGTTAGTGTATACATAAGCTATGACCACTCTTCCCTAAGCTTTTGTTGACAATTTATTTCAAATGTCTATTTCAGGAAGCTTCTTTCCCAGTGTGTTCTGCCTAAATTCACTTCTCACAGGCCCTACTGGCAGCAGGGTCACTGAGGTCTGTGGACTGCCAAGAAAAATTAGCAACTTCAGCTTGCCTTTAAGACACTCTGCCATAATAAAATCTCTGTATCTCTACTCACACCAAACAGAAGCATCTCAAAAAGTAAATCAATATTCAGAGAAATGGGGTATCCTCAAAGGAAAATAATATTAGTCTAAGACGCCTTCTCCAATTATGCGTGCGGTTTTCTCAGTGAGACTAAAAGGATAATTGAGAAAAGTTTATTGATTTCCCAAGCACAAAACTCACAAAACAAACTAACAAAAATTTTAAGAAACAAAACAAAACAAAAAAATCAAGAACATCTCCTCTACTGGGAAGGAAAAAAGCAAGCATGTGGACTAGGGAACGCCCTATGGCACTCTTCTCTCCTCCCCATTCTCAAAGGATACTTAATCCTCCTGGGTCCAGAACTCCTGCAGGTGCTAACAGAGGCCTTCGAAATTCCTTTTGTGGGAGACAAGAGATTGACCCAGATGCCGAAACCCCAAATACAGCCTATAGTCATGAGTCATAGAACATTCTGCCTAGCTCCAAGTCCTCTCCATTCTGCAAATTATTCTGCTCCAAAATCACTGCAGATGGTGACTGCAGCCATGAAATTAAAAGACGCTTACTCCTTGGAAGGAAAGTTATGACCAACCTAGATAGCATATTCAAAAGCAGAGACATTACTTTGCCAACAATGGCCCGTCTGGTCAAGGCTATGGTTTTTCCTGTGGTCATGTATGGATGTGAGAGTTGGACTGTGAAGAAAGCTGAGCACTGAAGAATTGATGCTTTTGAACTGTGGTGTTGGAGAAGACTCTTGAGAGTCCCTTGGACTGCAAGGAGATCCAACCAGTCCATTCTGAAGGAGATCAGCTCTGGGATTTCTTTGGAAGGAATGATGCTAAAGCTGAAACTCCAGTACTTTGGCCACCTCATGTGAAGAGTTGACTCACTGGTAAAGACTCTGATGAGTGAAAAGAGGGTTCCCTTTTCTCCACACCCTCTCCAGCATTTATTGCTTGTAGACTTTTGGATAGCAGCCATTCTGACAGATGTGAGATGGTACCTCACTGTGGTTTTGATTTGCATTTCTCTAATAATGAATGATGTTAAGCATCTTTTCATGTGTTTGTTAGATGTCTGCATATCTTCTTTGCAGAAATGTCTGTTTAGTTCTTTGGCCCATTTTTTGATTGGATTGTTTATTTTTCTGGCCGTTCCAGTATTCTTGTCTGGAGAATTCCATGAACAGAGGAGCTTCATGGGCTATAGTCCATGGGGTCACAAAGAACTGGACACCACTGAGTGACTAATTTCACTTTTCACCTTAGTATGTATTAGGAAGTATCAGATGCTAAGTATTTCATGCACTGCAGGATATACATTCTCTACCCTAACCTCTCAAGTCTGCTGTTGTATTGGAAGAGGAGCCTGAGACTACACAGAAACGAATGAGAATGATTGTGTTCCATCAAAATTTTACTTATAGGGACCTCCCTTCTGGTCCAGGGGTTACACACTGCAGGGAGCATAGGTTCAATTCCTGGTCAGGGAACTAAGATCCTACATGCCACATGGTGGAAAATAAAACAACAACATACACTACTTACAAAACAGGTCACAGGGCAGATTTTGGTCTGAGGGCCACAGTTTGAAGATCCTTGCCCTAGCTATTACCAACAGATTTTCAAGAATTTTTCATTCTCCCTTCCACTTTTCAGGGTGTGATCTTGAAGTGAATCTAATCATACTTCTTTTCTTTTTTTTAAATAGCACTTGAGTAGGCAATGGCACCCCACTCCAGTACTCTTGCCTGGAAAATCCCATGGATGAAGGAGCCTGGAAGGCTGCAGTCCATGGGGCCGCTGAGAGTCAGACACGACTGAGCGACTTCACTTTCATTTTTCACTTTCATGCATTGGAGAAGGAAATGGCAACCCACTCCAGTGTTCTTGCCTGGAGAATCCCAGGGACGGGGGAGCCTGGTGGGCTGCTGTCTATGGGGTCACACAGAGTCGGACACAACTGAAGTGACTTAGCAATAGCAATAGCAATTTATCTAGAAAACTTTGGCTATGCCTCAGAAGTCATGATTACTTGTTGTACGTTGAATCTTGAGTTATAACTATTTGCTGGCAGTGTTTTAACTGTAAGGAAAAATGATTAAAAGCCTCATTCTCTGAGACAGAAAGCAAGCCTAATTAGCATGGACAATACAAGCCATTACGCAGCTTCAATGGGCTCTCAAGTTTTCAAAAGAATTAAGTGGAGACAGATAAACACTGTAGCACCATCAACAGGGAAGAAGCTTCTAAGGAAGCTTTAATGGAGTCATGATGCCTTGAGAGAGTCTAGGACTAACTGTATTATTCTGGAAAAGCTTTTTAATTACTGTGATATAAGAATTCAATTTCTTCTTCTGATGAAATAGATTTGAAGTCAGAAAAACAAAACAAAAACCCATTTTCTATAAATATTAGCATTTTAACCAATATTAATAATCAGGAACTTAGAAGAGTCCAAAATAGAGACATGGGGGAAAAGATACAAAATTGATTCAGCATATTGGAAAAGTATGATTACAGTGCTGTAAGTACATCCTTGGATTAGATAAACCAGGAATGTTAGCATATGGGCAGTACAGCTCTTGACAGGGATATAACTTGCCTGAATTGCTAGAACATACCTTCAATTCTTCCTTTTAAAAACACAGCCACAGGTGCTTTGAACAATGACCTCCCCACCCTTCCATGTCCTTCCTCCTCACAGCAAACGGAGTCATCAGAGCCCAGAGAGCTGACATCATTCTGAACATTAAAGACGTCACCTTTAGGTTTCAAAGAAAGACATCAGTGGTAGGACTCCCATCAAGAGGAGCGTAGAGCTGCTACAGCTCTTATGTCTCTACTGTGGCTTCAGAAAAGTTCCTTGAGTTTCGTTAAGCTCAACATTCAGGAAGACTGCAATCAAAATAAATAGTCCCAAGATCTAAAGCAATCTTCATTGAGAACCTCATTGTCAACTGAGGATTCTTTTAATTAAAACACTTACAGGAATGCTACAGCCATATTAAAGACTGATTCACAAATCAGACAACTGTAGTTTTTAATGTGCAGCTCAGCAGTAAAGAATCTGCTTGCAATGCAGGAGATGCAGGAGACATGGATTTGATGCCTGGATTGGGAAGATCCCTTAGAGGAGGAAATGGCAACCCACTACAGCATTCTTGCCTGGAGAATCCTGTGGACAGAGGAGCCTGGTAGGCTACAGTTCATAGGGTCACAAAGCGTTGGAAAGGACTAAGCATAATAAAACTCATATTTAAATATTTTTAAAGCATATTCTTTTGATCCGTGTTTAAAAAAAAATCTTTGGAAATGCTGTAGCATTTTGTAAATTCTTTTCCAGATGAGTAAGTGGACCCAAAGAACATTTCAATGTTCTTCAGTTGAAAAGATGCCTAGTAGTTTAAAAAGTGAGCATATTATTTGAACAAACAGCTAACATAATGCTCAAAAATAATTTTATAATGTGTTTCCAGATTTTTTTTGATACCATGAATGAATATTCAGGCTATATAATTCCAGGTCAAGCATTTACTAGTTGTACCATCTTTAAGGATGTTACTTCATCTCCCAAAACCTCTGTTTTTTGTTTTGGAAATGGAGATCTTAATAATGTTGCCCCTGTACTGGGCTCTAAGGAAGAGAGATGACTCAATGCATGTAAAGTATTTAGGAAAATACCTGGCAGATAGCAAGCCCTTTAGTAAGTGCTAATTATCATCATCACCACCATCATCATCTTTTTCTTCATCAATTTTTGGTCCTCTCATTTAAAGGTGCCATAAAAGTTAAATGTACAAGTAGATAAAAATTGGGGGGCCATTAACTGTTAAATACAGTCAACCGTCCATTACTTAGTTTATTTAGAATTGAAGAACAGCCGATAGTAATTCTGAATTTCTCTCTTATCCCCAGGAGGAAACAGAGGGATCTTTAGAGAAGGCCAGATATGAGGTCAGTGAGACCAGTTCAACACTCTCACAGTCTCCTGATCATCCACCAGACAGCCCAGAAAGTAGGAGCTCTGTGAGCAAACCAGGAACTGCTTCAAATGTGTGACATGTATTTACTGAAAGAGGTAACACCCACCATGAGATGTATTTTTAAATAAGCAAGAAACATCGCCATACAAGAAACTGGCAAAATTGGCATTTCTGGGAAAGAGAAATAAAAACTGAAAAAATAAAAATGTGTCCATTGCTATGGTTTTCAAGCACTTCAATATTCTTATATTCTACCAGAAATTCCACAGCATATATACTTCCTTTGCCTTAAAATGAGGCTATTTGTTACAGAGTTTTTAAGTTTTTCTTGGAGGCAAGAGGGCGGGATGAATCGAGTGAGTACAAGCAATTTTCTCTGCAAGTTCTTACCTAACTCTCCTTCTCAGTCACCTTACGTTTCTTTCCAAACTCCAAGAAACACTGGTTTCTATTTTAGATGTTTATGAAAATGAGAGATAAAGAACAACTCTGGGTAATGTTCTTTAGGGCTCACACCATGGTGCTAAAATTTCCAGGAGAATATTCATTTTAGAAATGGCAAGGGACAAGCACAATCGGGAGAGGGAGGGAATACACATTTCCTAAACAGCAGGTGTTTAGCTTCCAGTTATACAAAACACTGATGGAGTCAATAACAGCAGCTTGAGTATTTCCAGATCTAATACTATATATTCAAAGGAAGGGTTTAAAGAAAAAGGAAAAAAAAAAATTGGAAGCTCTGAAGTGATAAATGTACCAATGTCCTAAGAAAGTCACAGATACAAAGTCATAACATTATAGAAAAATGACAGACCCGTTAGACTTTCGATTCCATTGAGATGACTGCAAACTCTGTACTTGAGTAACTTCACTGAAGTTACCATCTTAGACAAACTTGGCCTGAAAAAAGTTTCACATCATCAAGTTCTGAGGAAGATCTCTAGATCCTGGAACCCTGCCTCACTTTCCAGCAACTTGCCCACCCACGGCTTGTCCAGCACTCCAACTCAGTGGCTCCAACTTTTCCAACAATGTAGACAGGTTTTAAACTTCAGTGGAATGACTAAGTATTCAGTTATTAATATGTTGGTTAAGAAAATACATATTTAAAAAACCATTAAGAAATTCACCAAGGGAGGAAGAATAAATTGCAAGATTGCGACTGACACATACATATTGCTAGGTGTAAAATTGATAACTAAAAAGGACCTACTGTTATAGCACAGGGAACTCTAGTTAATACCCTGTAATGGCCTATATAGAAAAAGAATCAAAATAAGAGTTAATCTATGTATATGTATAACAGTTTCACTTTGATGTACACGTGGAACTAACACAACTTTGTAAATCAACTATACCCCCAACAAAAATGTTTTTAAAAACATTTAAAAACCAAGAGTTTCTATTTTACTAATCCCCAAGGTATCTGCATTCACTTAAAAACAAGTCATTCCACTGATATTTGAGACCCTATTATGCTAGACACTGTTCCCAGAACTTGAGACACAAATATTACCCCTCCAACTTCTCAATCCTTCTCTCCCTCCTTCCTAGATCTGTCTCAAAAGAGGTCTGAAGAAAATGGCTTCTTCTGACAGAAGAATTCTGAATTTTATTTGGTTGAGGGAAGGAGATAAGAGAAAGAGATGGAGGTACTTTTTCCTTTATAACTGGTGTTTTAATTTTTGACTACGTGGATGTATTCATGAATTAGTCATTAAACTAAACGTAAAGGGAGGGGGTAAAATAATTATGTAAGAGACAGCTTCCCTTGTAGCTCAGTCGGTAAAGAATCTGCCTGCAGTGCAGGAGACCCGGGTTTGATCCCTGGGCTGGGAAGATTCCCTGGAGAAGGAAATGGCAACCCACTCCAGTATCCTTGCCTGGAAAATCTCATGGACAGAGGAGCCTGGTGGACTGCAGTCCATGGGGTCGCAAAGAGTCGGGCACGACTGAGCGACTAAGAGATACCTAGAAACATTAAACAGTCCTTTGGAACTACTTTAAGCCCTCCTCACCCTTGCCATCCTCAGCATACGAGACTACCCAACTCTACACTGCATGTTCAAATGAGAAACCAGTGCCTCTCCCCAGCTGTTCACATCAGTGAGAATCAGTAAACTGATAACACTCGAGCAAGAATCATCTTCCTTTTGTTGGTCCTTGTAAACCCATCAAGTACACAGTGACTGGCATACAACCAACACTGAATTATGTAATTATCGAATGACATGCTGAAAGAATAAGTGAATGAAGAAGCTCCAGTGTCATGTCTTAAGGACTGAATGCTGATCATTTTTCCTTCCTTGGTGACTTCAACTATCCAAGACTCCCCTCAAAGGATCACTCCTAAGTGTCTATATTTTGTTGACAGCTAGCTTGACTTGCTGTGTTTCCCTGGTAGCTCAGATGGTAAAGAATCCGCCTGCAATTCAGGAGACCCTGGTTTGATTGCTGGACAAGAGTCAGGCTACCCACTGCAGTATTCTTGGGCTTCCCTGGTGGCTCAAATGGTAAAGAATCAGCCTGCAGTGCAGGATACCTGGGTTCAATCCATGGGACGCAAAGATCCCCTGGAGGAGGGCATGGCAAACCACTCCATGCCCTTGCCTGGAGAATCTCCATGGACAGAGGAGCCTGTCAGGCTCCAGTTCACGGGGTCACAAAGAGCTGGACACTACTAAGCACAGCACAGCTTAGCTGCTGTGAGGAACACAAACTTTGAGCCTGTATCTAGATGTCTTCTGCTGGTGGCTAATTCCACGAAACCATCAAGCAGATAAAGACAGAGACAACATTTTAAACAATCCCAACAGATCCCCTCAGTAGGTCCTCCTTTTATGTTTTCAGTAACGTCTTCCTCCACTTTTTGTTTATTTGTTTTCTGCTACTTGGAAAGTGAAACAGGTTTTGAATAAGACAACAATTAAACAAGTTGATTCTTTTTTCTTTTGTATTAGAGAAAATATCTCTAATCTAGCAGTGATACAGACCGAAAATAGTATGAGGAATCTGGTGAAAATTTAACACTGTTGGGATCTAAACTACATATGTGATATTATAAAGGGTATTCTGCAAATAAGAATACATTAAACATTTCTATTTGTAAATTACCTTTATTCTCAATAGTCAATGCTTAAATAATTGTCTATTCACATGCTTGTTGACTAAAAATAAAAGATACACTAAGGAAATATTCAGAGGTGACACAATGTGGCCCCTCAAACTTCTCATCTTAAAATTGTTCCCTTTGTGAAACCTTATTCCACCCATCACTTGAATGTTCAAAGGTAAAATATTTTGTTAAATAAATTTTGCTAAGGACAAAATATCTCATACCTTCTTTCACACAGGAATGATAACATGAGGTCCTCAAAAAAAATTTTTTTAAGAAGGTGCATAAAAACAGCTTACATCTTTAAGATAATGATGATAACATGAGTCTAGCACAAACTGTTTAAGGAATCTCTAAAATCCACTCTCCATCTATCCCTGGGACAACTCCAAGGACATTCAAGTCCCATTTGTAACCTTCAAGAAGTCTAAAAAACAAACATTTGTCTTAGCAATGTAGAAACCCAGAGAAGGATCACACCATTAGCTCCTTGACACAGCCTGGCACAGACTCTGCTTGGCGCAGAATACAAGCAAGGCAGAAAGTTCCAAAGAATTCATCGTGCTGCAAAACAGAGCATTTTTCAGATGGCTTAGCAAAAGAGACACAGTAATTCCAGAATATCAAAACAGAAGAAAGATTTGCAGATGACATCACTGACTGCTATGGACAATTTATTTACATCAGAGTTTCTTAACCTCAACACTCTTGGCACCTGGGACTAGACAGTTATTTTTTATAGGAGACTGTGCATTGCAGGATGCTTAATAGCATACCAAGTTTCTGCCCACTAGATGCCAGCAGTACACACCCAAGTCACAACAACCAAAAAAAAAAATTCTCCAGACATTCCCTCTATCTCCTGGGGGATGAAACAGCCCTTGGGTGAGAAACACTAAGAAACAACAATGATACAGATGATGACAATGATGATGATGATGAAGATAGTAAAAACGCAGTAATAATAATAAATCAAAACAGTTTCAACTTAGTATTCTACATCAGATGTTGTCCTAGGACTTTATATATACTTTATCCTATAAAACAACCCTATGACATAGGTACTACAATTTTCCACATATTATAGATAAAGGAACTGAAGTTTTAAAAAGTTACGTGCCTTATTCAAAGTCATACAATTATTAAGGGGGTGACAAGGGTTCAATTTCTAAATCATGCTACATACTGCCATCTCCCCAAGGAGAATCATCAGTGTGTTTTTGAATGCAACACTAAACAGGCTGTTGCAGAGAGAGGTGAACGTATAATGTAGTACCCAAAGAAAACAACAGACTTTGTGGAGAGGCAGGTGAAGCAGGGCATCGCTGGCCAGGAAACCCCTGGGAGGCTCCTATTAATAACATATGCTTTCCATACAATCTTGATCATCCTCAGAGCAACCCCTCAAGATAGACACCAGCATTCCTAAGTTACAGGTAAAAACAAAAAGAAAAAAGAAAAAAAAACCTACATCCAGAGAGACGTGAATAAATAATTCAAGGTCACACAACTAACTTTCCGAATAGAGCCAAGACTTAAAATGAGATTGTTCTGACAACTGAGCTTCAACTGCTAGGGATACAATGATTTTATGGGTTGAGAAAGAATAATAATATAAACAGCACACATACCATGGGCAGTAACGGACGCAGGTGAAATCCCCTTGGGTCCCACTTTGTGGTGAGATCTTGTGAAGCCCAACAGAACTCACTCATGATCCAGCCACCTCACAAACTGGGGACTGTTCCGGTATCCTGTCCCTCTGGACCACCTCAGGCTCCATTTAGGTACTGGCTTTTTAGATTTTATTTTAAGTAGAACCAGATATTTTGTTTTTTTTCTAAGTGAAATTTCCCTTTACCAGGATATTAACTTCACAGTTGAAGGTCAGCTGGGACATGTGAGCTCCGTGAACAATGTGTCTGGCGGATAATCCAAAAGGGGAGGAAAGACACAAAGGGAGATTTATGGTGGGAAAACGAGAGCAACACTCAAGGAGGAAATAATCTACAGTACAGATATTTAATCTGAGAGAAACAGTTGGATATTGAGAATAACACAGGAGAAGTGAGGCCATGATTATGGTTTAGAAGGGCCCAGGACTGTTATTAACTGAGAGACTATTCTACCCACACACACCAGTGTAAAAGCACTGTTTGAGGTTTCACAGGGGGCCCCCATCACAGACAGTGATGAGATGATCTAAAAGCTAGGATAATTGACAACACTGGGATCCTACGCTTGTTTCTGGATGCTTCAGCAGCTCACACGTGGAAGACAAATTTAAATGTAAGGCCATTAGAATATAGCAACAACTGTCACCATTTCCAAAGGGAAGTTAAATAAGTAGGTTAAAGAATTTTATATTATTTTTGAGTATCACAGAAATTCAGTTCTCAGATGTCATCCATCTTAAGTTCTTTTGCAATAGGGAACGGAGAGCTTATACAAGCCAGAAACTGGAGGCATTAAAGGTGGCAGAGAAGCGACAACTATGGAGGAGGAAAGGACAACTTGCATGAGGGGCCTTTCAGGAGCACCCTGCACTGGGCTGTTCACTGTGTTCTAACACTATGGTGGTTCAGTTCCACCACCATGCAAAATTCCCAAACAATTTAAAAAAAAAAACACCTTTCAGGTATGATGGAAAACCCAACTGAAGCTGAAGATGGGATACTCTCACCTACTAACCTAGTCACATGCCCAGCCCTGGAGCCTGGAAGCCCAGGAAGAGGCTCATGCAGGAGAAAAGGGTGGGAGGCCCAGTGGCAGGTGGTACCCAGTTATCAAGAAAAGGGAATGGAGATGATGCAGGCGAAAACATATACTACACATTCCAATCATGTATCATGTACATATAATGGTAAATACTGCACAGCTATTCCTTCTAGAAAAACTCACAGTCTTTCAAACTCACTTATGTTCCTTTCCTCTCTACTGCCCTACTACACATCCCCAATTTGGCGGCCCCTCCCTAACGGTCCTCCTACTTCTGTGTGCTTGTCTGAGTTCCCCTCCCGATCCCCCACTCAACACACACAAACTTCTCTCCATTATCTGCCATTTTTCTCCATTTCAGGATCTCCGGTTTTTCCAAGTATCTTATAATTTAATCTACAGTACAAACATGAGCCAGTATAAGAATTAATTCACCAAAAGGTGCTGTCATCTTCCTCTTTGCCTGTAATGTCCCTTTACATAAAGTTATTTTAACTTGAAGGCATGCATGATAATGGTGGAATTTCAGATACCGTGACACTTCTGGGGTGACCAAGAAGACCTTTCTTCCGAACGGGTTTCAAATCATGCCACAGAGATAGAAAAGCCACAGAGATAGCCCACAGGAGGCCTCTCTCTTTATCCAGTTTCTGCTCCATCCACCTAAAAGGATATGCATGGCCAGTAATGTCTTTACCTGGAAAAGTAATACTTCCAAAAGGTTATTTCAAAACAGACTGTTAAATGAAACATGAGTAATTCCATTAGTGTTGATTACGAACACAGGGCAGAAACTACTCCAGACAAGAAAATAGTAACCACAACAACAAATGGAAAATGAGTTCCAATTTGGCTCCCTGGAGAGAACTGAATGAACGGATGGGTATTTCCCTTCTCTAATTTCTGAACATCCAGCAAAGGTTCCCTGTCTGTCAGTGATGCTAAGAGGTCAGTCACAGGGAAGATAATGGCAGGCCTCTGTTGGATATCTTGTGTTCCTCAGTCAGCCAAAGGGGCACAGACCAGTGTCAACATATGGCAACGAATAGGTTTCTACATTTCCACCAAATACAGGCAATACAAGTTCAAATCTCGTTCCCCTGCTACTTACACAACATACATATGTACAAAAACACATAATGATGCAGGTAATCAAACTGCAGAATGACTCACAAATAATGTTATTACCAGAAGGATATGTCTGCCTTCTTAGTAATTTCATTAAATATTTGCTAAAGGTATTTTGGGGGAGGAGCAAATAGATTTTCTTTCTTTTTTTTTTTAATGGCAACCTTGAGATCTGTCTTCCAGTTTCAACAGTATCCCCTGTTCAGCGACTTCCTCAACGCACACCTCTGAATGTGGGGATAAGACACCCCAAGTGTCCAGATGCTTTAGATGAAACAAAAATATCTAGCTGCCAGACCATACACTGACACACCTCACTCAGCCTGGGATGGTCAGAAGTTTTCCCTACTTTCTTTCCCCGCTCCTGAGAAATTTAGATGCTGCATTTACTGTGGCCCCACAGTTCCCTGTACCTCTCATTCCCAGATGTGTTTGCTTGTTGTCATATCCATCATATATTCCAAAATGGACTACAAACCATGCAGAATTGTTAAAAAATGAAAACTCACCATCCACCAGGTCCTCATGACCCAGGATCAGACACACCAATCTGCCTCGCTCATTAGGACCCAGCCAAGACTGTCTTTCCCTCTATCTGGAGGAGTCTTTGCCCAATTCTTCCCATTCCTCCAGTCTCAAGCCTATGCATCTTTTTCATCACTTGAAATTAATGGTATGGAAACAGCCCTATTCTTCCTCAGACTCTCATTTACAGCAACCTATTTATGTGCTTCAAAGCACCAACATACCTTTGATATTGCACTTCTTTTGTTGTGTATAAACGTGTTCAGTGTCTCTCCCCATTCTCCCATGCAAGACCGCATATTTCAGGAGGCTTCTGGCAGTATCTTCATTACCTTGTAAGTTCCTGACCTAGTATAAACACTTAATACATATTTCTTAGCATAATTAATCCATTGGTTTTAAACAAAAGACTGACTAATTTAATGAATTGCTACACACTAAGTCAGTCAGCTAGAAATATAACAAAATACACATCAGAAATTCTGTTCTCAGAGTTAATAAAATTTGGAAGTGGAAGATTCAGGCGCCAACTGATTTGGTTCCTGGGGAGAGCGCTTTACCCAGCTTCCAAATGGTCCATGTCACTCTCTTTTCACATGGTGACAAAATAGAGCACTCTGGTCTGTTTATCTTTTTATAAGGACATTATTCCCATCAAGGGGGCTACAAGGTCATGACCTCACCAAAATCTAATTACTTCCCAAAGACACCACCTCCAATATCATCATGTTAGGAAGTAGGGCTTCAACATATGAATTTGGAGGGGATGGAAATATTCAGTCCATAACACATATGGAAGAAGGAAAGAATGATTTTTTGCTTGATTCACCACAGACTTTTAGCTTCTGTAAGTTAACAGTAGAAAATATTCTATAATACCAAAGCAAGTACACAAGAAAGCAAAAAGTTGGCATACATACTTCATCATTTATCTGAATGTAGTCTCACAGAAAAAACTCTTTGCATCTTGGCCCCTCAATATTTATACAACATGTTTCTGTTATGATAACTTTCCGTCGGTCTTATAATTCAGACAGTACTGACATGAACAAACAGTGGAGACTACAGTTGCTAACATTTCCTGGTTACAGTCTAGGAGATTAGTGTCTGAATCCTGGGTAGCTTTTTTCTTATTATATTAGACATCTTTTGGATTGTCTGCCAAGCCCAGAAGCCAATCATCTTCTTGGGAAGCTTCTTGCCAGATCTCCAAGGGAGCCCCAAGCAGCCATGTTTGGACAGGGAATCCAGGCTGCACTCATTGGCTAAGAGCAGTCACATGACCCAGGCTTGGCAAAGCAGAATCTAACTTTCCAGGGAAATTGGAACTGTGAATGAGAGCCAGCCAGCCAGTCTCCGTGGGTGGCTGGAATTGTAGAAGCAGCTAGGGGTTATTCATGTTTTCTTCAATGAGAAAGCTGCTCAGCAGAAGAATGCAGAATGCAGCAAAAACTAAAAAGCAGAGGCAAGAGAGCCAGAGAATGCCCCAGTAGTTTTTCAGGTCCAGAAGACAGCCCATTCCCAAGTACCAGCTCACTTGTGACCGTGAACACCATGGAACACCCTGGTATAACAGACACCCTCTTTTTCTTCTTTTACTTGAGCTACTTTTGTTGCTAGCTAATTAACTGAATACAACCCAAAATGTATATTTACATACCCTAAGAAAATGAAAACCTTTTGTGTATTTATACACATGTGCATGGGAACATGCATACAACAGGCTATGAATATGAAACTTTTTCTTTTACTGCAAACTCCCACAAAAACTCCAAATCTCACAATCTCTAAATTAATTCAGCATGAAATTGTTTGTTTTTTTTGTTTTATGAAGCTCAAAGACAAACCATCTAAATAGTTTTCAGAAAACATATTTTCCTAGACAAATGATAATTTTTTTAAGTAGAGAGGGAAAATAAGAATGCCCCACCAAGTTGGACACTCGTGGCATTTCTGACTCAGTGTAGGTGCAACATAAAAGCTGCCACAAAGTGAGTGTTCTAGGAATGTTAATAGCTGTTATTGTTGCTATTATTAATTATCTGTTTCTGACCCAGTGCTCCCCAGTAGGATATGTGAGATGGGGGCACACTTTTGCTGTCGTAACTGTAAAAACATCTTTTCTTAGCAAGGACTGAATAAAATTACGGGATAATTAAAAGACTTAGCAATGACACTTGGCATGCTAAGGAATTCTAGATGACTTAAAATTAATGACACAAAATGACTAGTTTAAATTGGCTTACATTCTTTAAAAGAAAATATATAAATGTACTTCTAACTTGCTCTTTATCTAGATAAGGCAATTAAGATAAAATTCATCTTTAAGATGATGATGAAATTTAATTAAGATGATAGAAAAGTTTTTGCCTCAGTGTCTGGTACACAAGAGTCCACAATGGAAGCCCTTTTGCTATACGTCAGCCTAAAGCTTAGAAGCTTACTTTGCCAGTGTTCAACCTTCACTTTCCATTAATGTAGCAATTAAAATCATCAGCAGCTCAGTCCTTCTAGAAGGCACCCATAAAACCAAGTCTTTTCTTTTTCTGGTTATGGAAAGATAATTTATTTCTGTGAAATTTTAATAGAATGCAAACTATTTTCAATAAAAATGCCTAACTAATGAATATTATCCCTTACGATTATACAGTATAAGTGACAAATAGATTCAAAGGATTAGATCTCATAGAGTGTCTGAAGAACTATGGACACAGGTTCCTGACATTGTACAGGAGACAGGGATCAAGACCATGCTAAGAAAAAGAAATGCAAAAAAGCAAAACGGCTGTCTGAGGAGGCCTTACAAATAGCTATGAAAAGAAGAGAAGTGAAAAGCAAAGGAAGAAAGGAAAGATACACCCATTTGAATGCAGACTTCCAAAGAATACCAGGAGAGATAAGAAAGACTTCCTCAGAGATCAGTGCAAAGAAACAGAGGAAAAAAACAGAATGGGAAAGACTAGAGATCTCTTCAAGAAAATCAGAGATACCAAGGGAACATTTCATGCAAAGAAGGGCACAATAAAGGACACAAATGGTATGGACTTAACAGAAGCAGAAGATATTAAGAAGAGGTGGCAAGAATACACAGAAGATCTATACAAAAAAGATCTTCACAACCCAGATAATCATGATGGTGTGATCACTCACCTAGAGCCAGACATCCTGGAATGCAAAGTCAAGTGGGCCTTAGGAAGCATCACTACGAACAAAGCTAGTGGAGGTGATGGAATTCCAGTTGAGCTATTTCAAATGCTAAACAATGATGGACATGGAACAACAGACTGGTTCCAAATAGGGAAAGGAGTACGTCAAGGTTGCATACTTTCACCCTGCTTATTTAACTTACATACAGAGTACATCATGAGAAACACTGGGCTGGATGAAGCACAAGCTGGAATCAGGATTGCCAGGACAAATATAAACAACCTCAGATAGGTAAATGACACCACCCTTATGGCAGAAAGTGAAGAGGAACTAAAAAGCCTCTTGATGAAAGTGAAAGAGGACAGTGAAAAAGTTGGCTTAAAACTCAACATTCAGAACACTAAGATCATGGCATCTGGTCCCATCACTTCATGGGAAATAGATGGGGAAACAGTGGAAACAGTGAGAGACTTTATTTCTTTGGGCTCCAAAATCACTGCAGATGGTGACTGCACCCATGAAATTAAAAGACACTTACTCCTCTGGAGAAAAGTTATGACCAACCTAGATAGCATATTCAAAAGCAGAGACATTACTTTGCCAACAAAGGTCCGTCTAGTCAAGGCTGTGGTTTTTCCAGTAGTCATGTATGGATGTGAGAGTTGGACTATAAAGAAAGCCGAGCGCCAAAGAATTGAGGCTTTTGAACCGTGGTGTTGGAGAAGACTCTTGAGAGTCCCTTGGACAACAAGGAGATCCATCCAGTCCATCCTAAAGGAAATCATTCCTGAATATTCATTGGAAGGACTGATGCTGAAGCTGAAACTCCAGGACTTTGGCCACCTGATGCTGGGAAAGATTGAAGGAGGGAGGAGAAGGGGGTGACAGAGGATGAGATGGTTGGATTGCATCACCGACTCAATGGACTCAAGTTTGAGTAAACTCCAGGAGGTGGTGATGGGCAGGGAGCACTGGCATGCTGCAGTCCATGAGGTCGCAAATAGTCAGACATGACTGAGAGACTGAACTGAACTGAATTGAATGCATACATTTCTATTCCATTGGCTGTTCTATTAAAATATAATAACTTTATGCATAATTGGAATAATGGAGAATAAATTTATAAGTAACCAAATCAAATATAGAAGCATTTTTTTTCAAAGCCCCTCCCCAACAAAGGATAACAAAACTTTTTAAAATGGCATGTTTCACATTATAGATAGTTCAAAGCCATGTCTTTTACATAGTCAAAAATCTCACCCAAAGGACTCCAATCTGAACTGTACAGGTGTTGGCAGGGGCAGGGACATTTGCAGCTAACAAAGCAAGCACTTCATTTTCTTAAAACAACTGCATATCCTCAGTAACAACTTAACAGGTTGCCTTTCCCCACAGTCAAACGACAATTCAAAGAACACTCAGAGCATCACAGAACATTACAAAAGTCTTTTATTTAGAAAAGTATGGCTGTCGTGTTTTTATGTTTTTGAGAAATGGCGATAATTCAGGTTTCACTTCTATAGTAATTTGATTTGATCATTTTAAAATTCACACATAAAATGGTTCATTTATATAACCAGTTGCTAAGAGTCTTGGCATTTTAATAGGCGGCTTATGAAAACATACCTATTGAAAGAAATTACTAGTGTCTACAGAGAGGAAAAGGATGGATGAAGCTCATAAAACCTAACTGCATTTTAGTTTTGACTTGGGAAAGCTGCAAGATCATCCACCGGGAAACTCAAAATATAAATCCACTGATATATTGCTAAGTCCTACCTGGTACATTCCCAGCCAGCTGCTGCACTGAGAGTCCCTTGTCTAAAGGGTTCCAGGAGCTGATAGCGAACAGCAGACCTGACATGTGCTCTTCCATCACCACTTCTACATCTAACCTCATGAAAGTCTCAAGGACTCAGAAGACTAGAAGGGATTTTCTTTCCTCAAAATCTGACAAGTCTGGGCCTGATGTCTGGGAATAAATTGGGCCAGCCTAACCCAAACCAAGGCCGCCAACTGGTTGTTGACTGCTCTAAAAAGTGAAAATTGTTAGGTGCTCAGTTGTGTCTGACTCTTTGCAACTCCATTGACTGTAGCCAGTCAGGCTCCTCTGTCCATGGAGTTCTCCATGCAAAAACACTGGAGTGGGTAGCCACTCCCATCTCCAGGGGATCTTCTTAACCTAGGATAGAACCCGGGACTCCTGCATTGCAGGCAGATTCTTTACCATCTGACCCACCAGTGAAGCCCTGACTGCTCTAAGCATGGAGGCAACACCAAATCCAGTCAAGTCTCAGGAGAGAACACCTGCTAAGAACACTCAAATTCAAGCCTGCTCAGCAACTTTATGTTGTGAACCAGAAAAGCTGAGCAAGCAACTTCTGGTAGATACAGCAGACTCCATAGAAATGTTCCTATGGAAAAGCCAGGAAAAGAGTTCTCATTAAAAGCCAAAAATGCTGGGACCTTGATCTGAGATCCCAAACATGTAAATTTCTGAGAAATGAATGTCTGTTATTAAAAGAAAGAAAGGAACCTTCCTGTTGCAAAGTAACTCCCTTCTCATTTGACAGGCATGCCTAAATTCTTACCTTGAGTTACCATGAGAAATAGTAAGGAAATACTTAAAATTTCCCTGTCAGAAAGGGCAAAATCCATGAAGATAAATCCTGTAGTATTATCTTAGCATGAATTTTATATATTTTTAAATTATAAAATCCATTTTATGTTGTAAAATATATTCTAAGATATATTAATATTTATTAAGGGTTTTTGTGCCAGGAACTGTGATTATATGGAGTTTATAGAGGAGTGTTTTGTATACCTTATCTTAAATTAATCCTCATATGCTTCAAGGCAAGTTCTATTATTATCTATATTTTAGTTACGGAACCTTAGTCTGGTTAAGAAACTGGCCAAAAGTCAAGCAACAAGTAAAGAAGCAGAACAACCCAGGGTCATTTGACTCTAACATTATATCTACATTTCTCTCCAGCCAAGTTCCAAAGGAGGCTGGTAAACAAAAGACAGAGGTAGCAAGTACAAAGGACACTGATTTGTCCCATTAAAAAAAACAAAATGTTTTTGTCTAGATGGTGGCTCTGAATGTTAGCAGCTAACTGGAATGGCTCAGGGAATTTTTTTTTTTTTTTAATGCCGATGCCCAGGCCCCAGGCCTTGATCCCTATTCTGATTCCAATTAGTTTCTACATCAGAATTTTTATATACTTCCACAGGTGATGTACACAGAGAGTACAGGTCAAACTACCATCTAGAATGATGCAGAGTGGAAATTAAATGTTAGTTAATAAAAGAAGCTAAGTGACCAAATGAAGTTTTAGAATACTCTAGCACAGTTTTGTCCACGTTAGAAATGATCTATAATCTGCCTTGTCCAGTATGGTAGCTACTAGCTACAATGGCTAGTGTGACTGAAGTCAATTTAACATTTAATTTCAATTCTTTTCCATTTTAATCGAGAATAGATGCTACTATAATAGACAACACAATTCCAGAGGTCCCTCAATGCATCTCAGCATCCTTGGTTTACAACAGCTAAAAAGAGGGATATGGACTGTAAGCAACAAGGCAAGGTAGATAAGGCCTTACTGTTCATATCCATCAGGACCAATTTTCCAAAATGGAGCTTTGTTAACAATTCAGATGCTCTGAGTACCTTACATGAAAAAAAAAAAAAAAGATCAATGCCATAGAAAGTATGTCCAGCCAAATGTGCTTTAAGGACACAAGTCTTCAGAATCATTCTTTATTTGCTCTGTATAAAGCGAGTACCACCTGCAAGCTATGGCTGTTATATACACATATCACACTGATAATGCAAAGAAATGAAGACTGTTAAGGATGTGAAGAAACTGCATCTTCATATCTTTGGCATCTACTAAAGTATATATACATACACACACACACATATATATATTCCATGGATTGATTAGTAATAGTATAGAAAATATTTATCTAATATTGTGAATACTGTAGCTAATAATACTTGAGGAATATAAGGGCTTAGACACAAGTTACAGTCTAAAAAATCTATGTGCTTGGTCGCTAAGCCGTGTTCAACTCTTTGCAACGCTGTGGGCTGTAGCCCATGGGCTCATCTGTCCGTGGGATTTTCCACACAAGAATACTGACTGGACTGCGTTGCTATTTCCTCCTCCAGGTGATCTTCCCAACCCAGGGATCGAACTCAAATCTTCTGCATTGGCAGGTGGATTGTTTACCACTGAACCACCTAAAAATTCAAAAAAATATCCATAGTCTACCAAAAAGCATCACTTTTACTTCAATAAGAATTTTTAAGATTCTGATAAGAAACATTCTTTAATTTGGGCTACAAGACTACATGTCAGTAGTCATTCCAGAGATGTGTATATTTCCCTAAATTTTGCCATAAAGTGAGATTCTTTTTCAAAAGCTCAGATTATTTGAATTTTGCATATCAAATGTTAAAATATTTTATATCTGAATTTAAAATTTAACTTAATGTTTAACTAATTATATATGTGAATACCAAAATTATTTAAAATGACTTACTATATTCTGAATGAGACTTTCAAAAAGAAACATACTCTATGGCTCTGTATTTCCCTTTATAATGCAGTCATGCAAAACCTGAGCTAATACCAATCTAAACAAAACCAGGAGCTTCATCTGGTAAATTAAACTGTCTGGAGATAAACACTAAAACCTTGTTCATACACTTCTTATTAACTTGATGATAGTATACTCGAAAGTCCATTTTCCAAAATCAAGACAAGTTAATGGCTAAGAGCTGCTAGAAAAGAGAGAGGAAGAGGGATTAATAACACTAATTCAACACAAATGTGTTGAATTTATTCAAGATCCAAGAGCATCAGTTGCTTTCAGGGTACAGTTCTTTTGGACCATTCCTATTTTACTCTATATCATCGAAGTAACAACTACTATTCTGGCCTTGGTAACTCCTTTTATGACAGCAATGAAAAGTAAGAGTTTGCCTTTGTTTTCAAGAAAATGACATACAAATGTAATACAAGACACAATGGTCCAATAAAAAGGAAAAGCAAATTTGGACTATGATAATGGCCTAAAATAGTCATTTCCAATGCAAGAGACTATCAGTTCAGTTCAGTTCAGTCGCTCAGTTCAGTTCAGTTGCTCAGTCGTGTCCGACTCTTTGCAACCCCATGAACCACAGCACCCCAGCCCTCCCTGTCCATCACCAACTCCCGGAGTTTATCCAAACTCATTTCCATTGAGTTGGTGATGCCATCTAACTATCTCATCCTCTGATGTCCCCTTCTCCTCCTGTCTTCAATCTTTCCCAACATCAGGGTCTTTTCAGATGAGTCAGCTCTTTGCATCAGGTGGCCAAAATATTGGAATTTCAGCTTCAATATCAGTCCTTCCAATGAACACCCAGGACCAGAAGAGACCATGATATCTACTAATTGTTCCTTTCCAATTACATAGTGAAAATCAAAGACATAACACATTAGCGCAGCAAAGAATGAGTGAAATTATGAATATATCTCACTTTATCTTTTTAAACAGAATTTGTTTTAAAGCCTATAGTCCTTTTTTTCTTCAAGACAATATTCCATATAATTCAAACACTACCCTGGCCTGAAAAAATGCTGGTTAACTGATCCTCCATGGGATATCTTATACATTTTCCTATCAAAGTATTTATTTACTGTAGTATTTTTGTTTGCACATCTATTCAATATCTAACTCAAAAAATACTTATTGAGGCTCCATATGCCGAGTGCCATATCAGACACTGGCAATCTGACAATGAACATGGTAAGTTTAATGGTCTGATGGAACACCATATAAATTTATGGATAACAAAGAGCTGATCAGTGCTCTAATAGGAGCACAATCAGGGTGCTGTCAGAACATAGAGAAGGGTGGATCCAGCCCACATATGGACGTGAGAAAACGCCTTCCAGAAAGTGTGATATAAGTTGGAAAACAGAACCAATGGAGAATATGGGACGTTAAGAGCATCACTATCCAAAAAATTAACATGTACAACAGCTCAGTGGTGAGCAGGGTACCGAATGAAGGAGAAGGCAATGCTCACTAAGCTGGAGAAGAAAGTGGGTCAAGACGTGGCCTGAGAATGAGCAGAGGTAACAGTGGAGGATTTGTACATCACGTTAAGGAGTCTCAGCTTCTATCCCTACAGCCTGGAGGTGCCAGATTTGAGTTTTATAGGACAGTTATCCTGGCAGCCTTGGAGAAAAGAAACTGGAGTGTGGAGGAGGCCAAAGAGCATAAGACTCCTGATGACTGTCTCTCAGAAGGCAGTTTAACAGGATTCAATGCAAGATCAATCGACAGCATTGATTCAACTTAGTTCATGCTGGAAAACCCATCTATTTACCTATTCATGCCCCAAATACAAATGTCTATCATTCTTTATTAACAAGGTATGTGCTTACCGTCCACAGGTGGTAAGGATATGGAGTTTAAGCTGTTTCATAATTACTAAATTAGCTTCCCCCAAATTTTAGGTACTCTATCTTCTTCCCACCACCCTCACATCGGTCATTCTAGTGATCAATGGATACACCTGCATAGCAGCAGGTCATAGTGAAGAGACAGATCTTCCCCCGAACTGAAGTAGCTTCTTTTGTTCACAATGTTAATTCTACCAATATAATACAGTCCACCCAGCATTAAAACAATAAAAACCAAAGTTGAGGGATAAACGTATCCATGCAGAAATTGTTGAGCAGAACTATATACCTGTATATCAAGCAAATACGCTACATTTGTATTCATGAAGCATCCCACTGGACCATACTAGGCATTATCCCAGCAATTTATAAATTAGTTAACTGACCTTTAAGCTGACTTTCTAGAATACCCAAAAATTAGTACCCAAAGAGAAACAAGTCTTTACTGCTGCAGAAGCAAGTATTTCAAAGTGAGAGAAAAAAAAAAATCACCATACTTGAATAGTGTTATTTATTGTAGCATATATTTTTTTCTGCCTTTCAGCTTGCACCGCATAAAATTACCATTTTCTGGGAGATCCTTGGAGATGAATCTCTGGTGCTCTTACCACAAATGGCAACAGTTTTAGAAGTCTGCTCTTTAGCATCTGAGATTTCTCCATGATTTTCTTGCTATTTACAGCCCATCACCAGTTACATCAGTGACATCATCCTCCATTTCAAGGGGTCAATGGGTAGAATGGGCACGTGCTTACATGCTAAATTGCTTCAGTCCTGTCCAACTCTTGTCCATGGAATTTTCCAGACAAGAATACTGGAGGGAATTATCATTTCCTTCTCCAGAGGATCTTCCCAACTCAGAGATCAAACCTGTGTCTGTTATGTTCCCTGCATTGGCAGACAGGTTCTTTATCACTAGCACCACCTGGGAAACCCAGTGATAGAGTAGCAATCTCTTCCATTTAAGTCAAGAAGTTTATCTTCAACTCTGATTTAAACATACCTTCACCAAGCAAGGGTCCTTAACCTTTTAGGCTAATAAGTAATATGGACGTAATATACAACATGACAAATATAATTAACATTTTTGTATGTTATATATAAAAGTTTTTAAGAGAGTAAATCATAAGCAAGTTCTCATAGAAGGAAAAAACTTTGTTTCTTTTAACACTGCATATATATGATGTTGGATATTCAATAACCTTACTGCGGTAATCAAAAAAGAAGAAAAAGCATAATAAATATGGGTTAAATGAAAGAGAGGGTTAAATACTAATTCAAAAAGACATATGCATAATAATGTTCATTGCAGCATTATTTACAATAGCGATGGTGTGAAGCAACCTAAGTGTTCATCAATAGATGGATGGATGAAGAACATGTGGTACACACACACACACACACACCACACAGAAGAATAAAACAGTGATTTTTTTAAAGAAAGGAAATATTGTCATTTGCAACAACGTAGGTAAATCTAGAAGGTAATATGCTGCAAAGTAAGGGAAAGACAAATACCATATAATCTCAGTTACATGCGTAATTAAAAAAAAAAAAAGAAAACAGACTGATAGATACAGAGAACAAGAACAGCTGCCAGAAGTGGGGGACGCAGAGGGTGGGAGGGCAAAATAGGTGAAGAGAATTAAGAGGTACAAGGTGCATGCATGCTCAGTCATGTCTGACGCTTTGGGAACCACACAGACTGTATCCCACCAGGCTCCTCTGTCCATGGGATTTCCCAGGCAAGAATACACTGGAGTGGGTTGCCATTTCCTCCTCCAGGGGATCTTCCCGACCCAGGGATCACACCCATGTCTCCTGTGTCTCCTGCACTAGCAAACAGAATCTTTACCACTACCACCACCTGGGAAGCCCTAAGAGGTACAAACCTCCCATTATATCAATAAAATAAATTATCCACAAGGATGTAAAATACAGCACACCAAATATGGTCAACAATATTTTAATAACTGTATGGAGACAGATGGTTACTAGACTTACTGTAATCTTTTCATAATGTGTGAAATGTCAAATCATTATGTAGTACAGCTGAAACTTACATAATATTGTACATCAATTACATTTCAGCCAAAAAATGAGAGAGAGAGAAAGAAAAGAAATGAATGTAGAGGGAATCCCCACTAGTTCATATTATCCATTTGGTTCATATTACTCACTCCACTGGTCCTAAGGCTAGTGGTAACACGGTGAGGCCCGCATAAATCTAAATAAAACCTTTCCCAGCCTACTTCTGCTGTTATTTCCATGCACTGTATCCACCGCTGTTGTCAACAGCATCTCCTCCCGTCTACCACTACTGTTGTGCTTCCAGGTGGCTTCTCCTTCAGTACTCAGCTTGGCACATCATCTCCATGATTACTGGAATGCAATAAAAGTGAGAAAAGTCCAACCCAAGGGAATCTAATTTTTTTTTCTTTTGAAAAATGGTATTTACTGCACCTGTACTGATCTAGATCCTGAGGATGATAAGCCTTTCACGGGGCTTTCATTTTGAAGCATGGACACATGCCCGGCACACCCCCTCCTCAATGTCACCGTGGGAGGCAGCAAAGCACAGGAAGGCTCTAGAATTCAAGAGTGGGTATAAATCTTGGTTTTGCCCCTGACCAGATGGTGGGACACTAGATGAACCCTTTAAACTCTCTTTGCCTCAGTGTCCTCACTGGTAAAACAGAGAATATTTAAAATTCTACTTCCCAGAGTTGTTGGAATTAAACACAAAATGGCTATCACAATACCCAGCCAAAATAATGACTATGGCTACTGGTTATCATATCAGGTTTTTTCCCAGGGAAAGTTTGAAGATTAACTTGTTTTAATTAAAAGAGGATTAAAGGCTGTTGGGCCAAGTTACCCACATCTACTCTTTACCCCCGCTAACTTGGAATTGCACATGATTTTGAGAATCCCCATTCTGCTCTTTTCCTAAGCCCTTGGGGGGTCTCAGATGAGAGACTTAACAACTTCCAGAGCTGCAGAAATGCAGATAATAGGACTTGGCTGCTCATCATATCTGGACTTCTCTCCAATTCCTTGGTGGCCAAGTTCCAATTTTTTGGAACTTCACAAGTTCCAAAGTTTTAAGTCTTATTTGTATACTTGCTGCATGAGGCAAATGAGCCATACTCCACTGCATGAATGGAGGAAACCAGGGAGGGGGTTAGCAGGTCTTGAAGGCCCAAGGTTAATTCCCCAACTTTGAGCTGTTAAAAAATACAGGAATGGTGAGGGAGACCCTTAGAAAGCAGCATGTACAAGCCAAATGAGTTGTTGAAAGGATTTTGTATGAGTTTCATCATCTTCAAAATTAAATCCATCCACTGCTCTCAGCCGACTCAACCTCTTTCCATCATTAATGGACTCACCAACAAAGAAACAAGACACAATAGCCCTTCATTTCCTCCTGAAAGTGGCCACCTAAATACCTTTCGAATCTATACCAGCATCTAGGGTTTGGGTTTTTAGTCAGGAGAGCAGTCAGTACTGCTCAGAGCCATGGATTTTCTCTTCCTATCAATAATTTAACCTCTCAGTAAATTACAGGAAACATCTGCTTGCTGAAAAGCACCATGTTACTTTCCATAATAAACTCTTCTGCTGCCACACAACAATGAATCTGTGGCAATACGGATACTAAATATTTACAAGTGCTCCCTGTGAGAAGCATGATCTGCACTGCCTACCTCAAACAATCAAACATGCACACACAAGCAGCTTAAGGGAGAAGATCCTTGAAGTATAAAGTGGAGAAAGAACTATCTTCAAAAAGTAGAGCAGACAATGAATGAACCATTTGTAAAGAGCATCTTGGTTTAAGACATTTTAATATATTATTTTTGAAAACATAAGCCTGAGGTTAGTTTTCAGAAATCTAAGAGAAGCAACGTACTTTATAGCTCACCAATTAATCATTTTGGCCAATGGCACTGTCTTTTCTCTCCCTGAGGGCCTTGCATTTAGACAATACTTCTATTAAAAAAAACTGTTCTTAACATCAATTGTATAAAACTTTGAACCCTAGTACAGGTGGCTGAAGCTGGCTTGCAGTATCTCTTTTCAATTGCAGGTTCAGTGACATTCATGTTAATAGACTGAAATCAGTCATGGTAGGTATGTTTATACCTTGGAAATCACCAAGTGCTACAAGTCAGAAGTCTTTTCTTTTGCCCAGAAAGCCAGGTGCACACCAACAGAGCAAAATATCCATCAAAAAGGGACCGGTTTGGGCTTCCCTGGTGGCTCAGTGGTAAAGAATTTGCCTGCCAATGCAGGAGACATGGGTTTGATCCCCGGTCGGGGGAGATCCCACATGTCTCAAAGCAACTAAGCCTGTGTGCTACAACCACTGAGCCTGTGCTCTAGGGCCCAAGAGCTGCAATTCCTGAGCGTGTGTGTCACGACTACTGAAGCCCACGCACGCCAGAGCCCATGCTCAGCTACCAGAGAAGCCACCACACGGAGAAGACCACGCGCCACAAATAGAAAATAGGCCCTGCTCACCGCAAGTAGAGAAAAGCTTGTACAGCAACAAAGACCAAGCAGAGCCAAATTTAAAAGTTGAAAAAGAAATTTTTTAAGGACAGATTTATTAAATTATGGCAAAACTATACAATAGAATTCCAAAATATATACTGATGGAGAAGGAAAGGTGTCCACAGTATTTTAAAGTTACAATTATATATTAGAGGTAATTTTAAAACTACATATATATACCTATGTATTTTTACATGGGATCCCATTTTAGTAACTTACATATGTATAAATACATATACATACACACACAAAGAGAGAAAAATCTGGAAAAATCTGGAAAACACACTATCTATCAATGGCTGGTAAGAGTATGAGTAAATTCTAGTTTATCTAACTTTTCTGAATTTTCCAAAGTTTTTGGAATGGCTGTAATTTCAAAATGGGCAGGGGACCACAGTGAAACTTAAATGAAAAGAAATTAGTGTTATGATACTGGCCCAAGTATACAAATTTTCATGCTAGAATCATGAACCACCTGTATGTGAAGATGATTGGGGTAAGAAGTAGACGGGAGTATTCTCTCCTTTTCATTTTATTTATTTTTTAAAAAATATTGAAATGAATTAGGTATCAGAGTTCCGTGTAAATTTTGAGAAGTTGTTTTGGCCTAAACGCACTTTCACCTGCTTCCAGACTAATTAAGAATGGATACTCAGTCTGATAAAACTTTGGAAAAAAAAACTAGCATATAATTGAGAAGAATTCTTTTCTTAGTGACCTTTCCTATCACTGGATACACTGGTCTATAGCATTCAACACTTGGAAAATTTTGTGCCCAACTCAGAAGACCAGACCAACATGACATATACCAGCATGTTTTTATTTTTTTTTTAAACTCTCTAATTGCCACAAAGACATAATTGCATTGAGAAATCAACAGTTTAGCCATTCGGATGCTCTAATAATCTCAGATTCTCCAAAACCATCTGCAGTAGGTTTTGAAGGTAGAAATAGGACCCATTTCCTACTTCAAATGTATTTTCCAATGCCTTTAAACATTTTATCAAACACAATGCAAACAATAACATTAGTGAGTGAGAGGAATGAGAAAGTCTTTAAAAATGAATAAGAGGAAATTAATCCATCCTACTAGTACTGTTCTTAGCAACATCCTCCAGCTTCTCCTCACATCACTTGAGTTATTCAAATCTAATACGAATTTGTACCACCAGCCCCTGTATCCTACTCCAGTACAGAGGTCTCAGGATATAGCATCTCCCGTGGGAGTTCAATTTCCATGATCCAGAGTAATCAGATGATTATAAGGCTCCTAAAATAAGGATTTCCTTATTTTATTCAAGTTTTTCAGACTTGCCTTTTCTTCATGACTGATACTTCTGAAGAATATTGATCCGGTATTTTATAGAACAACCTTCCATTTCTCTTTGATGTATTTCTCATTAGACTAAGGTTATAAACTTGTAGAAAAAAATACGAACAGGTGAGATGTGCTTCTAATCATACCATATTAGGGCACATGACATTAACATGGCTTATCACTGGTGATGCTGACCATATTCACTTAGTAAAATTGTGTCTACCAGGTTTCTCCATGGTAAAGTCACTATTTTCCATTCTCTACCTTATATTCTTTGAAAGCAAGTTACTGAGTTCACATGACACTTCATAGGAGGCAAATTTAGCCCCCCCTTCTAAGAGTGAAAGTATCAACATAGACTACGTGGAATTCTTCTGTAATGATGTCATCATTGTGGTCTCATGGATAATCATTTTATTCTTTGGGCTACAATTCAATGCTATCATCTATTTTGTTGCTATTGATACTTTTAACCTGCACAATTTTTTGAGAAATTGAGATCTGGGATCTTCTCATCAGCTATGTTAGATAGAAATATTTCATTTATCTTACAGTTACATTTTCTTGAGAGTCTCTTGAACTGCAAGGAGATCCAACCAGTCCATCCTAAAGGAGATCAGTCCTGGGTTTTCATTTGCAGGACTGATGTTGAAGCTGAAACTCCAGTACTTTGGCCGCCTGATGTGAAGAGCTGACTTGAAAAGACCCTGATGCTGGGAAAGATTGAGGGCAGGAGGAGAAGTGGACGACAGAGGATGAGATGGTTTGATGGCATCACTGACTCAATGGACATGGGTTTGGGTGGACTCTGGGAGTTGGTAATGGACAGAGAGGCCTGGCGTGCTGCGGTTCATGGGGTTGCAAAGAGTCAGACATGAATGAGCGACTGAACTGAGTGGTTGTCCCATAGTACTAGGAATCTGAGATTCGCTCTACAAATGTATGCCATCTTAAAGACTACCACACTGCATAGCCCCAGGGGGATACTGGTCACACACACACACACACACACACACACACACACACACAGTTCCTGTTATCTTCACCACTAATCATTGGGTAGCTCTTTCTTTTCCTTTCTATATTCCACTAGTTTCCCTGCTACAGCAGCAAAAGAGGCATACCCGTGACCAGAAGTATAAGAGATCTGCAGGACCTGAGAAAGTTAATGATGAACTGGAATGTCAGATAGCAAGTGGGGGTGCAAGGGAAGAAGAAAGCAACTATTTCCATTTATTGATCACTTCACCACATGCCAAGCACAGTACCAACGTTATTATTTAAAAAGAAAAAGTCTCTCGATGCTCAAAAATCCCTTCTGGAGACTAACATCCAGATCGTACTCAGTAAAATAAGACAATACCAAAGTCACACACAGCAAAGTTGGTTAACTATGAAGTCAAATCACCCTTGTCCAAAACTCTTTATCTTGAGCACTATAATCTTCTACCTCCAAGCAAGCCAGGATCTAAATATTACTATGTTTTTGACCCAGGATGCCTGAGTGAAGGGGGAAAACCACAGCATTAACAGGTCCATCTTTTCTTCAAGCCCTACTCACCTACATTCCCTCCACCACACACTAAATTTCTAGTTCCCCAGTTATGCACATTAGCATGGAGGAAGTTGTACAAGATTGCTGAGATAATTATCACAGAGAAAGATAAGCTTTCTCTGATCTCACTTCAGTACTGAGAAATACAGCTCTCATATTTATGTAGTATGTAAGTTATATCCCATCAAATCCTTCCAACTGCCTGCAGTGTAATAAAAAGTTATGCCTAAAAATAAACAGCATCTTTACATCAGTCATGACGATGCTGAGACTTAATATCCATCCAAAAAATTCCCTGAGCACCTTCTTTCAGAGGAACCAGTAAACCACTCATTCATATAAAGCGCATGTTCAACTGGAGTCAGTTTCATAATATATTAATTAACACTGCTTCACTCTGCAATGACAAGACCCCCATCTGCTTTCCCGGCAGTGTAGAGGAGATGGATTTTAAGTCAGTTTAAGGGAGATCTGAGTCTCGGATGTTTCTATCTGTACTTGAAACCAAAAGTTCTCATCTAGGTCTACTTTTCACTGTCTTAACTCAGCACATCTTAACAGATCTCAAGGCCAGAGGAGGACTATTTCTTTATCAAGTTCCCTCACAAGGTGAGTAAACATCAAACATCAGCATTACAGGCTAACTCTGGGGCTGAACTTTGACAGGAGAGAGAAGGGTCATCCTACAGCAGTAAGATTTTCCACCACCAAAACTTCTCTCCACTTCTCTACAGTTAAATCTACCTTCTGCATTGTCGCTATTCTCTGAGGTCGTCTTATCTTAGATATATGGCCACATTTCTCTGAATGACTCTTTAACATGGGGCCTAGAGGAAAGGGAGCAAGAACTATAATGTTACCCTATGGTTAATGATTAATACTCTGATCACCAAATCCAGAAGGCAGAAATCTAAGCAAACTAACATGGTTTAGAGTTTTAAAGTCATGTTAGGCTATGTGGGCAGGATAATATTCCCTTAGATGTCCACATCCTAATGCCCAGGTATTATGTTATGTTACACTAAAAGACCTGGTAGGTAGGATAAAGAAAAGGTATGGTCCTCTAGGGCCTTCCCTGGTTGATCAGTGGTGAAGAATCTGCCTGAAATGTAGGAGATTCAAGAGATGTGGGTTCAATCTCTGGGTCAGGAAGATCCCCTGGAGTAGCAAATGGCAACCCACCCTGGCATTCTTGCCTGGGAAATCCCATGGACAGAGGAGTCTGGCAGACTACAGTCCATGGGGTTGCAAAAAGTCAAGACACAACTAGGCAAGTGAGCACACACACAGTCCTTTAGATGTGAAGGCTATCCTGGATTATCCAGTAGGTCCAGTATAAATCATATGAGCCCTTAAGAACTGAGGACAATTCCTGGTCAGAGAGACAGGATAGAAGGAGGAGGACAGATTTCAAAAGCAAAAGGAACTCAACCACTGTTGCTGACTTAAAGATGGAAGATGATACAGTAACCAGCTAATGAAAATGGAGGGTCCTTAGAAGCTAGGAATGGCTCTCAGCCAGCAAGAAAATGGGGATCTCATTACTACAATGACAACGAAATGAATTTTGCCAACGACCCAATCAAGGAAACAGATCTCTACCAGGAGCCTCCAGAAAAGAATGCAGCCCTGCTGACACCTTGATACTAGCCTACTAAATTCTGTGTCAGAAATATAAAATAACTTTGTGTTGTCATCAGACACTAGGTTCATGACGATTTGTTATAGCAGCAAGAGAAAACTAATACATGAGCTCAGGCAAAATGAAGCCTTGTGAGAATATCTTCTAGGATTTCAGTCTTTAAAATCACAAGGAACAAATTACATAGTACATTGTTTACAAATGTTCTTCAGTAAGTGAGAGCGGCTGTAGAACAACATTTGCAATACCAAAGACAGCTGTTGGGTGTTCAGAAAAGATTATTACCAAAAATATTAAATCAACCCAGATTATCCTCAAGAGCAAAGATAATTAACTTTGACCAGTAATTCCAAGTTTTTTTCAAGTATAACGAGTTTTTATAGAAGCAATAAATGGCATGGGCTCCCAAACGAACAGTGATGCTTTTAGTAAAGTATAGATTGACATAATTCCCCAAATCTAGTCTGGATTCATTAATGCTTCTAAATGACTTTGCATCTTAGTAATCACAACAGAATCTACATACAGATGAAAAATTGCATCCCATACACAAAGGAGAAAATTATTTATACAAAGCTTGGTACACACAGAGGGGCAAAGATTCTTCTGGGTCCTGGCCACCAGTACCGCTCAGACCCATAAAATTAAAACCAGCATCATGGACTAAATACCACCGTTAGTCTTGGCACATATGTGTCAAAGGGTACCTCTGTGAGAGGCATCGCAGGTTTTCCGATTTCTATCTTATGGATAGGTCTTAAGATATTTTTACTATCTAAGGATTTTTAATCCTCTTAACATTTTAAGGAATTTTTTAATAATCACAAATCCACCTGAAGTTATTTTATACACTGCTAAAACCACACCTGGGAAAGATACTATAAACAGAATGACTATCCTCCCCCCTAACAAAAATCACTTCCCAAAAAATACATGAGGCAGCATGTTGGCATGTTTCCATTTTTCACCAACCCATAACTTGGTTCAACTAAGTTCTTAAGACATACAGAAATGTTTTAAAACAGAAAAATGATTCAATTGTATTTATAAATATTAAATCACACAAAACCAATACTTGGAGAATATGCTGCTATACTCATTTTCCATCAGTAGACATTATGTCCACAAGACTCCCAAAGGCAGACTTTATATTAATATGAGATCCAGCAACCAACCTCAAATAATACAACAAGGATAACTTAACAAACACAATCAATTTCCAATATAACTGATAGTTAACAGTATGATGTTGCACAATCCATTAAAAATAATTTGATACGCCCATGTAATCAAATACCAGAACACTTGCCCAAAGTTTATCAAGGTTAGAATATAATCTTACTTCAGTACTATGGGTAAGTAAAATATAAAGAGACGAAAATAATTCCATGGTTTATCACAAATTCCACATGTGTGATAACCAATGAAAAGGTTTATAATTTTAAACTGAACCAAACAAGTGTGTAAAACCACAGAGAAGGCAACATTTGATGGTTTTAGGATGGTTATACGGAATTTTTAAAGTGACAACAAGGCTGGCATTTAGACTCTGCCAATAATCTGATGTACATCTTTAGGCAAATAATTGGGCCTCAAGATTTTCCCCCTCATGTGTAAAATGATGCGATTGGTTCTCATTTGATTCTGCACTCTAAATTCTCGAATGCAAAGTGGAATAGCAGCGTCCCTATTGTCGTCAGGTTCTGATGATGTTCCTTATCTCTAAGACTGAGCTAGGAGTCAGTTAGCCCATTGCTCTGAACCCCGACTTGATGAGCAACCTCAAGCAAGTGTGGATTTCCCAGCAAGCCTCAGCTTCTCCTTTGCTAAAAGCTTCCTTTTCTAACTGTGAAGAGAATAGGGCTACCTAGGGAGACATTCCTATACAATCAAAGTAGCATCCCTGTTTATAAAAACTAAATGATGCTCAGATTAAACTCCAAGCTAGTGAGTTCCACTTCCTTTATAATTTTAAGAATGGAGTGTGTGGAGTGGAAAAATAAAAAAGGGAGAGCATCTCATTGGGACCAAATACACTGTTGGACTTGGTCATTCTTCTTCCAAAGCACACAAAATAGAATGCTTAATCCGTAAAATAGACTTGAAGATTGGCCTCTAACTCCTGACAATTGGCATGCAACCACAATAAAGCATGCCAAGTTTCTGAACAACAGAAAAAAAAAAAATCAGGCTAAATGACTGCTCGTCTTAAGATTTGGGCAGGAAAGCAAAATGAAACAAAACAGAATTCCACAAATATTTTTGGCAAGAGAGAATTTTAAAAGCACCTACTAAAGAAAACCTACTTAAAGGAATGGGACTTTTAGATACAATGCCCCACTTGAACTGCAAGGACTTTAAAGAAAGGAAGAGAGGGAGGGAAGAAAGGTGGCAGGTAATCAGTCTTTACTACACACATGAAATTGAAAAAGGCAAATCTGAATCCTGCCACCACAATGTGAGGCATAAGGTTACACTGAGGAGAACATCCTCAGAATTCTAATTTATGGCATTCATCCCCTCCTGGACTTAGTGAATGGTGACTAATAATTGTGGGGACCTTGCTTTCAGTAATAGTGCCAATACTCTCTTGAGAGACTTCATACCGTTATTTATCGAGAAGTCTCGATCATTTTCTTGTCATCACTCCCGAATGCCTTTTGGTCTCTGTCGTTCTCAACCATCTCTCTTTTCAAGAGCACCTCTCTCTCTGTCCACAGAGCAATGTTTAATCGTGTACAAAAAAGGGACAACCACACAGCCATCAGCATAAGTCACGCTGCAGATCCACCAACCGCCACGTTTAATTGGCAGAACTGATGTCTCTCACATCAGTGCCTGCAAATGCAGCTGGTTCTGTAGGGTCCTCATGCCTTATAATTTGGTTAAGCCTTCAAAAAATTATGCCAAGGGAGAAGCAAACAGGTACTCTTTAAAACAATGGGGAAAGACTTTCAGCGCCTTTTCAGTACACGTAATAAAACTAAACCTATTGAAAATAAAATTTCTAGGAATTGGGAAATCACAAAACTAAAAAATTTATGGCAATCCTTCATAGCCAGACTGCTAGCGAATCTCTGAATGTGTGTTGTTCCGCACCTCTCTGCTCTGCCAGTAAACTCCGCCTGATTCCTCTACCTTTGTCAGCCGAAGAGTCACTCATCCTTGGAGACTGCTGAGGGAAGGTGCATGTTCCTTTGTCTCTGGTACAAGAGAGCCCAGTCCACAGCTTCAGTTCCAGCAATTACTATATGCCTTGTAGCTGTTCCTTTTTTTCTGACTCTCTCTCTCCCAAGACCTAATTTTTTTGTTCATTTCTGTACCTCAACAGCCTAGCCCAACCCCAGACATACAAGTGGTACTTCATATTTACTACCATGACTGTCAATCCAGAAAAGGATCTGCCTCAAATTTAACCATCTAGGTCTCCATCCACTTTGATGGAAATGATGAGTTTGCAAGTCTGATTATTTTTATGTAGTTGGGGACAGGGGGAGGGAGATAACTTGACCTCTACTCACTACTTCACTACTTTCACCCAGGAGATGACAGTGTCAAGGGAACAAATTAAAAATGCATTTTTTTTCTTATTAAAATACATACAGCAACTCTACAGTGGTGCTTTTGCCATTCCCCTTCTTATAGTTGAGGTAACTAAGTCTTGAAAGAGTAAATGACTTTCCAAATATCTCCCAACAAAACCAGTGACAAACCAAGGATTGGGTCCCTAGATCTATCAAACTCCCAAACCTATCCATTACGATTTCTTCAATTTACCCAACAGCATATGTCCAACTCCAAAATAGAAGGAACAAAAACTTGACAATGATTTTTCACTTAATATGCATGAGTATGTTCAACTATCTATTTGATAGGGTAACCACTGTTTGGTAATCATTTACCTATTTTCAAGTCTTGTCAATGCTCTATAAAATAGAGAATATTAATTTTTACATTCCAGTTTTACTTCATTATTACAATCAGCTTCGGGGAACCACCAGCCTTGTTCAAGTTAAGTCTGCAGGCTTCTGAATGTTTATAAGCATTTGTCCTATTTCAACCCAAACTCCCCTAAGAGTTTCCTTAGCTGGGAAAACAAATATATGAACAAAAGGTTAGCTAAACAGAGACAGGCTAGTTCTCTCTGTCTCATTTGCATGCAGTAAAGAGTTTATTTATTAACTTTCACAAGACCCCTAGTGGTTTTCTGTGACAGAGAGAGTATTTTTGGATAACTAGCATATGTGGCTACCTAGATGACTGAAATCTACAATCATGCAACAAATTCTTACTCAGCACTTACTGCCCCAGAGGCTGGGACTGGTGATACAGCAAGTGTAATCCCTACTTTTCTGAAACATACACCTATATTTATTTGGCTGCATCATGCAGCATACATGATCTTGGTTCTCCAACCAGCGAACAAACCCACACCCTTCCAGTGGAAGCATGGAGTTTTAACCACTGGATTGCCAGGGAAGTCTCCTGAAGCTAATATTCTTGTGTATAATACTGGCTCATAAATAAGTAAACAAAAAGAAAAGGTAATTTCAATATTAATAAGTGCATGCATGCATGTCCAGTCATGTCAAATTCTTTGCAACCCTATGGACTGTGGTCCGCCAGGCTCCTCTGTCCATGGGATTTTTCAGGCAGGATTCTTTACCACTGAGCCACCTGGTACCAACAAGAAAATGCAGACTAATACAAAAGCTGATGGAGAGTGGTGAAGTCAAGAAGATAGTAGCCAGACGATGCTGTGCAAAATTCTTTGTGTGCTTAGTCACTCAGTCAGGTTAGACTCTGCAACTGCAAGGACTGTGGCCTGTCAGGCTCCACTCTCCATGGGAATTCTCCAGGGAAGAATACTGGAGTGGGTTGCCATGCACTCCTCCAGGGGATCTTCTCAATCCAGGGATGGAACCCAGGTCTCCTCATTGCAGGCAGATTCTTTACCGACTGAGCCACCAGGGAAACCCAAATTTTCTTTAGATAAGGTAACTACCAAAGTTTCTGAGATGGTGGAGAATTTAGAGTTTAGATGAATTAAGTCAGCAGAAAACCTGAGGAAAGACATCTAGACAGAGACCTCAAGTAGTGTGGGTGGGTTTAATATGTTAGAGAAACAATACAAAAAGCCCAAATAGCTGGAGCTCTCGTTCCCTTACTGATTTCTACTTTTCAGTCCATCGTGGTCAAAGGACAGTCTCAATTCATTCAAACTTGGTGAGGCTTGTTTTATGGCTCAAGATACAGTCCATCTTGGTATATGGTCTGTGGGTACTTGAATGCATGTTCTGCTTTTGATGGGTGGAGTGTTCTATAAATGCCAGCCTGATGGTTGATGGTGCTGCTGTATTCTTCAATATCTATGCTCATCTTCCCACTTGTTCTCACAGTTGCTGAGACAGAGCTGTTGAAGAATCCCGCCATAACCGTGGATTTGTCTATTTTTCTTTCATCTGTAAGTTTTTGCTTCACACAGTTGGCTGCTTTGTTGTTTGGTGCACAGACATGTAGAATTCCTATATCAACTTGCTGAACGACCCTTTTATTATAAACTGTCTCTCTCTATCAGTAGTTATTTTATTTGCTATGAAGCCTTCCTTATCTGATATTAATATAGCCACCTTTGCTTTCTTTTGATTACTGTTTCATGATACACTATTCTATCCTTTTACCTTGAACCTGCCTATTTCATATTAATTGAAGTGAGTTCCTTGAAGATAACATATAATTGGGTCATATTTTCAACCCACCCTGCCAGGTTTTGTCTTAAATTGGTGTACTCACACCATCTGCATTTGATAAAATTACTCATCAGTGTGTTGGGACTTAGGTATTTTTTTTTCTTTCTGTTTTTGCTTTTTCTCTTTTCTTTCTCCTACCTTCCTATGCGTTACTTGAACCTTTTTTAGAATTGATTTTGAGTTATCTATAGTATTTTTGAGTATATATCTTATTGATAAAATATTTATTTTATCCAGGGACTTTTGTGCTAAATACTATGCAACTACTTTACTCACATCAAGGAAACAAGACTGCGGTTATATCATAAAAATATTTAAAAAATCACTAGTTCAGGTATGTTTGACAGAAAGAGAAAAGTGTTAGATGGGCCTCTTAATAGCAATGACAAATGTACCAGCAAGCTAGTTTATATCAAACAAATACAAAAAAGATTCACTTTCAATCCAAACCTAATGCATTTTCTAATTCCGTGAATCTCCATTTCCTGTCTCTAGTTCCTGCCACTTTAACAAATAGGGCTCATAAGTATGATAAAGACCATTCATGATAAGCCAATATTTAAAAATAGATGACCATGTATAACAAATTACTAACTCTATTATATTTACTTTCATTGACAAATAATATTTGCATTAATATTACATTTTTATAGTAAAACCTAAGAAATCTAAACTATTTAAATGTAAATGAGAATCTTCTTTTACACTAGGTATTTATAGACCATTATTTGGCAGATTTAATGATTTATATTTACAATTTCAGCACCCACTGCAACATACATAGGCTCTCCCATCTTGGGCCTGAAACCAAAATGCAGCCCTTCTGTTCAACTACCCCGTTTCTTCCCTTGTAGATTGGATTAGGCTTCTTGATTATTTCTGCTTAAATAGTGAAATTGGTATCATGAAGAAGAGAAGAAAGGCAAACTGAAGTCCAAATCACTGCACACAACCAGGCTGCTCAGCCTGAGGGCCCAGGATCAGGACACTCTAGTTTCTGCCACATCACCCACACAGCGGCAGGTACATATTCCTTTGGTCTACCAGCTCAATGTTGCCTAGAGCAGGCTGTGGGATCCAGGATCGAAGTGAGGCGAATCCAGTCCCATGTAAGAGGTGAAAGGAACTATACACAACATCACAAAGCCAAAGAAGGATAACTTTTTCATTGGAAAATCTGAAAACTCTGCATCAGAGATTACAATCAGGACAGTAAACAACCTTAGCTACTGATAGTTACCTTGGTTAGCAGTGCTCTTACAGGTTTTCTAGTTCCTTAAAGGATCTCTAAAACTCAACAGAGATTGAGGATGTCAACAAAGAAAAAATTAAGATCACTAATACACTAACTATACTTTGATAAAAAAATGATTAACAAAATTAAATTTTTAAAAACACACACACAGGGAAATGGAATCAGATCAGTTTCCTTGTGAAACAACCATGATATCTCAGCTCCAAGGGAGCACAGGTGGGATATGGGAACCACTTCCTACTAGGAATAATCCCAGGCAAATGTAGCTTCCAAGGCAGATGTGTGCCTCCCTGTTCCTGCCTCCTCCATCCTAGGACCTGCCTGGTGTTTCTGCAGCAGCTGGCTGAACAAGCCTCAGGTCAACACCAGCTGCAGTGCCTGCTGAGAGAAAACAGAGCACAACACTGAAGCTGAAAGAGGGGGAAAATGCAACAACCTCTCATTGGTAAGACAGGGCCCCTGGTATCCTTCCAGCTCCATTCTCCAACACCCACACACCTGCAAAGTCAGACCACCACTGTCTCTATTCCTCCAGCTCACCACAAGGGAATACCACACTAGCAGGGTCTGCATCCTCTGCTCGTATGAAATCTGCAGCCCCTGCAACCAGCTGCTCACCCAAGCTCCAGCCAAGTCCTGCTGCTTGGTAACAATGAGCATTTACCTGTGGCCTAAAAACCACAGGTGACTGTAAAGCACAAAATAACTCAAAACATGCTGTCATTTTCTTTCTCTTCATGCTGTACTTTTTTCTCCTTTAGAGACATAAGAGTGGTTTTTGTCAGCATGCTAATCCATGATGGTCTTTTTCCTGCTGAAAGAAATATTTGGACTACAGCAAAATGCTTCTCCATAATTCCACCCTTCCTTCCTTCTAGCAAGCTTCAGAGCTCACCGTGTTTTACAAAGGGTAAGCTTTGCTCTCTTACTTCCAAGATCATTCATGATATCACCCAATATGTTACTGACCTTATGGCCTAGAGACAGATTAACATGCAAAAGCTATCCAATCCTTTTGCCCTCCTTACTGAATTACAAGATAAAAAGTAAGTAGAAGGCTGTGATTAAATAAATAAATAAATAAATCTTCCTTATAAAAAATGTGGGACTCAAAGCTACAAATCAGAAGTACTAACCTTAAGCCCTTCATTTGGCCAGTTCTGAATCCAAAGAAACTGACTTGGGCTGTGGGCACACATGGAGAGCGAGGGAACAGGAGGTCAGGCAGCTATAAATGCAGCAACTGCTAGCCTCATCCTAATGCGAACAGAAGGTAGTGTTCATGTAAAAGTGTTATTTTCAAGACGCTCACAGGAAGCTCCGAAGTTGACTAAGGGCTGACTAAAAATCAGTGTCAGTCTAGGATGCAACAAGCCCTGATACAATATGGTTTCAAGTGAACAATAGACGAAAAGGTAAACTTCACCCCAGACTGTACAACACTGTAAATCTACAGCAACACTGAGATGCTGGATGCAGCTTGGTCTAGTAAGTTATTTAACCACTCTCAGCAACATTCCCTCATCTGCAAAATGGGGATCACCACCAGGCTGTTCTGGGTTGTTAGAGTTAAATGATGCTCTGCCACCAAAGGCACAGTAGAGCAGTGAAGCTGGGATGGGGTCTCTGGCTCCCTAAAAGTCCTTGTAATAATCCTAGGTAGCAACTGGGATCAAAGTACCAATATTCATGGTCACCAATGTCTTTTGAGCATTTATTCTGTAAGGAAAAAAAAAAACAAAAAAACATGTTTCATATTTGTAGCTCACAACAACCTCAAACTAGGTCCTCTTACCCCCAAAACAGATGGGATAACTGTAGACTAAGAGGTCACGGGACTTCTATCCAAGGCAGCTAGGAAATGCTGGAGCAAGGATTCAAAACCAGGCAATCTGCCTTCGGGGTCTGAGGTTACAGCCAGCAGACCACATCGCTTCCGGAAGGAAGCATTTAATACGTGAAAGGATGGGTGGGTTAATTAATATAATTATCTGATCTTTTCATCCTCCAGGGCCTTTTTTTTCCCTTCCCAAATAAAAGAGGGCAACATTGATTTGTTCTCCCTACAGATTACAGAGTGGAATTATCTTACTAAATACCAAGCATTATTTGTTTGTACTGATTTTAACACAATAATTTGCTGAACCAAATTTTTACTACCCTGAGAGTAGGTACTCAAACATTGCCACATAATGAGATGGCTATGCAAAAAAGCAACAGCTGATCACTACAGGCAACTACTTTTTCTTTGTAAATACAAAACTCCAATCAGCTAAAAGAGTATAGCATGACAGATCACAAGCCAGAGACAGAGTCTTCTCCATAGAGATTTAAAGCTCAAGAATTTCAAAGTACTTAATAACATTAAATCTGAGGCATATGGCTGAGTGCCTTAAGAGATCCCAAACTATTAAGGGTATCCCGGATGAAATTCCTTAGCTGAGTTGTCTTCCTTCCGCATCAGAAAATGGCTGGCACCACCTGGTGGCTTTCTTCCTCCTCTAAAAGCTAAATTTCACTGAACCATAAAACTAAGACCTGGAAGATATTCTGTCAGGGTTATCCATGGAAGAAAGAAGGCAAATCTTTATATTTCATTCACATAATTCTAACTAAAGCGTTGAATGAATTTAGTTTTTATCCACATGGAAATACTCTCACCTCTAGAGCATTCTCTTAAATATAGAACTTCTATCAAAACACAGAGTTGAAAAGACTCATGCCTGGCTCAGTTGGAGCACTTCTGAAACCATACAGCATGGGGAACCACCCACAGCATCCATTCATGCTGAGGACGGGGAGACAATTTCCTCTAAGGTAAATGTGCTTCTGATAATGCAACTCCACTGGGTCCTGTCCATGTCATCATTTTACAGGTAAGAACAACGAGGCTCAGCCTGCATTTAAAACTTTTCCCAGAACTAGGGATTTAAATGCTGTTGGACCTGTTTTTAATGGTCCTCACTGCTATACTATGATTTGCTTTGTCATGATGACCACAATGATGATTCATCCAAATATATGTGCATGAAAGTGGAGAAGTTCCAGTTTCGTTTTGTTTTAAGAGTTCTATCTTTAAATCCTATTAACTAACTGCAGTCAAGCTGAAATTGTCCTTGGCTGGAAAGCCTGCTAAATATAGGTGTAATTATACTGGACACACAAGTGCTCAAACATTAGCTAAATAGTTAAAAGTTCAGTACACCTTCGGTAGCTCTGAAGTCCTAAATACCTTTGCCTAGTAGAAGCACAAAAGAGATAACCAGAGGGTAAGAATTACCCAAAGGATAGGAAGGATGTTTGGTAAACTTAAACCAAGCATCAACAAGGAGACACAAGTCTGAAGAAATCCACTCTGTCCCAGCTCCGTCTCTCTACATAACTGAAAGTATGGTGACCATGAGAACTGTGTTATCCTGAATGGTTTTGAGCATTATAAAACCAAATGGGAAACATATGGGAGAATTAAAGAGGTGGAAGAAGCAAAGTCAAGTGACCTAGAATGTTTCACACCCATGCTAGGCTTGCACAACCTTAATAAGACGCTCAGATTGACGTCCTATGAACTGAGAATCTACTTTAGCACTTAAATATATTTACCCCAGGTCCCACAGACCTACTAGTGCTCGGCTTACAATAACACTTACAAAGAGCTGACAGGCAAATTTTAATTAAAATACACTGAAAATAACTTGAGGCATACTTTGTACAAAGAAAATGCCTTTTTTTGGTAGAGTTACTCAACTTACATTGTATCTGTGTGTCCCTTCTCTTCTGAGAGTTTTCAATAAAGGGAAAAAATGATCATTTATACAGAGACAGGGACTTCCCTGGTGATCCAGTGGTTAAGACTCCGAACTTCCACTGCAGGAGGTGTGGGTTCAACTCCTGGACAAGAACTAAGATCCCACATACCATATGGTGTTGGCAAATGAAAACGCAAGTGTTAGTTGCTTAGTCACGTCTGACTCCGTGACCCTATGGACTGTAGCGCGCCAGGCTCTTCTCTCCATGGAACTCCCAAGGCAAGAACACGGAATGGGTAGACATTCCCTTCCCCAGGGGATCTTCCAGACCCAGGGATCAACCCTGCATCTCCCGTACTGCAGGCAGATTCTTTACTGTCTGAGCCAATAGGGAAGTCTCATGGCCAAATAAACAGAACCCCCCCCCCCCAAAATCTGCACTGAGTCCCATCACCTGCAAGCAGGATGCTCTAGATCAAGTTACTTAAATTTTCTTAGTCTCTTGTCCCTCATCTTCAAATAGAGATTTCCAGATGTGGTGGACATCGGAGCAGTTCACCAACTATTTTTTGCCCTTTGCCAGTGAAGACATGAAAGGGTTAATTAGCCGGTCTCCTCTTTTATAAGTGAGAGGTGGGTCGGAGAGCCTATGTTTGGTTCTAGCCCATCAGATGTATGTAGAAACCAAGTGTACTATGTCCACTCCAAACTCTGAACTCCAGATTCAAAACCACCCAGGGAGGGTGAGTTCTCCATGGCTCGGAGTGACTACGGTGGGCAGGACCACTCCCTACTCATTGACTCAACTGATGCATAAGTATCCTGAGAAAAAAGCAAGTCTGTTTTCTTTCTTTTCTGTGTTTTTGTTTTTTTGGTAGCACTGGTATTTGGGGGGTTGGTTGCACCTGTAACTTTAGACAATACCAACTGATAGACCACTTTTATAAGTTAATTATAAGGAGTAAAGTTAAGATATCCACAAGCAGTCAATGAATAACTGATTTTTTGTTGTTGTGTTTGTTGTCATTTGATTGTTTGGTAAGAAATACACATTTTTGCCAAGTACAAATGGTCAAATGGTGTTCCCAGGGTATACTGGAGGTATATTTTTTTCTTCACACCTAACACAGAAGAGGCTTAACAGAACTAAAATATAAACCAATAAACATTTTCTTTTTTCCTTCTTTCCAGGTTCCACTAAAGAATTGATGTTGGTGTTTGGAAACCTACAGAAATTTAATCCCAAAGAAAAGAGTTCTTTCCTCCAGAGTCAGCTTCTAAGAGAGTTTAACCAACTCAACCAAGAGCATCTTGCTTGCATGGGTAGGGGTAAAACTCAGGACTATCAGGGTCCAGCCTCGACACTAAATTACACGGCTGTTATTCTTCCCCTCCCTACTACAAAATGTATTTATCTCTTTATAAATTTAAGTTCATTTTCTTCCCTTCATTGAAGGAAAATATACACAAATACAAACACACATAGACTGTAGAGACTTTCTCTGTAGTACAGAAAAATAAGATACTTGACTAGCAAGGTACAAAACATGAATATGTACCTAAAATCAATTTATCAATTAAGCACTACCATAGTTCAAAGGCTGTATCATATTTTTCTCCAAAATAACTAACATTAGAAGTGAGACAAAATATCACCAGCCAAACTTATTTAGATACCCTGTTTCTCTGCTTAGAAAATAATGATCAAACCAGTCAATTCTAAAGCAAATCAACCCTGAATATTCTTTGGAAGGGCTGATGCTGTTGTAGCCCCAATACTCTGGCCACCTGATGCAAACAGCTGACTCATTAGAAAAGACCCTGATGCTGGGAAAGATTGAAGGCAGGAGGAGAAGGGGACGACAGAGGATGAAATAGTTGGATGGCATCACTGACTCAACAGACATGAGTTTGAGCAAGCTCCGGGAGATGGTGAAGGGCAGAAAAGCCTAGTGTGCTGTGTTCACGGGGTCACAAAGAATAGGACACAATTTAGCAACCAAATAACAACAAGAAGCAAGATAAACTATCAGCAGCCAAACTTATTTCTCTATTTAAAAAAATAATAATAACGCTAATTTAAATGTAACTATTTGCAGAACTTTCTAAGAGTATGTACCAGCATGTTTTTGATGTGCTACAAACTGAGATAAATGTAGCCCCCTCCCACTTCCGGTATGCAATCTAGGATGACCAACAAGTACAATTTTGCCTGACACTTACCCAATTTAAGCACTGAAAGTCCCACACACCCAGGAAACTACTCAGTCCCAGGCAAACCAGGAGGATGGTCCAGTACTGTCTCTATGTTAAGAAAGTCACACATCCCAAGAGTCCCCCTCAATCCAGGACAAACCAGGATGTTGGGTCACGCAGTAAAGAAAAGACATCCTTGAAGCATCAAGTAAACAAGAAACATCTTCCTGGAATGTAAAGATAAAAGGAGGGACATGACATCACCTAAAAGAGCTTCATATGAAAACAAAGATATATAATAGAATACTACCTAAACTCTGGATGAACTTTCAGGGGGAAAAAAAAACTCAAGCTGTCTAAGTAGGTGAGTTGTTCATGCTCTGTTTTTACAGAGGTACACAGGTGGAAAGAACTGATAAACAAGACTACAGAAGAAAAACTGCTGACATAGAAACATCTAGGATGCAATGTTCACACCCTCCCTAACTTGCTACATGAGAACCTAGGCGAGGCCTTGAACCCCTCAAAGGCACAATCACACTTCCTTTATTTTCAAACAATCCCCACTAGAAGGCCGGGACTTCGCTTTGTTAATGATATACTGTATGCCTGCTATCTAGAACTAGGCCTGGCACACAGGAAGGGCTCACTCTGCAATGTTTCCCTAAATGAGTAGCTAAATCTCCAGTCAGAGATAAAACTACTACCCATGGTAGGATCTGCGAAATTATCAAAGATGATCATATTTACAGAAGCAATTTGCATACTAAGAAAAGCTATATGAAAGTGATCTCATTTATTTTTGTAAATTTCTTTATCTTATTTTCTCCCTCTTCAGTGATTTATAAATATTACATTATTGCTTGATTTGGATTTTGTTGGGTAGTGGTGATGGGGTGTATATTTGTAAACTTAAGTTGGGGGAAATCTGCTAGGCTAAGTTATATATATATCTATACTGACATGGCCACATATGTTCAGGAATATTTTCTAAAATATATTATGCTGGCAGAAATCATGTGTTTATACTCAGTAATTTAAAAACAACAAAGTTTAAGTGAAAAAGTATGAAGACATAAGCATCAAAAGAAAGAAGAAGCTACAGAGTTTTGATCTACAAGAGAAAGAGGAAAAGGGGGAAGAATTTGAGAGTAACATTGATGAAGGCCAAAAGCTGAGATCCTATAGAGAAAGTTTCTAAGGTTTTAAAAGAGAACAAAGCGACCTGGGGGCTCAAGAGCACAAGGGCCCAAGCCAAGTAGTTGATTCTTCTACCAGCTGGGGTTATGACTGGCCTATATGTCAAGTGTTCATGGGTCAACACTACCTGTACCTGCCCTCTTTTTGGACCCCAGCACAAGGAATAGATCCCGACTAAGGTATTTCTCCTGGTGGCTTCCAGGAGATGACACAGCACCCAGTCAGGGGAACAGCAGGCTGACAGGGATGGAATTCCCGCCCCTGGTCAGCATCAGATTTGAGCCTGCCCAGAAAAGACAGTGATCAAACACATTTAGGATGGGAGGTAGAAGTGTGGTGCTCATACCTAATAAGTAAAAACAAACACTACAGGTGTGTATACACACATATCCATTACGGGGGGTGGGGGAGAGAAGACATGCCTTACACCCATTTTTTAAATAAATGGTAAACTATGAGAAAATATTTGTGGTCTCTACTCTGAAGCACACCACCAGATCCTTTGTTGATTTGTAACCCAAGATTCAAAAAGAAGTCTTAATATTGATGACAATCTCCAGCAAGCCCAACACAACATGGATGTAGTGAATAGCTCAGTGGAAACTGTGAGCATTACCTTACTTGTGTGATATGAAGAGTCCTACGAGTACATGTTTAAGATATAGATAAGTGAGTTCCTGGCAGGAGCAAGATCTTAGCTCATTCTTCTATGCACATGCTGTGCTGATAATATTTTTAACACACGCTCCAGCCCTCAAATGCCTTACTATCAAAAGTTTCAAACACTACACTTTTCTTGGATGCTGTCAAGTCCTGACACATCTAACCCTTACTCATTAATCTGCTCTGTCCATACTGTCCTCCCCCATCAACTTAATATTAGAGAAACATACCATGAATTTCTAAATACATAAATCTTAAGATGTGTCCAAAAAGGGTAACTGCAAAGAAAAGCAGTCTCTATCTACACAAGAACATATTTTGTGAAACTGAGATAAAATGATTTGCCTGGCATATCTTGTAGCTAATACTAAAAGCAGAAAACTTTACGGAAGAAAATGGTCTTCTAAACGAAGAACTCTCAGAAATGCCCTTGACAAAAATAGATCACTTATATGAAAAGTCTAACCTTTCATTTAGGGGGGGGGAAATTAAGCAGATAAAAAAACAAAGAAACATAAACAAATGCAATATGCTTTCTTGCACTCAAGGATTTTGCCAACACAGTAACTTAGACTGTGCTTTGTACATACAAAATATCACACCTTTGGATGGGTGAATGAGGGATGGGTGGATGGGTGGAAGGACGGTTCAATGAATGAAGTGAATCACAGGCATCCACTCTCCACTCAAAAAGCTCAGGAATTCCTATACTGCAGGAATTGCCATTTCCATATGAGTCATACAAAAAGCCCACCATGTAAATAAAAGTGGTTTCAAAGGCTAGACTTAGGAGGATCATCTTCTCTACAACATGGATAACTTTCAAATACATTCATAGAAAAAGCTTAAAGCTAGTCTTAAAAACACCACTCCAGGAAATCCTATTCAGGGTAATTTGCAACATCCACCCAGAGGGGGGCTCTGTGCCACAGGTTTCACAAAAGCAGAGATCTACATATCAAGCTACCTGCTATGTCACCTGGCTCTTCAGGTTGCACTGTGAAGGGCAGTTCCCACATACCCCTTGGATGATAAGCCATGACAGATGGTCACATCCCTGAAAAGGGAAATTCCTGTTAAAAGCCCACAATGAGAATTCCATGACAGCCCTATAGTTAGGACTCCATGCTCTCACTACCAAGGACCTGGGTTTAATCCTTGGTAGGGGAATTAAGCGGAGAAGGCAATGGCAACCCACTCCAGTATTCCTGCCTGGAAAATCCCACGGGCCGAGGAGCCTGGTAGGCTGCAGTCCACGGGGTCACAAAGAGTCGGTCACGACTGAGTGACTTCACTTTCACTTTTCACGCATTGGAGAAGGAAATGGCAACCCACTCCAGGGTTCTTGCCTGGAGAATCCCAGGGACAGGGGAGCCTGGTGGGCTGCTGTCTATGGGGTCGCACAGAGTCGGACACGACTGAAGCAACTTAGCTGCAGCAGCAGCAGGGGAATTAAGATCCCACAAGCTGCTCAGTACTGCAAAGAAAACAACAAAAGCCCACAATCTAGGGAAAAGTGTCGCACCTGAAAGTTGGGAATAGCATCCTCTGATCAGGGGCTGGAGACTCAAGTGTCTGCAGAAACCAGGAAGGTGACCATAAACAAGCACATGTGCTGGGCATTATACAAGAGGGGATGTGCTGACTGCAGCTGGAGAGGGCATGCCTATCCTTAAGGGTAAAAATAAATAGTTAAGGTCTGGGCTTATAGAATAGAACCTGCCCACATCCATGGAATATGCATTCACAACCTCTAAAATGGAAATAAAAGCATGGGGTCGAGCCAGGCTACAGGGTGCCTACCTAATACTCACTCTTCCCTTACCACTTGTGGGTAGAAGGTCAATGTCACTAGAGGAAGGATGTTCAGATGAAAGACTACATGTCCCAGCTTCCCCTGCAGTGAGGGAAAGTTAAGGAGGTGCCAGCAGAGTCACTCGGTGGAACCTCCAAAAACTTCCTTCAAACAGGACAGACAGCTGTCATCTAATCTTATCCCCCTTCTCATCCTTCTTGCTCCCTCCTACCTTGAATGTGACAAAGGAGTCTCATTCAAGGTGAGGATAAGAGCCTGACTCAAAAACAGCAGAATAGAAAACCAAAATCATGATATTACAATGGGCTTTAAACACCCTAGATCACCTTTGCCTAGACTTTTCATTTCCTGGGGAAAAAAGTCAATCTTGTATAGGTTACCATTTTAGGGTCTCTGCATTATCATCCCAATATAATTAATCCTAAGTGACATTAATTCAATTAGTCCTAAATGATACTAATACAATTAATCTTAAATGATACAGAGCCCAAGGTACTTCCAAGATGAATCAGAATATTTACAGAAATGAAAGCAATAAGGATATAGTGAAAGAGGGTCCAACCTAGTGGCTTTCAATTCTTCAATATGGATGTGACCACTAGATCTGACACGTTCTACACAGCTGGCCCACCTTGGGCAAGCTTCTTCTCCTGGCAGTCATCAGCTTTCCCATGGGGACTCCAAGAGAATCTACCTCCCACGAAGAATGCAAGGATTGCACTAAATTGTTGACCTAAGACACTTAGTGCCCAGCGTACAGGATGTACTCAAAGAAAAATGCCATTAGGAGTATGACACAGTATAAGTCCAAAAGACAGAAAATGGCCTGTGAAATGTTTGCCTTGAGACCTTCAGGCAAAAGATCCAACAGCTCTGAAGAACTGGGAGGAAATGTAATTAAATAAGTGAAGTCAGAAGGGGGCAGATGGCACATGCATACTTGTAAGAACCACTCCTGGAAAGCATTACACTCACTGGGGACATCAGTTTGAGTGAGGGGGAAAAAAGCACAGCATTAAACCAAGCATATGGAGAACGAAATCTCTTCATTCACCTCTCCTTCTCTAACTCACTTATGCAAAGGATAGTCACTGGGAGCTTTCACTGGTCAGGCACCCCCATTTCTGCACTAAAGACAATGGAATTAATATGTACATATGCACGTGTACACACACACTTACATACAGAGACCATCTGCTCTTTCAGAGTTTACTGACTGCAGTGCTGTCCAAAAGAATTCTGTGCACTGATGGAAACAATTACATCGCACTGTCCTACATGGCAGCCACACGTGGTTACAGACCACTTGAAACATGGCAACTGTGTTGGAGGGATTGAGGGTCTTTTCATTCTTTTTCATTTTCATCAATTTCTATTTCAATTTAAATAGACCCATGTGGCTAATGGGCACCACAGTGGATAGCATAGGCACAGGGAGAGCTTGGTGACTAGCAATTCTCAGTTGGAAAGAAGAAAAGCAAGGAAAATTGAAGACTCCAGAGGGACAGAATGTAGGACCCATCCCAACACCCCTCTGTATACTAAACTTTCGGTATCAATTAAATAGCTCACATGTTCAGCTTTTCCATGCCTACCTCCTCCATCCAATCTTTAAAAAAAAAAAAAAAAACTATCCCAGGTGACAGAAATTAAAATCAAATGGCAGGTGGTGACAAACACTTAAGGTCCTATCCAATAAAGTTTCTATAAGAGCACTAAGTGAATGAACTCCAACGCCCAATCCAATTTAGTCCAAACTGCATGCTGCCTGATGCTGTTTCCTTTCCACACATCCCACATGCAGAATGACAAGATCACCTTCACATCAAGTAACAGAAATGCTGCAGCACTACAGGAAACAAGGAGTCTAAGAGAACACACCCAGCTTTGCTCCTGTTTATTCTGACATATTTCGGATGAATAAGGGAGGATATCGTGAGCTAAACCTTCATGTCAAGAATCCTTTTTTAAGTGATCGGCTTATTTGGGGTGATGGTTGAAGTCTGTGGACTTTATTCTGATTGGTTCATGGTGAGGTAACAAGGTAACGTTTCAGGAATCTTAATCATCAATATTCTGGTTCCCACCAGCCTGGGTTGTCAGCGTGTAGTCCGCACCCTCCACCTGGGCAGGGGTCTTAGCTTCTGCAGAACAACTCAAAGATATGCAACAGATTGTCACATATGTATATTCCTCAAGGAGGAATTAGACTTTTGTTTTATTGCTGAATTACTGTTTAAGTTACCAGGACGTTGTTAGCGTCACTGCTTTTGTTAATTTCTGCCTCACGTCCTTAATTAGTAACTGCTTTAGTCTGCTTGTTGGAACTCTAAGAAGGCCTAGGAGAGAGGGAAGGCTCCACAGAGTCCTGCTGGGTTTCACTTCCCGTTTTCTGTGATACTTCTCAATCCTGAAGGGAATAAGAAAAGGACAAGAAAGGGAATAGTTTTGCTCAGTTGTAACCCTATGGACTGCAGCACACCGGGTTTCCCTGTCCTTCACTAGCTCCTGGAGCTTGCTCAAACTCATGTCCATCAAGTCAGTGGTGCCATCCAACCATCCTGTCTTCTGTCATCCCCTTCTCCTCCTGCCTTCAATCTTTCCCAGCATCAGGGTCTTTTCTAATGAGTTGGCTCTTCGCATCAGGTGGCCAAAGTATTGGAGCTTCAGCTTCAGCATTCATCCTTCCATTGAATATTCAGGTTTGATTTCCTTTAGGATTGACTGGTTTGAACACCTTGCAGTTTTGAACAGAGAGAGGTTAATCATCAGTTTGGCAAGGGAACTTGATTTTGACTGCAGTCAGCACATGGAGGAACAGGATCTTCTCTTCTCTGGGAGGCTTGAAACATGCTCAAGTTTATAGGATGCCAAATGGAAGTGGACCTCAAACTGCACCAGACTTCCTTTTTTCTTAATTGACTGACATATGAAAAACTGTCAACCAGTCTCCTCAAAATGCAGGAACCATAGGAAAACCAATATAACCTAACTGCCCTATTCACTTGACAGGAATCAACCAGCTCAAATAGAGGTAATGGTGCTTAGCGGGATTCGTGGCCGCCGCACACACACACAAGCACACCTGGCAGAAAGGCAGACCTGATTTCTCCATAGCAGTTGGCCTTCTTCCTAGGGGCAGCTGCTAGAGACATGGTCAGAGGTATTCAGAACAGGAAATAGAACTGGTCTTTATGAGGACTGGCAAGTGGTTTTCTGGAGGGAGGACACATATGAGGCCTGCCCAAAGTCTGAGACTGTTGTAGATTTTACAAACCATCAGAACACAAAAATGAAGCCAAGTCATCTATGATTTCAGCTATGTCCTACTTTTCACATTTAACAACATTAAAATGGGTGAAAACTGTGTAATTACCACCCAAGAATCATTGAAAATTAGAGTGCTTTCACGGCTATTCTGTAAATTTACACAGGTTAAGCCTCACATTACTGTGGCCAGAGCAGAGATCTTGGAACCCAATTGACGGAGGTCGAGTTTCCTGCCGGATCTCACAGTTCGGAGTTCAAGGTCTCTGATCTTCTTCCCCTCAGGGATATGCTACAAGGAGCTGATCAGGAAGGCTGTGATTTTTTGGCTCTTCTGCCCAGTATTCCCCTAAAGGAAGAACCTTAAGGGAAGCACAATTTGCCACCCCAAAATATGTCTCTCAGACAAAAATACTGTTTTAGGGCTGATCATTTTTAAGAAACAGCCGTCAGGGTGAATGAAGCTCTGAAAAGTGAGTAAGAGTTACCTTTTATAAGAGACATTTACTTGACAAGGGAAATCTCCATTTGTAAGGGTATCTTCCGGTCTGTCCCAGGAACAGGAACATGCGTATGAAATTCCTATCGACAGAGAATCAAGGATTTAAAGCTGCATATTAACCATACTCTGGTTGACTGTGGTTTTCTAGGAATCTCCAATAACTGATTACCTCCTAACACCTTCTTTTGTCTTTTACTGGAGATGGCATTTAAGATATGGTTTGGGTTATTTCAGGGAATTTTATTCAGTTTTCCTAGGTATATTTCCTGTATACAAGAGGTAAAGATGTTATTAAATCTCTATTTGTTTTCCTCCTGTGAATCTTTCATTTATCACTAAGAGGGTGGTGGGGGGAGTGTCTCAGCTAAAACCAACAGGGAAAAGATAATATTATTTTCCCTTCCCTAAAAAGCTAAAAATGTGCACACCTGAGATGCTGCCTTTCTTGAAATCCTGAAAAGTGCTATGCTCTAGGAAGCTGGTTAGGTGGTGCTATAGTCTGTCAGACTATATATGGGACAGTCACAGGTGGGTCCTGCTTTACCCGTATTACATTCTTTTCTGGAGGGAAACCCTGAAAACATCCCTTAGGCATTTAAAAGGATACTCAACGGGAAGAGGGAAGGAATGCATTGACCAAGCAATATAACATTTACACTATTAAGTAAAGATCCATAAAAACCTAGTGTTTCCAACTGTGTCAATTGCAAAATGATAATAACAAGTATAATACTTTAATAATGGTATAATCTTAAGTGTAATCACTGCATTGAACAAAAATTCACGACAAAATGAAGCTTCCAGATGACTTCAGAAAGAAGTCTCTGCTCCATGTTGACGTAACATGAAGGGATGTTTATAAAACAGCGTGATTAGCAAAAAGAAAGTTCCATGCCTAACATTCACAACACAAGCCAATTGTTGAGGAGACAATACATCAGTGGGTCCGTGTCGAACTCAACAAATTTTTCAACCTTGTGGATTTGTGACTCTGTTTGGATGGGAAATGCTATTAATAAATTTGAAAAGATGAGAAACAGGATTTTCAAAATTCTAATAAGAGATCACTAAATCATTGCTTCTTCCCAGGAGTAGAATCCTTTAACTCCATTCTACTCCTTCTCTCTCCATGGGCTACAGTTCTGACTTTCTCCCTCTTTGGGGAAGAAGTAAGGGGTCATGGGTAGCATTATGACCCTAAAAGTTTGAAAAAGTCCAAAATAAATGTTTAATGACTCAAAAAAAAAAAACCCACCGAGGACCTGCTTTGCTCATCTCTGCAAGAACCTCCACCTGTTTGATGACATGAGGTAAAACAACACTGCAATTTTCAAGGATTATTTTAGAAAAATACATAGTCTCCAAATACATGTAATTGCAATAGCAATAAATGAAATCGCATTTTATCACTGATTTTATTACTAATTCAAAGTTAACTCATCTTCACTCCTGAATGAGCTAACACCAAGTTTCTCTGTATCATCTATAAATACAAGCGGAATCTTCAAACTTAGAGAGCAAGAAATTCTTACCATGGGCAGGAAAGGGGGAGAAGGGAACAATTAATGATGGTATGCTGCCCACAAGAATGTAGACCCCAAACCAGTTGGACCTGAAGGTTGATGATGCTGACTGCTACCTACCTCACCACCAATCCATGAAAAGAGTGTCCACAAGCTGATCACGCCCTCCTTAAAGAACTGCTATAAAACTGCTCACTATCTCCCCCAAGTTGGGACACATGCTTCTGAGGGCATTAGCGAGCTGTGGCCCCCTTTATCTGGCAAAACAATAAAGCTACTCTTATGCTTCACCAAAACCCTGTCTCCGAGATTTGGCTTAGCACTGATGCACAGAGAAGCTGAGATTTCAGCATAACTACTGTGGCATGTGCTTTAAATATGTGATTTTCTTTTTTCCTTATACCAGAATCGTAAGCAAGCACACTAACAGAGCTGTCTTCAAAAATGGACACAAGCACTGGATCAAGGAGGAACCAGAGCCTCACAGTTGGGCGGTGAGAGTGCTGGTCTCTGCAGCTCACGCGCTTCCCCTCCCTCCCTCCACACTACTCAAAAGGAAACAGTTCACCTCAATTGGGACTCAGACACAGCCAAAACCCACTCTGGGACTTGAACCCACCTGGCTGGGACTCAAACGTAGCCAAAACCCACAGTCTTTCAACCGAGATCCCAACACCTGGTTTTAGGACCTCAGTCCAGTCCAGTCGCTCAGTCATGTCCAACTTTTGCAACCCCATGGACTGCAGCACGCCAGGCTTCCCTGTCCATTCCCGGAGCTTACTCAAACTATGTCCATCAAGTCAGTGATGCCATCCAACCATTTCATCGTCTGTCACCCCTCCCCTTCTCCTCCCGCCTTCAATCCTTCCCAGCATCAGGGTGTTTTCCAATGAGTCAGTTCTTCGCATCAGGTGGCCAAAGTACTGGAGTTTCAGCTTCAGCATCAGTCCTTCCAATGAATATTCAGGAATGATCTCCTTTAGGATGGACTGGATGGATCTCCTTGCTGTCCAAAGGACTCTCAAGAGTCTTCTCCAACACCACAGTTCAAAAGCATCCATTCTTCAGCGCTCAACCTTCTTTATTGTTCAACTCTCACATTCATACATGACCACTGGAAAAACCATAGCTTTGACTAGACGGACCTTTGTTGGCAAAGTAATGTCTCTGCTTTTTAATATGCTGTCTAGGTTGGTCACAGCTTTTCTTTCAAGGGGAACTTGTCTTTTAATTTCATGGCTTCAGTCAACATCTGCAGTGATTTTGGAACCCAAGAAAATAAAGTCTCTGTTTCCACTGTTTCCCCATCTATTTGCCATGAAGCGATGGGACCAAATGCCATGATCTTTGTTATTTGAATGTTGAGTTTTAAGCCAACTTTTTCTCTCTCCTCTTTCACTTTAATCAACAGGCTCTTTAGTTCTACTTTGCTTTCTGCCATAAGGGTGGTGTCATCTGCATATCTAAGGTTATTGATATTTATCCCAGCAATTTTGATTCCAGCTTGTGCTTCATCCAGTCAAGCATTTCTAATGATGTACTCTGCATATAAGTTAAAAAAACAGGGTGACACACTCCTTGACGCACTCCTTTCCCAATTTGGGAAAGACCCCGTTTCCCCCTCAGTAAAGCATCCATAAGCCTCTTATCCGTCTCCATTAGTGGGAGGACTATTCCCACTATTTTGGGGAAGGGGCAGAGATTTCCAGGAATTGGGCTACCTCCCACTTTTGGTCTTTGATGGCCTGTCGCCGAACTGTCATGGCACCTCTGAGTGTGTCATTTAGCTTTCTAATGTGTTGTGAGGAGTGTATACTGAGGATCAAGTTCTAGTCAAAGTTGACTTTACTGCCATCTTACACCCGTCTGATTCTGATCAGCTTATGTTGCCTCCTTGGGCTATGTCATTCTTTCAAAGGTTGTGCCCTGCTCCCTTCCCTCCTGCTCCAAAAAGAGAGAGAAGTCCTCATGGGAGGCCACAGGGATCTCTGGGTGCATCTCTAACAGGACCTGTGGGGACCTGCCATGGTAATGGCATCCTTAGTCAGATGCTACCGAGAACGTCCCTCTGGGATTGGGATTTGAGCTGCTCTCCACCAAGCCAGCTGGTGCCTCTGAAAGGCGTCCTCAGGAGAGAAAAGCAGGATGTGAGTACGGTAAACTCATTATGAGTAATTTTCCCTCTTCTTCCATTTCCACCACCTCCTTTGAGAAGAGACTGCCCTTCATAGATTTCAACTGGGTTTGACATGACAAATTACACTTTTGAGCCATTTCAAAATAACAAACAACACTCATTACCTTCCCTTGTTTTCTTATTACTTCCAAAGTAACATGCAGAATTCAAATAAGAGGGGCATAGCTCATGTCTCAGTGAAGGTCTTGATTTCAGCGGTATTTCAAAGGGTGTCAGCGGGTCAGCTGATGGCATGCCCTCTGACCACGAGGCCAAATGTAAGAGTGACAGAAAACAAAGTCTCCTCACACTAGTTTTCAGCTTGAGGGGTGCGCAGGGGATGGGGGGCTTGGCTAGATGCTCTTGATGTTAATAATCCCTGTTTTCTATGATTTCTCCAAAGAGCTATATTCTTTATCAGAGATCACAAATAAGAAACCAAAGGACTAAACATATCTCATGTAACTATTTTGTTTGCCAAAACGATATTTTGCTTTGTTCTTAAGTTTAGTTAGCAGTTTTACAGACCATGCGTGCACTCTCTCAATGAGCTACCACCCCACCAATTCTGACTGTCCCAGACAGGTGAGGGTCACTCTTACGTCACCTCCCTGGCCCCTAAACATCTTCTGTTGCAACCTCCATTTTATATATTCAGAAGAGGAAAAAAACAAACCTCACGTCCACAAAAAGTATGCCCCCTGCAACCCCATTTGTATATAAACCCTAGAAACTGGGGATGTTAAATTAATATCCTCACAGAGGAAAGAGTCCAGAATAGATTATTACAAAAAATAAACATAAAGAGAGTTAACGTCAAAGCGTGAACATTAACCTGCCTCTGACCATGGAAGTTAGAGAGGCCATCTGACCTTGGTCTTGAAGATGACTAGAAGGTGGCAGAGGGGAGGGGCAGCCTGAGACAATGAAGATCAGAATGACTCAAGGGCTGAGTCACAGGGACGGTGCCTCCTCTGTCCCATCTAAAAGTGCATCAAACTATCCCTTACCACAGAGCAATCAACAAAAACCAATAAAACTACTTACAAGGCAACTTGTCAAGATGCAAACAGGCGTGTGCAGTCCATGTGCTAACAACAGGGTCAGGCATTGTGAGACGGGAGATCTGAACAACCGGTAAGGTCTCTCCCACAGAGTCACACAGAGCATGCCCTGTCTCTAATGGGCATCACTGGGCCCCCAGGCTTGACAGCTTGTTCGGCGTGGACTTCTTTGTAATCCTCACATCTCATGAGGTACTGGCCGCCTCTGTGCATTCTAGGAAGGCGGCCCAGCCCAGCAAGTGTCAGTCTAGACTAAAAACTAAGAAGCTGGACTAAGATCTGCCTCGTTCTGAACCCTGGTTCTTCTAGTTCTCAACAAGTCATCCCAGGCTGAGATTTTTCTTCTGTAAAATGGGGGCAACAACAGTAACTACCTCATGTTAGCCGCTCAGTCGTGTCTGACTTTCTGTGACCCCATGGACTGTAGCCCACTCCCCTCTTCTGCCCATGGGATTCTCCAGGGAAGAATACTGGAGTGGGTTGCCATTTCCTTCTCCAAACTACCTCACAGGGTTGGTGCTTATGAAGTAACTTAGCTCCAGTCTTACAGTGACATCTGTTAACATTTATTAACAAAAAAATGTTAGCCTTAATTATTCATGCCTTCGTGCTGAGCCCTTTTCCCTCCGTCTTTGGGTTCCTTCTCCTCTAGATCACACTCTATCCACCACAACTAAAACAGCGATGCAGCAACGTTTGCACCTAGACTCCATTCCCGAGCCCATGTCCAGCTTGAGGGTGCCTTGGAACTTAGTTATAACCAATGAAATGGGACAGGAGACAATTTATAAACTTGGCATACAAAAACGTCAGGCTGCTCTGTGCTTTTTCTTCTTCCACCAGCTTGTTGCAGATATGACATGGAAGCCACAGACTGAAGATGCAGAGTCCCCGAAATGGAAAAGACCGGGGTCCTGAATCACCACTGCAAAGAGAGCTGCATGTCACTTACAAACACCGCTTTTGGACATTATGTGAAGGAGAAATTAATTTCTATGGTGTGAAGTCACAGAGGCTCTGGAGTTAATCTGCTAAATCAGCTAATATTCCCCAACATAATCATGATGAAACAATTCTCTCCGCACTACCTACAGAATGAGATGTAACCTTCCTAGCACAGCATTCAAGGTCTCTGCCAATCTAGCCCCAACCTCTACAAGCCCATTTCCCACCAAAAAGCCAGTGATGCACCTAGTACTCTCCATAAGTACCAGATATTGCCAGGCCTCTGTAATCCTTGATATTGTTCCTCTTAGAGTTCCTTCTATCAGAAGGCCCAAATCCCTCAATACCTGGCAAAATTCCAATCAGCCTTCAAGGATCAGTTCACATACAGCCTCCACTGAGCCACCCATGTGGAACTGGTGACCATGTCCCTCGGGCTTCCAGAACAGCTGGAACAGACTAGGTTCACTCCTTTACTACACGAAGCTGCCTTATAATACTATAGAGGGAACAGCCTCTGTATCATCACATATACTGGGTGCACTTGAAGGAAGAGGCTAAGAGCTTCCCGACTTCATGTTCTCAACCCTTAACATACCAGTTGGCAGGAGTAGGGCCCTGGTAAATGTTACACGAGTAGATTCATAGAGGCACAAAGGAAAGGGGGCATATTCCAGTTACCAAATGAGGTCACTTCGTTGTGCAGTTCCTTGGCAGGTCCATTACCTTTGTCAACAGTCCAGTCTGAGCTTTGGAAACTTGGACCACTGAGTATCAGAAGCCAGATAAGGATGTTGGTAAATACAGGCAAATTCATTCCACTGCCAGACCAAGAGCTCAAAGCTCTAATCCATCCATAAAAAATGAACAAAATGGATGAAAAATCAGCAATAATCTAAATGCCACCACATACATCAATAAAGCTGGGGAAAAAAAGCCCAACAATGTTACATAATCTATGACATATCCATAAATGGAATTATTACACAGGTATAAAAATAGATGCAGACTTCAGATGGCAACTGCAGTGACAGTTCCTTGGGGACTGGGGTCCTCTCTGCTAAACGCCCACCAAGTAACTTTCCTTCAGAGTTCCTTCACATTCATTGCTACAATTATTTGACTATTATCTGTCTCTCCTAGTGATATTGAATGATGGTGGCAAGCATGTTCTTTTGTGTAATTTTAAAAGTTAGTGAATGAATAAATACATGAATGAATGAATATTCAACAGAATACTGACATGAAAAAGTAATATACTTCTAAATTTAAACTTAGGTTACAGAAGAACATATTCATAGTCCTATTTTGCAAAACAAAAATTTTACATCCGCCTGACAACACACACACACACAGTAAGGAACCTGTGGAAGACCATTAACCAAAGTGTCAATAATGGGCTTTTCTACCCAAGATGAAAACGTCTGTAGGGTGTTTATAATCCTGATCAGAAGATTCTAGGCTCTTTCTCTTTCTTTTTCCTGGTCCAGTCTAATTGAGTTTCCTCCTGAGCAATGGATGGAATGGACCACTTCTGTGAGCAGGTGGAAGAGGTGGCTTGCTTCCCTGCCTTGCTTGCCAACTGAGAAAACAGCAGCTGTGATGAGCAAGTGTGGATGGTCCAGGCCATCCATCAGCCATGGCACCACAACAGGGCCCAGGGCACAAGCTGAGCGGTGAGACCACCGGGTCTGCTACTGTGTTGCCAGCTGCACATCAAACTGGAAAAAACAGCACTTTGCGTTTTCAGTTACCCAGTCTGAGCAGGCTCACTATGGAGAAGACTTATAGAAGGAGGGAAAGCACTGGTACCCTTTCCCCGCTACCTGCCTCCAGGCCGTGGTAAAGAACCAGGTATCTTTTCAAGGTGATTCACTGGAAACACTGAACTAATAGGAACGTTCTGCCTAGTCACTGTTTTGCTCTTCAGTCTCAAGCCTCAGTCACAACACGGAGATTTCACTGAGGCTGCATAATAAGGGAAACGAAGATTTTTGTAGGGAAAGCTGGCAGGGATAAAGGAATATATGTAAATATCTACCATTATCATAAGGATATACAAAAGCAGCTTTGCCCTTCAACACTTTAGATAAGGACATCAGTATTGCTACAGTATTGTACAGTATTGCTACGCACATACATATGTACACATGCACACACGTATAAACACGCTCATCCATGCCTATACATACAATACATGCATGCATACTCACATCCATATACTATGTAAGTGGAAGGTATACATATGATAATGTTCTATGTAAAAAATCAGAAGTGAGGGAAACTAGACGGCACAGACTGATATTCTTCACCCTTTGATGGCACAATTTGTTCCTGGAAATTTGTCAAACAAATAATCTAGGGAAACTTCCCTGTCAGTCTTCTAGTTAAGATTTCATGCTTCCAAGGCAGGGGCCAAGGTTCAATCCCTGGTCGGGGAACTAAGATCCCTGAATGCTGTGCGGTGCAGCCAAAAAAAAAATCTAGGATGCGTGCCAAAATGAAAATATGGAAATATCCAAAGCAGTAACTTTGGTACATCGAAACAAGGATCACTTTGCATACTTTAAAAATCACAGGTGCATCTGCTGACAGGGAATGATGTT